>BSBK01007290.1:607500-1152070 GCA_027943335.1 Chamaecyparis obtusa | reverse complement strand
TATGTATATATATATGTATATGTATATGTATATATATATATATATATATATATATATATATATATATATATATATATATATATATATATATATATATATATATATATATATATATATATATCTTTAAACAAGAACCCAATTATCAAAGAAAGACCAAAATAACATGAAGATCTCACAAGTATTGGTTTCTCAAAACCCTAATAATAGTGATGTCTTTACTAGATGAATATCTCAAACCCAAACACACAAAGATATTGACATATTAAAGAAGCAAACTTATTCAAACTCTCTACTTAGTTTTCAAACAAACCCTAACTATCAAAATTAGAATCTTGAAAAAGACACCCAACAATCTCACAAAAGATGTAGGCACGAAGAAGACAAGCTTTCTAAATGAAAATTACAAAAGGATTCAAACCCTACCTCTAATCCAAGGATGAACGGAGAAGAAAAGAAGAATTGTTGGAATTGTTTCCATTCAATAGTTTTGTCATCGATGTCAACATATATTCAGTTATGAAGATCATGAATTGTTGGACAATACAAACAAGCAGATTGTAGAGTGGTACATACATTGTACGATTCATTAGCTCTTGCAGGCTTAGACATATGTTTCAGGATGTGTGTAGAGCTTATTCCTATGACCCCCAAATTTTATATGATCATTGGACAAATATGTGCTTGTTTTAGTAAAGATTGGTTACAGGAACAAAGACTGAGAGTTTCCACAGACCTAGTTGCAATGTTTGGAACATAACTATTGTGCGACAATGAATTTCAATATGCAAGCTTGGGAAATGTCAGAGGACATCATGAAGAAGATTTATTATAATCACAACATGTTCATATAAATATTGACATCATATATGGTGTGTTTTCTAGCGTGGAAGTATTTGGGAGCTGACCAGGAAGAGTAACATGTAGAAGATTGATTTATGATTAAATTACTGATGGAGCTGACTTTGGGTGAATTATAATTTTTGTAACATGATCAAGGATGACTTGCATGTCCTCTCCTTGTATAATGAAATTTTGTGTTATGTAATGAAGTCCTATAATGGCCAACCTCTAGATGAATCATTATTTGTAACTTGTATATAAGGAAGGGTTTCTTCCTTGAGATAAAGTGTGGATTGTGACGATAATATGCGAGCTAGAAGGCTCTGAGATCTGCTTCTTGTAGACACCTAAAAATCCATTAGAAATAAAATTATTTTTATTTTTCTAAAAACCCCTAATGACATCATCATTTGTTAATTAATTATTTAATTAATTAATTAATATATTTTTATGTCATTAAATCCCTTTATTTAAATTAAACATCTTTAATTAAAGAATCCCTCCCCAAAGCATTTAAATCAAATTAAATGATTTTCCTCTCTTTATTGAATCAATATTCAATAAATGATGTCACAATCCCTAAATAAATTTCATATTTGTTTAAAGCCTCAAAATCCTAGAATCTTCCAACCTTTCCTAAACCCTTCCAATCTTCCCTAAACCTATTTAGGAGATGTTTCCTACATTTCTTAGCCTAATCCAAGTCTCCTTGACATTTGGTCAAACCCTTCCCTCAATGAGCCTTACACACTCATTTAAGCCTCTTACACCCTCTTTAAGGTTTCTTACAGCCTCATAAAGAGACCCATGTCTCTTATTCCATGCATGTTCCCCTTGTACACTTCCCTAGCGTTGCTCACATATGTATGAGCAACCCCTAACCCAAGGTAAACCTTACCATACCCCAAAGCTTACCTCTTACTCTCCCCCAGACATTACTTCTAACTCTAACTCATCCTCCTAACCCAAGCCCTTCCCAAATCCTATAAATACCCCTCTCTTCAAGAGAAAAAATAAATTAGCTAGCTTTCATTTTATGCATTGTTATCATGATAAATTCCTTCTAAGATCTTAAGCTCTTTGATAATAATTGTTAGATTTCATTGTTTTATAAATCATCTTAGCTTAGATAATGGATTGAACTAGTTTCTTTCAAGATTTTCTTAGCATTTTATGCATCATACCATCATCCTTAGAATGCATTAGAAGCAAGCTCCTTGTGCTTAGAGAGCACACCCACATACCTCTCATTGAAGCAAATCAAACAGTGCTCTATAGCACTTATTTTTTGCAACAATCTTGAGGTGCCTTGGTTTTCTTTGTGTCTTTGCTTTGAACTCATGAACATGTATTAATATAATGTTTGAGTGTTTAAGCCTTTCAAGATAGATAACAGGTGAAACCGTAGCCTACATTCTGGCATACCCAATGGGACCCACTTCACGGGTCTTTTGACAAACATCTCATCAATTTTGGAGTTTATGGAAAATTTTGAAGCTTGAAGGTGGAGAAGGCATTTGGATCTATTTTCTTGTCTAAAATCCTGTTATTCCTCTATTCTGTCTATTCATTCTTCTTCCTCTTGAAAAATCCTGGCCTGTTCTTCCAGAAAAATCCCTAAGAAAACTCTTTTTCATGAAAAAACATGTAATTTATGTGTAAAAATGTCCTTTACCGTATTTCAAAGCTGTTAGAAAATCACTTCCGAGATTATCGAATCACCTCCAGGGTCTACTTGATTTCCTGGATCACATTTGGTTAAATCCTAGATCGCATCCCGTATTCCAGATCGCATATGGGGTCTATTGCATTTCCCATATCGCATCTGGGGTCTACCGCATTTCTTGGATCGTATCTGGGGTCCCTTTATAAATTTAGGATAGCATCCGGGAACACTTCAATTTGGATGAAAAATGAACAAAACAAAATCATACACACCTTGTTTTAGTGCTTAAAATGAACCCCCAAATCATTCTTGAATGCGTTAAAAAAACTAAAACTTGCAAAATCTATTCTAACAAACAAACAAAATCAATCAAATCATTTGCATCATTGCAACATCAAGGTTTTAGATGCATTCATGCAAAGTTAGGAACACTTCATTTTGGAGCCTAAAAATAACTACAAACTGCATAAGATCATCTTTATTTTGGTTCCTAAAATTAATCCTAAAAAGCATCCTAAAATCAATCTTAGAGTCCTAAAAGAGTCATTTTTCATTTCCAAATCAAACACACTCTTAAATGATCTAAAACAATGAAAGAAAAGCATCTATATTCCTTCCTCTTTCAAATTCAGTTCAAAACAAATAAAACTCAATCTTGAATGACTTAAAATCAAAACAAAGCTCATTTCAAAGTTTTTAAGCAACACGCAAATTAAATCTTGAATGCCCAAATAAAGAACTTGCAATTGCTCGAAGTTTTACTTTTTGAAGAGAGAAAGAACAAATCAAAACCTTAAACACTTGTGTCTTCAAAATTTCAATTCAAACACTTAATCAATTTTTTTGGGAAAAGAATCTTCATGATGTGCATCTAGGAGTTTCCATTTTTGCAAAATCCTTGTTAATCTAAGTAACATAAAACATTTGAACTCAGACAAGTTCACATGTTTTACTTTTAGAGAGGCCTGACCGGGGAGAAAAGCACTTCCTCTCTGAATAATGACCTCAAACTAGTATCTTCCCCAACCGGTATAGAAATAAAGCGTTGAGAAAACTCTCGCTTACAACCCCTCAAGCTCAGGTGATGTGTGTTGATGGTAGCCTGGGGTAGGTGAATAATCCCTACAATTCTGGCATGGTCAGCTAGGCTCTTAAGTGAGTCACACGCATACAAACCGATTGGGAGGACTCCACAGAACAACTACAAACTTGACAAAATAGAAGCTACCCTATCTACATCTGAAGGTATCAGAATCCTTGTGCAAGGACCGATCCAAGGGGTTTACTGGATCACCTTAAGATACTCACCATATGTATCCCCTTTCAAGGGGTATCAAGTTGTGGGAAAGGATTTTGATACTAGCCTGACTTCTAGGTAGTTTCTACTTGATGTGTTTTTCAAAGTTTCAAACTCAATGCAAAATATCTGTTGAACAAACACAAAGCGAAGAGTTCTACAATCAATCCTTGTTGCTATGTAAAATCCTTCAAAACCAAAAGTCATCCAAACTTGCAAAATCCTATCATCTAGTCTCACAAATCATGGTCTTCCAATCATATTGCATCCGGTCGTATCCCCCTATCCTAGGTTAGTAGAGTCATCTTGGTCATCCCCCATCCCCTTTCTATCTTCCTCTAGACTCACTCTTCCCTCATATCTTGATCCAAATCCAATCCTATTCCAAAGCCTTAGTCTTCCAATCCATCTTCATCCCTATCCAACTCATCCGCAAGTCAACATGTCTCAAAACTATTATGATGAGTTTGGTTATTATGTCTCTCCTCTCAATCCATCCTATCCCAGTGATGATGAGAATCTTGTGGATCAAGATATGTACTTTGAAAATATTAGCAAGATTGCTCCAAACATCCCCCAGCATCCAATCATTCCTCCAAACTATCCTACCATGCCTTCATGCATATCCGCTAACACTCCTTATTCTACCTTTGACAAGGGAAATCCACTATCATATTCATCCATACCTCCTTCCTATTTTAAACCTACATATCCTCCATATACATCCTTCATACCTCCATCTCCTTCTATAGTCGTATCCCAACCACCATCTTTCCATAGCAACACTCCAAGTTACTTCCCTTACCCAAATCCTCCATCTCCTTATCTTCCAAATCATTTTCAAAACCAAAATCCAAGTCCCATTCCTTATCCAAATCCTTCATCCCCTTATCCTCCAAATCATTTTCAAAACCCAAATCCTAGTCTTCCAATCCATTACCCTAATCCACCATCCTATCTAAATCCAACCTCTTCTATTCTAAACCGCATTACCACAAATCCCCTTCCACAAAAAGAATGCATCCTTCAAACCGCTTCATATCTCGTACCTCAATCCATCATTCCTACCTCACCAAATAGCCAATTCAGTTCTCAAGCTTCCTCTAAACCTACCTATGTAAACTATCTAGTCATGCCATCTTCCAATTCCCCATTTACACTATCATCCCCCCAAGCAAGTTGAAAAAATTCTACTCCACCTCCATGTGTGAACTATCCTAGCTCCCCATCTTCTACACATTCTATTCCATCACCTCCTCCAATCTGGAAGTCTCCAAGGAGTTTCACAAGGAAGCCAACAAAAAATTCCATTCCTACAGCTGACGAGACATGCCATCTCAATCCTCATATGAAGCCATCATTCATGAGCCTCATCAACCTCCCCCATCCATTATCCTTCTTCCATATATCCCACTCATTGATCCTCTTCCATCTCTCAGCATCATTGAGTCATTCCTATGCATTGACTTCACCAAATCTCCACCCACTTCTCCTCCTTCCAGCATTGTCCAAACCACATTCAATGAGCCTCAGGAGTTCACCCTTCTTCCAAAAATCACAGTTGCAAAATCTCCCATCCTTCCATCCGCTCCATCTGAAGAGTCCATCCATACATCCCCCAACACTCTATCCACACAAATCCTATCATGTCAAGATCTTATCCAAAATCATGTTGAAATACCCATTAAAAAAATCAAGATCCAATCCCTTCACTTCCTTTATTGCAAGTTCTATTTCTTCCATCACCCCCAATCCAAGATTTCATCATCCCAATTCTTCCAATCCAAGAGCCTATCATCACAAATCTTCCAATCCAAGATCCTATCATCCTAATTCCTCCATCTGAAGATCCATTACCATCTCCAATCCCAGTCAAAATCACATCATCCTATCCTCTCCTCTTGAAGATCCTCCAATCCAAACTGTCCCACTAACATCGCTCTATCCTCTTGGACCACTTACATTTGTCAAAGGCAAGTCCACTTGAAGCGGAGGCAATAAGTTCCATATCTTCCATGATGGAACTAGAAACTGGATGTTTATCATATTCCCCAAGTCAAAAATATCCTTGTTTGGATAAAATGCTCAAGAAATGGAATTATCAAGGCAAAGGCCTAGGCGCTCATGAACAAGGAAATCTAGAGCCCATCCAAGACAAGAAACATCTAAAATCATGTGGAATTGGGTACACATCAAAAGAAGGCACTTCCTCTAGAAATGTTGGTACAACTAAAGACAAATTCAAGCATCCTTCCAAAAACACCACTGCATATCCTATCATTCCTCCAAAGCATACAATGCTATTCCTCCTCCTCCATCATTGCAACCCAGAACAAACTATCACATTCCTCCTTCATCCTCCAAATCCATTTTAGGTCCCTATGTCCCAAAGTCTTCCAGTGCATATCCAACACATACCAAATCCATTTTGGGTCCTTACATCCCAAAATATCATCCCCCATCTTATCCTACTCAGTCCTTCATCCAAAATCCAAGCATCCCTAGTCGGGATCAACAAAGGCACATGTCCATATCTCCTATCTACCAATCTCCATTCATCTCTCCATCCATATTTCCTCCATCCTGCACATATCCTTGTATTCCTTCCAATGCTCCTCACAATTTGGATGCCATGTCAAGAGTGCATAAAGGGAAATATCCACAAAAATCCAAAAATTGTCATGTCCAGTCTAAATGACATGCTCAAGCAAAGAAAAATCCAATCAAGAAATCTAAAGCATCCCTATGGCCACAAAGGCCCAGCCAAGCAAAAGAAACATCTGCTACATCCCAATGGCCACAAAGGCCTAGCAAAGAAAAAGCCAAATCTAATGCATACCAATGGCCACAAAGGCTCACCAAAGCTAAAACAAAGATGATGTGGATCCTAAAGCAAAAAGATGTAATGCATCTAAAATAAATATCCACAATGGCATCCAAGGTTTTCAATCCACTAGCTACTCATTCATCTGCTTCTCCTAAATCCATTTTGGGTCCCTATGTCCCAATATCTCATAGCACGAATCCTCCATCCCATCCGCATCTATCTTCCACATCCCATCAACTTTATCCATCTTCTTCACAACATGTGCCAATATTGATCCTAACAACATCCCCCTATCATGATCAATTCCCATCATTCCATCCAAACACTTTCTACCACCATATCTCCTATCTTCCCATCCAATCCATGCCTTTGCATAAACTCCCCATCCTAACAAAGTTGTACCAACATCCAAACAAATCAGAAGGTCAACAAAAAATTAGAAAGTCAGTGACAAATCAGAGAATTAGAAGATTGATACAATGGTAGAAATAAATCAAAAGGTCATCAAAAAATTAGAATATCAGTGAAAGATCAACACAAAGTCAGCAGAAGATTAGAAAATCCATAAAATTTGGAAAAATCAAGAGAAAAATATCAAAAAAGAAAAGAAAAAGAGAAAAACATTCATCCTATGGTGAAAACTTGGCAATTCAAGTTGCACCTTGGACAAGTACCATGATGAAAACCTGGAAAATAGGCGTCATGTGTAGGCCCCCCCCAATTCCTTTCTGCAATTTGGGGCCATTCCCTTCTACTGCATCTTATCCAACATCTCCTCCATCCCATTTGTCTCTCACCTCCTTCATCCTCCTTTGGATCTTGATGATAAAATAGAGACCATCAAGTATACATTCTTTTGTACATCTTTTTGTCATCCATCACATCTTTCAGCTACATATCCTCTATCCAATCCATTCATCCTACCTTCCATTTACCTTCCTCATCTTCTTATCAACATATCTTCTATCCAATCGTACCCCATCCTACTGCCTCTGAATGAAAGAACTATCCTAAGCAGGGGGCATCTTATTCCTTGGTGACATATTCCTTGGAGACTATCTTTCATCCATCTTTCCATCTACCCAAATCCTAAGCATTCCTCTATCTGGATCCCTCAGCGGTTCCTCCAGCATCCATCTTCCAATCCTCAAGAAAATTTGCCATCCTATCTCCCCGAGTATTCCTCCATCCAAATCCTCAGCGATCCGCCATCCAATCTCCCTAAGCATTCCTCTTTTTGGATCCCTCAGCAGTTCCTCCAGCACCCATCTTCCAATCCTCAAGAAAATCTACCATCCAATCTCTCCAAATATTCCTCCAATCCAATCCTCAAGTAAATCCTCATCCAATCCATATCTTCCTCCAACCAAATCTCCTAGCAGATCCTTTATCCAAATCTCCTAGCAGTTTCTCCATCTAAATCCCAAGCATTTTCCCTCCAGCATTTATCCCCAAGCATTTCCTCCATCTTGCCATCACTTGGTATCTTCCCTTGTCATTGATATCTAGCTATAGGCTATCCCCTTGAAATCCAATGCCATCCATCCATATCCTAACATTCTCCTAGCAAAATCCTCCAACATCTTCCAATCTTATCCACATCCTCTAGCTATCCAAAATCCAAGATCCAAGATCAAGCCAAGCAATCAAATCACATCCTTAGTCTTGCTCCTAGTCTTGTGGCAAGCCTTGATCTCAATCCAATCATCATCATTGGGATGCGTCCTTCCCAAATCTGTGTCATTTCAGGACATATCATCCATCACCAGTCCATCTTGGATTTTCCAGCCCAACTGGGGCATCATCTTGCATATCTTAGAGCTTCAGCTTCATCCCCAGAATCTTGCACATCCTATCATAAGTCTTGTACCCTAGCATTAGTCATGTCTCCACCTAGGCTCATTTGTACATATGTGTCTTTAGGTCCCATCCTTTGAGTCAGTCAACCCTTGAGTCATCGTGACCAAATCCAGCTAAGCGCTTTAGCAATCATCCCTTGGTCCTTTTGAGGTTCGAGAATCTTACCTATCTCTTTTCATAGGAGTCCTTATCCAATTACCCTCCATCTGCTCCGTATCACCAATCCTTTGAGTTGCTCAAATCCTTATCTTAAATCAAAATCAATCCCAATGCCACCCTATGACATTGTGTGATGATGATAATCACCTTCATGAAATTAAGATCAAATTAGCAACAATTGTAAATTAAATACAATGCAAATCTATTTAAAAATGAAACTAAGATCTATAGCATCTCATGGCTCTCTAGAAAGAGGTGGTAAGTGAAGCTCTCAGCTCAAATCTCCACTAGTGACACTTCTAAAATGAGAATGTATGCTGCTATATGCTTCTACAATGCTTCTATGATGAAGATTCTAACTCAAATTGAGAAAAGTATAATGCAAATGCTCTTAATTGCTCTTAGAATGCTCTTCAATTGCCTATAGTAACAATGTTTTGCAAATGAATTTCTAAGATACCAATTGCTCTCAAAATGCTTCATATTTATAGTAAATTCCCAAAGGTAGGGGGTGGAGTGAAGTAATCATGATTAACCCTAGGTTGAGTCAAATACTTTGCTTTGTTCATAAATGGGGGGACAATTTAAATGTTTGTCTCAAAGCTTTGGACAAAAGGACAAGATTGAGTGGATGAGATTGAAACTTTAGAATGAGTGATTGAGATTCATCCTTTTTGAGTGATTTGTGTCTTTTTGTCCTCAATTCTCATTGGTTGCTCAACTTTGTTGAAAGATATTAGGAATTATTAAATTCAATTAATTAATTAAATTTAGCCATGTAAGGGTAATAGGTTCATTTTGATTTTTGATTTAAACAACTATACAACTAATTGATTAAAATCAATTATGTAGTGTTTTTCACCCCTTTAAGTTTTGATTTAATTATCTAACATCCTTATTTGATTTTTCCTTTTGCTTTATTTATTTTGTCCAACTTTATTTAATTATGTCCATTTTTTATTGATTTGATCCCTTTTTTATTGAATTAGTGCATTTTGATTATTTTGAGCCATTTTATTGATTTTTGCAATTTAAGTTGATTTAAAAGTACATGACCATTTTTGCGTGTCTACAAATGCCCCTCTTTGAATTAATGTGCGAAGAACATTGATTCAAAGATTCTTTTGAGTCCTGATCGCTTTTAGGTCCTGATTGCTAATTTGTTGATTTACCACTGATTCACTGATTGTTGCCTCTAATATGAAAATTTTGATTGCTACCTCTGATAATGATTCAAAAATTTTGATGCCACATTGATTCCAATGATGTTTGATTTCCATTTCAATTTTATACCCTGATGCCCCCTCAAAAATTAAAACATATTGATTGCTTGATTTGAAACATTTGATGATGTTTAATTTATATGTTTTCATTTCTGAAAAACATTGATGATATGCCATGATTCAAGAATGTGCCCTGGTTGATTTGATAGGTCAACTTATAGGTCTAATCCAATTTTTCACCTCCAAAATTAGGTTAAAATAGCTTAAATAGGTTGAAAAACCTTGATTTACTATTCATTTTCACTTTTGTCTTTGGTGATTTTTCTCTGGTCCTACGATGAATTTTGAGATGGTTGTCCCTATTCGAGAGCATTGATTTGAGAGGTGTCAGAGATATGTGAGGCCACCTAACTATGGACGTCCAGTGAGTTATTTTGAACTTTGTCCTTGCATTTATTGCTCATTTATTGCAATTTTTCATTTCATCGTTGCCTTGAATATGCAAAATCACGCCTAGGAAAATTTTGTTGTCACCTAGACCTTTTTACTGTCGCATTCACGCTTTTCTCTCACACAGTCGTGAAGTATAATGTCACCTAAGAAACTTTCATTCTCGCCTGAGAACAAAACATTCATGCGTAGAACTACGGCAAAAATATCATTTTTCATATATTTTACCACTTAGGAAACCCTAGCATTTCACTGTCGCCTAGGCCAGATTTTGTTATCGCCTAGCATGATTCAGTGTCGCTTAGCATGAGAACTATTGTGTAACACCCATAAAGTGTCGCGTCACAACTTTTTGATATCGTTTAAGAGAAATGTTGCCTTATATGATTAAAATCACGCCTGTAGACTTTTGAAAAAAAATTTCACACTTGTACTTGATTGTGTCTGATGAAAAAATTGATGACTTCCAATGCTCGATTCGAATGATTAGATTAGGTTTTTTGTGTTCAAAAAAACAATGGATTAATGATATCAGAATAGTGGTACCAATGAATGTGATTTGTCAATCCGATTAGGATAGGATACTGATAGGATAAATCAATCAGTGTGAAAACCGATATGATTTGATACTGCTACTTCATTCTCAGGACATAGAGACACGAACAAATGGTACTTGGTGTGATTGTTTGATACTTTTGATAGAATTGATTAACTTGAGATAATTCCTTAATATGGTATACTGATATGATTCCTTTGTTTTGATAGTATTTCTTACATCCATCAATCATGGTCTTATATGGCATTAAATTTTCATCTTTAGTGTTATATTCATTGTTGACTTGATTGATGATAAGTTGACAATCCCCATATATCGGTGATGTTCCATTCTAGAGCCATTTTGATGCCTATGACTAGAGCCTCATATTCTGCTATATTATTTGTACATGGAAACAAGAGCTTGTAGGACTTAGGAATGGTGTACCCTTGAGGAGTAACCAATAATATGTCGGCCCCAGAACCTCCTTGTGTATACGAGCCATCAAAGACCAACTTCCACATTTTTGCTTCTATGTTTACAATGGCGAAATCCAAAAATTCCACTTGAATAGTTTGTGTAGAAGTCATTGGGTTTTCAACTAAGTGATCTGCTATCACTTGTCCTTTTATTGCTTTTCTATCGACATATTCAATGTCGAATTCACTCAATATCATGACCCATTTTGCTATCCTACCCGTTAAGGTGGTTTTACTTAGCAAATACTTTAGAGGATCAATTTTGGCAATTAGTTTTACCTTGTGCATCAACATATAATGTCTCAATTTTTGAGATGCAAAAACAACTGCTAGACAAGCCCTTTCCATGAATGTGTAGTTAAGTTCATATTTGATCAATGTCCTACTCAAATAGTAGATAGCTCTTTCCTTTCCTTGTTCATCCTCTTGCGCCAAAAGCACTCCTAGAGATCTTTCGGTAGCAGATATGTATAGCAGCAGTGGTTTTCCCTTGATTGGTGGCATTAGGATAGGTGGATTTATTAGATAGGTCTTCAATAATGTGAAGGCTTGATCACATTCTTCATCCCACATGAAAATAGTGTCTTTGTGTAGCGACCTTGTAAATGAATGACATTTATCGGCCAATTGAGAAATGAACCTTCTTATGGATTGTATTTTGCCTTGGAGAGATCTCATTTGGCTTATGTTCTTTGGTATCTCCATATCCATTATTTCTTGTACTTTTTTCGGATCCACTTCAATTCCTTTGGCTGAAACTATATAGCCTAACAATTTGTCAGATTGGACACCAAAGGCACATTTCTTTGGGTTTAGTCTCACCTTGAACTGCTCCAACCAAATGAATATCTTTTTCAAAATTTGTATGTGTTCCTCTCTTTTGTGGGACTTGGCCAAGATGTCTTCCACATAATCCTCTAAAAATGTGTGCATCATGTCATGGAAGATAGTTGTCATTTCCCTTTGATATGTGGCTCTAACATTTTTAAGGCTGAAGGGCATGACATTCCAACAAAAAGTACCTCGGGGACATGTAAAGGTTGTCTTCTCTTGATCTTCAGGTGCAATTTTGATCTAATTATATCCGCTAAAACCATCCATTAATGAGTACATGGAGTGACCTGTTGTCAAGTCAACTATTGCATCAATGCTCAGAAATGGGAAGTCATCCTTCAAACATGCAAGATTCAAGTCTCAGAAATTCATGCATACTCGAATGGATTTTTCATGTTTTGTGATAGGTACAATGTTAGATATCCATTTAGCATAGGCAATTTCCCTTATGAATCCAACCTTCAACAATTTTTCCAATTCTGCCTTGACTAAGAGAGCTATATGTGGGTGCATTTTCCTCAACTTTTGCTTGATAGGCTTAACCCCTGGTCTAACATTCAAATGATGCATTATGAATTCAGGATCCAATCTAGACATGTCAACATGACCATGCAAATTTCACTTGTTGTTCTTGGAAAAACTTGATGAAGTCCTCTCTTTCTAGAGGTGTAAGTGATGCTGCCAATTGTATAAATTTTGGATCCACTTCCATCCCAATGTTGACCTTTTCAATCAGATCTATGAGGATAGGTGACCTTTCTTCCTCATGCTCTGGTAGGGTATCCAATCTCTCTTCTTTTGGTGCCACGGTTGGGTTTTCACCATAAGCAACATCTTTTATCTTTACTTTTTTGGGTTCTAATGCTGCCACATAGTGGTTTTCAACACTAGAACTTTTCATTTTATTTTTTTTTTCATTTTTTTCTTTTGACTAAGAGATTGGACCCCCGTTGTTCTCATCATTTTTGGTTCAAATTCATTGGTGAAAGAGGGTTCAACCGCATTAAGGTATTGGTTTGTTGCTTGGTCATTTGGAAATTAAAGCAAGTCACTTGGCTCGGTTTGGTCCCAATCAATAAGATGAGGATTTATCAATGATAAGGTTTCATTAGGCAAGTTTTCATCAATTGGGTTTATGGACATGACTTCATTTGAGGGTTCTTACATTGTATCATTCAGATCTATGACGTGAGCTTCCTCAAGATGGTCCATGGAAGAAGGATTGAAATCCCCTTCACTTGAGTCCTCATCAACTTCTATGGGAAATAGCGTGGGAAAAACCATGAGTGGATTAAAACTAATGTTTGAATCTCCCTCCTCCGAAGGCATCCAAAATGTATCTATCCATGGCGGATTAGTAGGTTCTTGTCCTATGCTAAGACCTTGTATATTAGGCTCTTCATTTTGTTGAGTTTCTTTCCTTGGGATCTTTGCATAAGTATGTATTGTGACTACTTCTTTATCTTGGCATGATTCATTGGATAAGGTATCCCACTCATAATCTCATGAGTCATCACTATCTACATCAGATTCCAACGTGTTTACTTGAGGATATGAGTCTTGCATTTGGCTGGAGCTTTCGCCTTTGTCTTGGTAGCCTACTCTGGATCTCTCTTCTTTTGCCCTCCAAGCAGGTTCAATGGGTTCTAATAAACCTCTATTTCTTCGGCCTAAGGGTCCTCTTCCCTTGTATCCCATTTTCTGCATTATCTCAAACCCTTTCCCATATTGCTCAATTTGTATGTTGATATGCTGGATTCTTTATATGGGAGTGCTTGAGGTATCATCTTCGTCATGATAAATCCATTGAAGGACTTCATCTTTCTCCTTGTCGAATGTTGCTTTGTCACTTTCTCTTACGAAGTAAGAGTTATACTTATGAGGTAAGTGTTCTTTTGATGGTTTGTCATGCGATCTTGGGGATGTGGGCAAGTCAAATAGGGAAACGAAGTATTCCCCTACTCCTTTGGAACTGATTTTACACTGTTTGTCAAATGCATCCATCATCTCACTCATTTTTTTGTATTTATCCTTTTTAGCTTCATTCTTTTCTTCTCTGGTGGGTTTATAAAGTACTATCTCTAATTTAGGTGCTTGGTCTGAACCTTCATTTGGAATTGGACCCTCGTAGCTCACTTTTTCCTTTCCCTTAGTTGATGTCGATGAGCTAGCTTGAGGAGGGTATGAAGTAGCACTTAATGTTATCATGGGATCATCCATTTTGGTATCTTCAATGGTGGCTCTTTGGATGATTCCTTCTTGGTTGTGTGGAATAAATAGCTCATGAAGGGGTTTGAGTGTATTGCAATATTGGAACGGGTTTGAGTCTCCTCTAACTGTAATTTCTTCACCTATGTATGGAAATTTGATGCATTGGTGGTACGTGGATGGGACTGCTTGCATCTCGTGGATCCATGGTCTCCCCAATAAAATATTATAAGTTAACTTCATGTCCAATACTTGGCAATTGGTGTCCTTTTTGACAGGTCCCACTTGAATGGGCAATATGATCATACCTTTGGAGGCTCTTTCAGCTTCGTCATAGGCCTTTATGGTGATTCTTTTTGTAGGGTCAATACAAGACTCAGACAACCCTAGGGACTTGACAAGGCTCAATTTACAAATGTTAAGGCCAGCTCCTCCATCTATGAGGGCTCTTTTGACTCTATGGCATTCAATCAAAACCTCTATATGCAATGGTAGGTTTTGGGGATGAGTAATAGACATGTCATCTTGGTCAGAGAATGATAAGCAATGAGGGGCAATGAGATGACCTACCATGTTTTGAAACTTCCCCTCTTCTAAGTTAGTAGGAACATTCATCTCTACTAGAGATTTCTCTAAAATTTCTTTATGGTTAGGAGATAGCTTCAATAGCTCCAAGATGGAGATTTGTGCTGGAGTTCTTTGTAACTGATCTACCAAACTATAAGGTTTTGTTGTTGTAGGAGATTGCTTGATCACAATGTTGGACTGCGAAGTGTTAATAATTTTAGGATCAACCCCTTGTAGGGTAACTCTTGAAGTCTGCCCCCTAGTGATAACATTGGATGTCTCTTTTTGGGGTTGTTCTTTAATTATTATAGCATTCACAATGTTATCATAAGGTGGCACAAAGTTAATGTTATTGTTGCTTTGTTTCTTGCAATTGGATGACTCCCCTTTGTCATGTTTATAGGAGGGCTATTTGAAAGCCGTATGGTCTTCATTGCTTTGAGGTCCATCAATGGTGATCATGCCACTATTGATTAAGTCTTGCACTACAATCTTTAGCTGCAAGCATTCATTTGTCGTGTGCCCTCGAATCCTATGGTACTCACAATGGTTATTTGCACTCCACCAGCTGGGCTTGTTGTGTGGCTCATAAGGCTAAATGCTAGGTAGATTAATTATGTTGTTAGCTATGAGAATTTTTAGTGCCTTTTCGAGGGGTTCACCCAAGGGTGTGAAGTTCCTTTGAGGATTTGGCACCAAGAACTTATCAAATTTATTACTCCTTTGATTATTTCCTTGGTTTCCACTATTAGCATTGTTGTTGGAAGGTGCATTGGAGGTCTGGTTTGCACTATTCACCTAATTAGGTGTTCTTGTAAGAGAAAATGGAGTCACCTTCAAGTTGCTAGAATCAACAACCCCATCATTGACTATTCCCTTATTGTTGTTTTTATACCGATTATTGCTATTGAACCAATTCTTGTTCTGATTGGTGCCATTGTTGGAGTTATTCTTGTTATCTTTATACAATTTTAGTTCTCCACTCTTAACCAACACTTCTTTTGTTGTTACTCCATTCTCTATGAGGTCCTGGAATGTCTTGGGACATTGCATTCTTAATCAGTAGTTCATCTCGTTGCTCAAACTATTAATGAATATATCCATTTTCTCCTTCTCGGGCACACTCCTAGGATACCTAGCAAAGACTGTCCTCCACCTTTGTAAGAAAGTGAGGAATGCTTCTCCATCCTTTTGTTTAGTATTGCATAATGTTATCATCATGACCTCATGCTTGATGTTGTATGAGTAATGAGCCACAAATTTTGAAGCTAGTTCTTCAAAGGTTTTTATGCTGGAGGGTAACTTAGAAAACCACTCCATAGCCATGCCTCCTAAGCTTCTTGGGAATAGTCTCATTAAATAGGTAGTATCATGCATGAACTCTAAGCTCAATGCACAAAACTCTCATAAGTGATCTTGTGGATCCGACATTCCTTCATACTTCACATATTTGGGAAACACTACATTGATCGGGAATGGTGCCATTACTATACTTTTATCAAACGGGAACAGACACAATGCTTCAATAGAAAAGGGTTTGGGATCCCCGCCTTGTTTGATTGTATCCAGTTGCATTTGAAATATTTTGAGCTATTTTTTCATGATGTCAAGGGAACTTTCTTCAACTTCGGGTGGTCTAAGTTGATTCACATCATAATCTCGTGGAAGCGTAAGACCTGTTCGGGCTAGGTCCATGAAATACTTCACTTTATCTCTTGCCATTGCTTTTTCCATGAGTCTTAAGAAATAGGGGCATTGAATGGCTTCATCAACCTTGTCATCGCTGGCATCATCAGCGGTTGGTTCAGTATTAGTTCCTTGGTGAGTGTTATCAATTCCTTGAGTGTTTTGATCCACCCCTCCATTATTGGTATTGCCTTGATTATTCATATCAATGCCCCCATTATTTGCATCACCTTTGTTATTTGGGTCGATGCCACTATTGCTTTTATTACCCAAACTACCATTGCACATCATATTGTCTTCTACTTCTTGCTCGGGTGATTTTTGGGGTACTCTTGGAGTAGTAGAATTGTCACCTGGATAAGGGAGTTCTTGACTCAAATAAGTCCCGTCTGCTTGCAAGGTTTGCTTGATGTATTAGGGTCTAGTAAAAGTAGGCATGAAACTTGGAGAATAAGAGTCAATATTGCCCGTGGTCAAATCCTTTGTAAAATTTGCAAAAATGGTGTAGAACAGGATTTTTGACTGAGATAAAGGTTGGAGCAGTAAGAACACGGAAAAGGGTATTCAAATATATGATCAAAATTTTCTGACCCCCTCTGCAAATACTCTTTGTTATCCCTTTTAGATTTATGGGTGGCACGGACCTGAGTGTAGGCGTGACTGAATTTTTCGTACACATGGACTGGTATATTGTTAGGCGGCACACTGCATGTATGTAGATGACACTTTGCTATTGATAGGCAATTTTCCAATTTTAGTAGGTGTGTTTCAACATTTGCTAGGTGTGACTTCACTACTACTACGCATTTTCATATAAGTCACAAGCATGACTGAGCCTCTGATAGGCGGGATTTTTTTGTGCATAGGCAACACTTCTCTGAACAGGTTGTAAGATTTTGAATTTTTTAAACGTTTAAGATCAGGTCTTTTGAAATTTTCTTGTTTGAAAATAAAAAACAATCTCAACACACACATCAATTTTTCATCATGTCCCTGAAACAAACTAGTGTGTATATTCTCGATCATTTCCACAGGTATAACACAAGAAAGAATTCCAAGTAGCCTACTTAAAGTCAAATTTGGCTCTTAACATTTTGGCTCTATAAGGTGGTATTGCTACTTTATCAAGGATTCATTGTGGATTTCGTTCAAATAGATCTTAAACTTTCATCCCCCAAGTATGTTAAGGGGTTTCCCACACACACCAAGGTATGATTTTGCATAATCCATGAAGACTACTAGAGGAAATTTGAAAGATTTAAAATATGTTTGTCACACACCCCATTAAGGATGCATGTGTTTCATTTTAGAGTGGGTTGGATTCCCACAGCAAAAGCAAGCATATCCCACTTTGGGTTGTCCCTCTCACCGGCCTCGTTAAGGCACAACTTGGGAGTCAAGCCCACTAATTCTCTAGCATGTTCATTCAAAGCAAGGAAAATGGAATTAAGGTCAAGCTTTTGGGAATTTGGTTCACCAAAAAGGTGAAGAGCATATCCCTAACTTTCCCTTTAGTTCCCAAACACAATAGACAATTTTGTTCAATTTCTTTCACCCACTAACTATAGGGATTTGAGTATTTCTACTCTCTTCCACAAACAAGGGGCTTTGATTTATGTGTTTGATTCCTTAATCCTTCTTAATTACTAGATTCTCAAAGTGCACCAATGCCACAAGCTAAGGGAAAATATTGACTAGTTTAGGCTTACCTTTTCCTTTGTTGCTAACCGAAGTTAGGGGCATTTTTTATTGATTTCATTATTTTTTTCTTACCTTGGCAAATAGCTCCCTCTCAATGTGCTTATCCACCAACAAGTTAGTCAACACTAACAAACACTATGAGGGGAAACCAAAATCAAAATTGATGAAGCAAAGAATTGTGTATGAATTTTATGCACCTTATTTGCAAATTTCCAAAGAAAACTTGAACTAAGGACTAAAAATCCAATTTAAAGAGACAAATTTCATTTTATAAGCTTGAACAATTACAAGATAGTTCTGGAATACCTGATTGTCCTCCTCTTGTGTTGTCTCAAGAAAAGCCTTGATGTGTGCAATGTTTTCCTTCTTAATCCTCTTTGCCAATGCCTTTCCTTCTTGATTAAATCTACTTTTTGGCTTCTAGACTTTCCTGTGATTTCTCATTTACTGTCAAATCATGTAAACAAAGAGTTAGACAAATGATTTAATCAATTTAATAGTAAATAAAGGCAACAGATAGTAGGTGACATTGTCTAGCTAATAGGCGTGAACAAATTGTTAGCAGGCGTAACTTTACTAACAACAAGCGACACTTTTCAGTGACACAAGCGACATTGAAAATTACACAGGCATGAACAGTTTATCACAGTGTGTAAATAGAACTTAAAATTGTGGAAAATAATTTATGCTAAATGATAATTTAATAATAGTAAGCGTGAGTGAAAAGATTATAAGCGTGACTGTTATTTAAAATTGTGAAGCAAAGCGTAAAGACAAGTGATAACAAATTTTAGTAAAGCGATACTTCCTAAGTCATAGGCGTGACTTTAAGCACAAAAGGCCGAATGCTTTCATCTCACAGGTGTGAGTTTCTGATTCACAGGCGACTGTAGAGAACTCAAGACTGTATCAAAGTTGTATGCCAGGCGTGAATCTTCAGATAGCAGGCGTCAGAATAGAGATTTGAAGTGCAGTAAAATGACTACAGGCATGATTAAATCTCCCGTAAGCGTGACTTCACCTATTTCCTGCAAAATATTCATAGAAAATAGACAATACAAGCATGCAAATGATGATGAAAATGATAAAATGAGGCCTAGGGCCCCACGGTGGGCGCCATTTGTGTGATGATGATAATCACCTTCATGAAATTAAGATCAAATTAGCAACAATTCTAAAGTAAATACAATGCAAATCTATTTAAAAATGAAACTAAGATCTATAGCATCTCATGGCTCTCTAGAAAGAGGTGGTAAGTGAAGCTCTTAGCTCAAATCTCCACTAGTGACACTTCTAAAATGAGAATGTATGCTGCTATATGCTTCTACAATGCTTCTATGATGAAGATTCTAGCTCAAATTGAGAAAAGTATAATGCAAATGCTCTAAATGCTCTTCAGTGCTCTTAGAATGCTCTTCAATTGCCTATAGTAACAATGCTTTGCAAATGAATTTCTAAGATATCAATTGCTCTCAAAATGCTTCATATTTATAGTAAATTCCCAAAGGTAGGGGGTGGAGTGAAGTAATCATGATTAACCCTAGGTTGAGTCAAATACTTTGCTTTGTTCATAAATGGGGGGACAATTTAAATGTTTGTCTCAAAGCTTTGGACAAAAGGACAAGATTGAGTGGATGAGATTGAAACTTTAGAATGAGTGATTGAGATTCATCCTTTTTGAGTGATTTGTGTCTTTTTGTCCTCAATTCTCATTGGTTGCTCAACTTTGTTGAAAGATATTAGGAATTATTAAATTCAATTAATTAATTAAATTTAGCCATGTAAGGGTAATAGGTTCATTTTGATTTTTGATTTAAACAACTATACAACTAATTGATTAAAATCAATTATGTAGTGTTTTTCACCCCTTTAAGCTTTGATTTAATTATTTAACATCCTTATTTGATTTTTCCTTTTGCTTTATTGATTTTGTCCAACTTTATTTAATTATGTCCATTTTTTATTGATTTGATCCCTTTTTTATTGAATTAGTGCACTTTGATGATTTTGATCCATTTTATTGATTTTTGCAATTTAAATTGATTTAAAAGCACTTGCCCATTTTTGCATGTCTATAGACATAAACTTTGTCTAGGGAATCATGTACTTATCTTTGTAGGCCTCATCATCTCAAGCAAGAAATTGGTGTGCATTGATAAGAATCCCATCTTCCAAAGATCATCAGTCTATCTTAGGTTGACCAATCAAAATTCAATCCTATCCTATCTGATCCCACATTAGGAAGTAGCAACTCATCCCTGACACTTCACAATCTCCCACCAATCACACCAGGTCTGTGACGATGTATCATTCCTCGTGTTCAGACCAAATCTTCCCACCATCAAACCAGATCAATCATCCTCCATCATCCTACCTATTGAGAAATTTTTTGAGATACTTTTTATTTCATTTGTTCCTTTGGATCTTTGCTTATCTTTTGAGCTCCTCGTACATATTTCCCCGTCCTTTTGTACATGTTGTCATGTCTTGTTGTACATATCCTTGTCAGTCCTGCAACAACATTTGATCAGAAATCTTGTCCCACTCAGCCTTGTACTTTAGCAACATTAATTGTCGACTATCCTTGATCACAGTGGTTATCCTTAATCCATCATTTGCCAGCTAACAACAACACTCATTCTTCCCATCAGCACAGGTCTGAACAGATGTATGCTTCTATATTGTTTGGCCTAAGCGTAATCACAGGTCCATACAACTGTATCCTTTTGTTTTGTCCGACCTAATAAATCAAATCGAGTCCATGACAATGTATCATTCACCATGTTCAAACCTAATCTCCCCCCATCAACCATCAATCTCTCTCCTTGGCAAAGGATGTCTTTTGGAGTTATCATTGTGACCTTGGATTTTGTCCTTTGGGTCTTGTTAAATCTTTTACGGCTTCTCGTTGTCCCTCTCCTCAAAGTCTCCATGATCCTTTATATCATGGTGCATTGTGAATGAGGACAATATGGGGCAAGGTCTTTTGATCTTTTTCTTCTTCCTGTGAGTCAGTCGTGTGTTTGTGGTTTCTTCAAAATCATTTCCACCATGCTTCCTCTTCGGTTCATGCGTGATGTTGGGGCAACCCTGCATGTATTTTTAGCGTCAGTCATATGCAACGCTGGTGACAAGGCCTTGTGTTCTTTCGTAACCTTGGAAGGTCTCTAACATTGCTATATCAAACTAGGTTGTGCTCTCTAAAAATATCCAACACTTGGAGCTCCCCAAAATCCCCCATCTTGCATCATATAGATTAAATCTTGCATCTTGCATCTTCATGTATTTTCATCTTGCATTTTACATTCCATCTCATCTTGCACTCATGCATCTTTGCTCTTGGAAGCTTGGCTATTTATCCCCCCTTCTTCCTTTTCCTTCTCCTTCTGTTTCCTTTCGAGAAAATTCCACAAAGTTTCCTCTTTGCATTATTTTCTCAAGGGGGTACAATCCCTTATTCTTCTAAATTCTAGCCCGGGGTATCTTATTTTCTTGTCTTCGATGCCACACCACTTGCGGCATCGCATTAAAGAGGGGAAAAATGTAGATACCTAAAAATTCATTAGAAAATAAAAGTATTTTTATTTTCTAAAAACCCTTAATGACATCATCGTTTGTTAATTATTTATTTAATTAATTAATTAATATATTTTTATGCCATTAAATCCTTTTATTTTAATTAAACATATTTAATTAAAGAATCCCTCCCCAAAGCATTTAAATCAAATTTAAATGATTTTCCTCTCTTTATTGAATCAATATTCAATAAATGATGTCACAATCCCTAAATAAATTTCATATTTATTTAAAGCCTCAAAAGCCTAGAATCTTCTAACCTTTCCTAAACCCTTCCAATCTTCCCTAAAAATATTTAGGATATGTTTCATGCATTTCTTAGCCTAATCCAATCCTCCTTGACTTTTGGTCAAACCCTTCCCTCAATGAGCCTTACACACTCATTTAAGCTTCTTACACCCTCTTTAAGGTTTCTTACAACCTCTTAAAGAGACCCATGTCTCTTCTTCCACACATGTTCCCCTTGCACACTTCCCTAGTGTTTCTCACACATGTGTGAGCAACTCCTAACCCAAGGTAAACCTTACCATACCCCAAAGCTTACCTCTTACTCTTCCCCAGACATTACCTCTAACTCTAACTCATCCTCCTAACCCAAGCCCTTTCCAAATCCTATAAATACCCCTCTCTTCCAAGAGAAAAAAAGCAATTAGCTAGCTTTCATTTTATGCATTTTTATCATGCTAAATTCCTTCTAAGATCTTAAGCTCTTTGATAATAATTGTTAGATTTCATTGTTTTATAAATCATCTTAGCTTAGATAATGGATTGAACTAGTTTCTTTCAAGCTTTTCTTAGCATTGTATGCATCATACCCATCATCCTTAGAATGCATTAGAATCAAGCTCCTTGTGCTTAGAGAGCACACCCACATACCTCTCATTGAAGAAAATCAAACAGTGCTCTATAGCACTTATTTTTGACAACAAACTTTAGGTGGCTTGGTTTTCTTTGTGTCTTTCCTTTGAACTCATGAACATGTATTAATCTAACATTTGAGTGTTTAAGCCTTTCAAGATAGATAACAGGTGAAACCATAGCCTACACTTCTAACAGAGAAAAAGGTTATGCATTTGGGAACAAGGATTGGATTGTCCTAACATGAAATTCATGTATGATAAAGTACATTCAGTAAATTATTGAAGGTGCATGTAACATTCTAATTGTATTTGGGCCTGTGGCCAGTTGTAATACCCCTAACAGGGTTTGAGACTCCTAACTGGGTCTTTCCTTTAACAGGTACCTTCCTATTATATTAATCAGCTCCTAATAGGGTTTCATTCATATAGTGCAGATATTTGTGGGTGTCATCTTCACTGGGGTTTTTCCCTTAACAAGGTTTTCCTCGAGAACAAATCTTGGTGTCACTTATGTTTAATGATGTGATGTGGTTTTATATTCTATTTTACATAAGATTATATTTTGTGTTGAGTTTGATAAGATTGTTAACAACTGATTCACCACCCTCTCTTAGTTGCTTAAGACATTGTTATCCTAAAAATTAGTATCAGAGATATTGGTCCTCAGAGAGAAAGCTTGACCACTTGAGGAAAAGATCCAAGATGTCTTACTTCAAGAAAGAAAGTCCCAAGTTTGATGCAAAAAATTTTGATCCATGGAAGGAAAAGATGAAGACTCATGTGTTCTATTTGGGCTTGCATTTTTGGATGGTAACCAAGAAAAATGTAGCACTCGAGACTAAAGATGAGTTGGAAGAACCTGACACAACTGATGAAGAAAATAAAATCATTCAGTACAACATGATAGCCAAAGAAGCATTGATAAGTGCATTATCTGATGGTGAATTCTCTGAGATCATATATTTATACAAAGCACATGATATATGGGAAATATTTTCAGCACCGTATGAAGGAGATACATACACTAAAGGATCCAAACTTCAGAATTGGAGAGTGAGGATGGAGACACTTCAGATGAAAGAAGATGAAATAGTACGGATGTTTTTTCAAAGGGTTACAAAATTGTAATAGGAATCAAGAACAATGGAGGAACCTACACTGAGGATGAAGCCATTGCAAATATTTTGAGATCTTTGACACCAATGTACAAAACTAAAGTGCATGCCATAGAGGAGATCATACCATTGACCAAAGGTTTCACAAGGGAAATGTTAGTATCCAAACTAACTACATTTGAGAATGCAAAGTTTAAAGATTCCTTACCTAAGGTGGAGACATCTTTCAAGGCAGTTGTGCACAAAAATAAAGATGTAGGAATAAATCTTATAGGTATTAGAAAATCAAGTACAACAAAGAGTTGGGAGATTATGTTGATTAATGGGAAGAGATTGAAAGGATTGAAAATAGTGTGGATGATATGGTCTTATCCTTTATCACAAGAAGAGAAAGAAAGAGTCAAGGTAAGTTTTAAGGAAAGTTACCCATAAAATGCTTTAATTATAGTAAGGTTGGTCATTTTTCTTCTAGATGTCCAACTAGAGTTCCTAAGCATAAACTTGAATATGGGAAATACATCAAGGATAAAGAATATTATTATGCTAATGATGGTGCATTTGATGATGATGATGATGAGATAAATGAGTTACTTAGATTTGTAGAAATTAAAGAAGATAAACCCATCAAAGAAGAAAAAGAATTAGTGTCTCATGTTAACAAAAAGGTTGATTGGATTATAGACAGTGGTTGTTCACAACACATGATAGGAGATAAGAATATATTTTTAAAGTTGAATATGTATAATGGTGGAGTTGTCATACAACATGACAATACTCCTAGAGCTATTGTTGGGATTGGATCCATTACATTGGATGGTAAAACTAGTACTAATGATGTATGCCTTTTTGATGGCTTAACACATAATTTGTTGAGTGTTGGTTAGTTTGTGAAAAAGGATTATTGGTTGGAATTCAAGGATGGAAAGTGCTCAATCAAAAGTGTTAAAGGAGATATGATTGCCACTAGAATTCAAACAGGAGGTAATGTGTTTCATCTGAACTTAAGTGAAGTAAGTTTTTTTATTTCAAAGGTTGATGATAGCTGGCTATGACATAGGATATTTTTTAATGTCAACTTTGATAACATTGTAAGGGAAAGTAACATTAATGTCATCAGAGACCTACCTAGAATTGTGAAGCCTATTAACACTACATGAAAAGAATGTGTGTTCGGAAAACAAATAAGGAGCAACTTTCAGAGTAGAGCATTTTCAGCAAGGAACAAGTTGCATCTTGTTCATATAGATCTTTGTTGACCTACTTAGAAAAAGTCTTACTTTGGAGACACATACTTTATACATTTCATTGATGAATACTCTAAAATGATGTGGGTTGGTTTTCTCAGAGAAAAATTAGAATCTTTTGAGAAATTCAGATACTTTAAGGCAAAAGTAGAGAATGAGACCGGATTGAAGATAAAGTGCTTGAGATCAGACAAAGGTGGTGAGTTCACATCAAGTGAGTTCAATACTTTTTGTGATGAACATGGTATTTTGATACAAACATATGCACCTAGAACACCACAACAGAATGGTGTTTTTGAAAGAAGAAACATGTTCATCCTTGATGTTGCAAGGACAATGTTGATTGAAGGGAAAGTGGCACACATGCACTAGAGAGAAGAAGTGAACACTGTAGTATACACAATGAACATGGTATAAGTCAAAGAGGGAACAAGAAAGACACCCTATGAATTATGGTATGGTGAAACTCCTACTGTTAGCTATTTCATAATTTTTTGTAGCAAAAGTTTTATCAAAAGAGATGATGACATAGAAAAATTTGATGCTAGGACTAATGAAGGAATATTCCTTGGGTATTCCTCTAAAAGAAAAGCATATAAATGTTACAATTTGAGAACTAATAAAATGATTGAGAGTGTGAATGTCAGAATTGATGAAAGGTTTCAGGTACAAGAAAGAACATGTGAATTCAATCCTTATGATCCAGATTGGGAAAGGTTTGAAAAAAAAATGTTTCAGAGCAATCAAAATCAACTTCAAATAGGGTAAGGTTGGGAAGAACCACATGAACAATCGCAAGAGGGTTTGTTACTAGGAGGTGACAGATATATAAATATGAGTGAAATAGAAGTGTTTAAGACACCTAAGTATGTTGCGAAGAATCATCTACATGATCAAATCATTGGAGACAAGAGTACAAGTACTAAGACAAGGTCACAGTTTAGAAATACAGTCTGTTTGATTTCGCAGGTTGATCCAAGGACACTTGATGAAGCTTGTAGTGATGAGTATTGGATTAAGGCAATGAGAGAAGAATTGGATCAAATTGAGAAAAAAAATACTTGGGAACTGGTCCCAAGACCTAAAGACAAGAATGTCATTGGCACAAAATGGGTTTTCAAAAACAAAATGAATGAAGATGGGGTTGTGATTAGGAATAAAGCCAGATTAGTGTGTAAGAGATATTCACAACAAGAAGGAATTGATTTTGAGGATACCTTTGCACTATTTACAAGGATAGAGGTAGTTAGGTTATTCTTGGCCTATGTTGCACACAAATATTTTAAGGTGTATCATATGGATGTCAAAACTGCATTCCTAAATGGTGATTTGGAAGAAGTTTACATTGAGCAACCGAATGGTTTTCCTTTGACAAGCAATAGAAATATGGTTTGTAGATTGAAGAAAGAATTGTATGGATTGAAGCAAGCTCCAAGGTCTTCATATGCAAGGTTGGATAGGTATTTACTACATCTTGGTTTCACGAAGGGTAGTCCAAATAGTAATTTGTATCTAAGATGCAATAATGAAGGTACTTTGATAATAGAAGTGTTTGTTGATGACATTATCTTTGGGGGTAATGATGCTATGAGTAACAAGTTTTCAGAAGAAATGAGCAATGAGTTTGAGATGTCAATGATAGGGGAGATGAAATTCTTCCTAGGATTGCAAATAAATCAAAGAAAAGATGGGATTTTTATATCACAAACATAGTATCTAAAAGAGTTGTTGAAAAAGTTTGGCATGGATGAAAGTAAACTAGTTGGAACTCCTATGGTGATAGGGAGTAAGTTGTCCATTTCAGATGAGGCAAAGAATGTACCTCAGACATATTATAGATCAATGATTGTAGGGATTCAGTATCTAACACATACTAGGCGTAATATTTCTAATGCAGTTGGAATTGTTACTAGATTCCAGGTAGATCCAAAGGAAACACACTTAGCAATAGTAAAAAGGATATTCAGATACCTCAAGGGTATAATTGACCTAGGATTGTGGTATGATAGATCGAATAACTTTGTATTGAATGTTTACACTAATGCAGATTGGGAAGGATGTGTAGATGATAGGAAACACACTAGTGGAGGAGCCTTTTTCCTTGGGAAGAGGTTGATCTCTTGGATTAGAAAGAAGTGGGACTGTGTATCACAATCAACAACATAATCAAAATATGTTGCAACAATAATCAATTGTGTTCAAGTCATTTGGATGAAGAAAATGTTGAAGGATATTGGTACAAATTCAGGAGAAATTGTTATCATCTGTTGTGATAACACAAGTGTAGTAAACATGTCAAAAAACCTAGTGATGCATTCAGAGAGTAAGCATATTGCAATCAAGTGTTATTTTATGAGAGATAAAGTGGTGAAGCTTGAATACATCAATATAAAGGAGCAGATAGTAGAAATATTCACCAAACCATTGAGTAAAGATACCTTTGAATATCTCAGAGGTAAGCTTGGGGTTAGATCCCCACTAGAAAGTAACTAAGGAAGTGCACAAGTCCATCAACTATCAGAGAATTGTCATTTATGGACTTGTTACAAAAGTTTACTCCTCATGGGGAGTAGTTGGTAGAGCATAACTGATCAGATCAAGGTGATTTTGCACCTGTGTGTTGAAGGTTCATAAAAAGAATGAAAGATATTATTTTGGCACCCTTTTCCATTGATTTCAAAGGGGGAAAGATATTAGTGACAAACCCTACTGGTTTAGGGGGAGCTTTAAAGAGGATATTGAAAAGGTTGTATTAAGAAGGGTAATCTTGGATTGATGGTTTTTCACATATGTTTCCATTAGTTCCAAAGGGGGAGATTGTTGGAATTATTGTCATTCAATATTTTTTTCATTGATGTCAACATATATTCAGTTATGATGATCAAGAATTGTTGGATAGTACAGACATGCAGACTGTAGAGAGTGGTACGGACGTCGTATGATTCATTAGCTCTTGCAAGATTAGAAATATGTTTCAAGATGTGTGTAGAGCTTATTCCTATGACCGCATAAATTTATATGATAATTGGACATAGATATGCTTTTTTTAGTAAAGACTGGTTACAGGAACAAAGACTGAGAGTTTCCACAGACCTAGTTGCAGTGTTTGGAACATAACTATTGTGCAACGATGAATTTCAGTATGTGAGCTTGGGAAATGTCAAAGGACATCATGAAGAAGATACATTGTGATTGCAACATGTTTATGTGAATTTTGATGTCATCTATGGCGTATTTGCTAGCATGGAAGTATTTGGGAGCTGACCAGGAAGAGTAGCATGTAGAAGATTGATCTATGATTGAATTATTGATGGAGCCAACTTTGGGTGAATTATAATTATTGTAACATGATCAAGGATGACTTGTGTGTTGTCACCTTGGATAATGAATTTTTTTGTTATGTAATGAGGTCCTATGATGATCGACCTCTAGATGAATTATGAAGTGTTTCTTCCTTGAGATAAAGTGTGGATTGTGACGATAATATGCAAGCTAGAAGGCTCTGAGATCTACTTCTAATAGAGAAAAAGGTTGTGCATCTGGGCAAAAGGACTAGATTATCCTAACAGGAAATTCAGGTATGATAAAGTACATTCAATAAAGGATTACAGGTGGATGTAACCTTCTGATTGTATTTGGGCATGTGGATAGTTGTAATACCACTAATAGGGTTTGAGACTCCTAAAAAGATACATCCTTTAACAGGGACCTGCCTATTGTATTAATTAGCTCCTAACAGGGCTAGAACTCCTAACAGGGTTTCATTCATATAGTGAAAATATTTGTGGGCATCATCCCCACCGGTTTTTTTCCCTTAATAAGGTTTTCCTTGAGAACAAATGTTGGTGTCACTTGTGTTTAATGATGTGATGTGGTTTTACAATATGTTTTGTATAAGATTATATTTGGTGTTGAGTTTGATAAGATTGTTAACAAATGATTCACCCCCCTCTCAGTTGCTTATGACATTGTTATCCTAACAAAACACAATCCACAACCCAAAATTCCAGCTTTCAAAGACCAAGTTCTTTAATCCCAAAATTCTCTTGTGAGAGAATTCTCCAAAACTTGATTGAATAATCTCTCAAATGGCCTCCTAAAGCTATAATATAGAAAACTAGAAACCAAGTCGAAAGAATGTGACTCCAAATCACAGAAATAGAACTCTATTGTTAAAAGTACTTAACTTAAAATCCAAAAAATCAGAACTCAACTCCAACCTTGTTTATATCAATCCTTTATTTATAAGAATTATTTATTTAATTAATAATTCTAATTTATGAAAATCACTCAACTTTTAATCTTAAATTTATATTTTAATTTTATTAACTGAATGTGTAAATTTAATTGTATAATAATATTTAATTAACAATTAATGTTTTTAGCATATTAATAATATGCAAATTGATAATTAAATATCAATTCATTAATTTATTAAAAAGAATTATAACTAATCCCTCTGTTAAGTCTCTTAACTCAACCTTCTAATTTAGAACTGATAAATCAATTTTAACTGGTGTGCATATAATCACATGATTATATTTTAATTATAATTAATATCTTTAGCATCACTTAATAAGAAACTTGATAATTAATATCAATTTATATTATTTGAACATTTAATTTTGATTTTGATTTACTATTTAATTAAATCTTTATTTTCATAATTAGAGTTTTAATTAAGTCTTTTAAATAATTGAAGATATTTAATTAATTTTCATTAATTAAATATCTATATATTTAATATTTTCATATTTATAAAATATAATTATTTTAATCTCATAATTAATCTTGATTAAATCTGTAATACATTAATAACATAAAACTCACATCAAGACACCTGACAAACAAACACGAAGGAAAAACTGACCAAACCCATAAATTAATAATCAAGCTCAAAGAAAGGGTTCATGAATGATGTCACCTTGACGAATTTAGAGGGTGGAAGATAAGATATTTGTCCACTATTTTAGGACAATAAATGGCTTATGTTGGGATTTAGACATGGACATTATCTCCCCTCTCTTACACTTGAGAGAATGCGATAGGGGTAGGGTCATCCTGGCAATTCAGGGAAGTCTATGCTTGGTACCTGAAATCCTACATAAAAGACAAGCATGTGCATACATGTATAAATATATAATAGACAATGATAGGGATCGGTCGATTGTATGGATCTCACAAACAAGTAACTATGACTTTGTCCCTCAACCACATCAGACACATCAAACATAAATATAAAACATGCATGCCAACCATACACATGCAAGTATGGGGTTAGTAAAAACCATAACATAAGTAACATCATCAAATGTAAATAACCATCATCATCTAACTAACATGATATAAATCAAATGATTAAAGTATCATAGCACTGAATTATTAAATACAACTGAAGATCTAATATACATAAAAGTGGTCTAAATAGATTAGCATCATAAACATAAATGGTAGTAAACGGGTGGGTATTACATGCTACATCAAAGAAAATCACCATGATGCCTTATTTACATCTAATACAAAGATAACAACAACAATGATAATGGAAAAAATATATATAATGTCAAAGCATATGTTCAAGACATCAAAAGATATAGACATAGATCATCAAGCTATACATAGCTACAAGAAACAAAACAATAATCTCCACCATAAGACAAGTACTCATATTACAAATTTTTACTTTCAAGGGAAAGCTCCTTGGCATTTCAAAAATTCAAATGGATAAGGCTTTTAGAACACATTAAGATAACTTGGCTTGTGATGTAAGATTAACCAGTTGGGGCTACATTTTAAAATTCTTAAGGATTTAGTTCAAGGTATCTTTGCACAGTCTCAAGGGATACCTATAAGCTTACTCAATATTTAGTAGTCAAAATAATATGCTTGAAATATCCATGCGTTGGTAGAGAATTTCCAATATATCCAAAATATAGAAATCCAACTTCCTAATACTAGTGTTACAATTTTTATCATCACATGGCACATTTCTTGATATTAGGGCTACTATTGTTATTATAATTGGGACTTCCACTTGAGATTAGGACCCATACTAGTAACCGATGCATAATCTTTATCTTTGTCAACTGAGGTCCACCCAATCTAGAGGAGATTAAAAATTATAGCCAAAACTATCCAATCCACAACTAAGAGATGTATAATACTAGAGAAATTGTGAAGCTATTTTGAAGTTAAAAAATATAAGTACTTTCAAAAATACAATATGTGGGAAACAACACGTGGATTAAAGACTCAAAATCTAGGAAGGCAGACCCTCTTTGGATACTAAATGTTGTGTTGGTTCAATATTCCTTTAGCTCAGTAGAAATGGTCATAGAAAATGACTTAAATGAAAGAAAAGTGAAATCAACCATGCATAAATACCTCCTTCAAACATATGAAAACATATATCAACTAATTTCCCTATATTATACTTTTCTGGGGTGTTTTCTTGGTATTACATATTTTTCCTTCATGTCAAAATCGTTCCCTAGTTAAGTCCTAAATTTTTAGAAGTTCTTGTGTTCTAAAATGAGTTCCATGCCTTAATCATACCTTCAAAGTTTCATTAAAATTTATAGAATAGGGCCACTTTGTTCCAAAGTCCTAATGCTAAAAAAAAATCCCCTTATGATGTTTCTTACACCTCTAAAAAGCCCATGGAAAACAAGTTTTGGAAATTCGATGCTTTATGATGCTAAAGTTTAAGAGGGAAAAACAAGTCCTTTTGTTTTTTTCCAAAGCTCTAAAAAATTTAACCTCAATGTGACTTGCAATTTTACAGGAAAGAAAAATTAGAGGTTTCCCATGAACAAAGAGAATAGAAAGTTTTTTAAAGTTCTTGCAAAGAAAAATAGGGTTCTAAGAAGTAATGTGCATATTTGTGTGTGATTTCAGCATCTTTCCTTTTAGAAGAAGGTTTATTAATGCAAAAATCAGTGGTTTCAAGGATTCAAATAGTAGTGCATGCAATAAAAATGTGTTCATAGTCAAGGGCAGAAATTTCATGTGAAAGGGAAGGCATAAATCATTGAGAGCATAGTGTATTTGATGCATGAAAAGAGTAGATTCAAACCAAAGAGAAACAATGTTAATATATCAAATAGAGGCTTTAACAATGGAGTAGTGTAAATCATTAAGAGAGAAGAATTTTGGTTGGGACAAAAAATTCTTAATGAGAAGAATTATTTTCAAGGAGTAAACAATGGTTTAAAACTCAAGAACAATATTTCAGGAAGTAGCACATCATAAATGAGCATATTTAAAACTTTAAAATGACAACCTCTTTGAAGAAACAACGGATAACAAAAGAATACTAGAGTTCTTTACCAATCAACAACAAGTTTTTGTAAAGGTAATAACATATTTTTAAAACAAAGCATGAAAGATCAATGAAAAAAGAGAATATTTAAAGATCCAGACAACACATTTTGATGGAAAGAACAAGGAGTTTAAAAGAGAGAATTGGTCTTTCATTCATGAACATCGTGAAAAGGCAACATATTCATTGAGAAAATAATGATTGCAATGTGATGAAATTGGTTTTTCTTCCAAAGTAACAACTATGAGAATCAATGAAAAGGAACATCATTAACAAATGTATGTATTTAGAAAAAGAAAATCAATGCATGTATAAAGAATAACATATCTTTGCATGTGAGAAATTCTAGGCATGCAAGGAATGCCAAATCTCAATGGAAGAGATTATTTTTTTAAGAAGAGTAGTAGGTCTTCATATTAATAATGGATTCATGGAGAATACACAAAGAACATTCAAAGAAATTGTGATCTATTTGCAGCCATGAATAGCAAATCAAAAAATAGTAGCATTGTTTTCTTTAAATAGAGAATTATGTTTTAGAAATGATCAAATGATAATAATTTTTAATGTTCAAAAGGTGGTATGAAATAGAACTTCAAGACCACCATGCCCAATAATGCAATCACAATGATGTGACATGAGTAGTAGCAGCTACTGGAGCAATAAACAGAGAGCTTGGAGATGCAGAATATCAACAGGTACAATGAAAGAGAATTATCAAAGACCATGTATATGAGAGACATTCAAGTGAAAAGAGCATGTGAGTAGGAATGTAATAGCTTCAAGATAAAATCATCCTACATAATTGGAACATACAACTACATAATTACTAGTGCATTCTTTATGGTAGGTGCTTTGGTGAATAAAGGTAAGCTAGCTCCTGTCAAAACAATGACATGAATAAAGACCATAAAGAAATGATTAATTATTTCACTATCATAAGGATTCCAAGGGACTGTCATGTATGATTGGTGAGAAATTAGACAATTTTAATGAAAAAGACAATTTCATGATTAACTATTGAGATCACTATCATAGTAGGAATTCAAAGCGCTATTAAATGAGAGGGACATGACCATTTCATAGTGAAAAGTAATGACAAGAATGTCCCATAACAACAATAATCACAAAATTTAAAAGAAGCAAAGTTTTTTCCTTGGATGCAAGAGTACTACTATGAAGATAAAGATATGACATACATCATGCCAAGGATTCTATGACAATCATTAAGACTTTGTGAATATCAATCAGGCAATACAATAGAAGTATGAAAAGTCATGAAGTATCAGTATGACCAAATGGACAATGCTAAAAAGAATGTCAAAGGTAAACTTAAGAGATCTTATTGATATTATTGTTTGTTAAAAAACTTCAAAAGGATTTTTATATATCATATATGAAGAGCTTTGTAATACAATTAAGCACAAATGAAAGGTGAAATCAAGAACTTTTTAGGTGTCACAATATTTGGGCATCAAGTCAATATGTTGATCAAATGGGATATGTAACCTAGATTACATAGATGTATTAACTTATGTCTAGTAGAAATGGCTATGAGGCTTTGAGGTTATCAAAGAGTTAGAAACAACGATCAAAGAAGAGGTTAAGCTATGAAGAAAGCCAAGCCATTTGGTACAATGATGTTGGGATGTGTATCAATAATATTAAATAAGCATGATTAATATCACAAGAGCAATTCACAACAAGAAAAATTAAATAATGAAATCTGGTAAATGTAAGGTTTCCATGCATTAATAGTCCTGAAATGGAAAATCAAAAGCTTCAAAGAGGAATAGTATGAGTAAAACCTCTCTTCAAATTCAGAGGGAAATATCCCTAAGATCTAAAATAAAACTAAACATATAAAGCTACAAAAACAAAATATAGCTATAGGAACAACACAAAGCTATAGGATGACAATTTAAAGCTACAAGAACAACATATAGCTAAAACATGAAAATTTAAAGCTACAGGAACAACTATAGCTACATGATGACAATTTAAAGCTACAAGAACATAACAAAATAAGACATAGAACATAAGTGGAAATCATTATGACAGAGTACATGGTTAACATTCAAAGAACTGAGGAAAATCGAAACTCCAAAATTTTCATATTTTTTTAGTTTTTTCTAGGATCTAGTAATTTGCATTTTTGGAGGTCTTTGGAGCATAATTGGGTGTTGATACGATTATCGGTCCCTGAAATTGGGCTGCCATAGGTAGGGACTAGAATTAGATTTCTTGGAGACCTTTCCAATGGTGCAAATGGTTCCTAAATTTTGAGCACTGAGTCAAAATTTATGACCCCACCAAGTTGGGGTAAATAAATTCCTAGTTTTTATAAAAATTTAATAGTTTTGTACTTTAATAACCCATAACAGCTAAACAAAAATGTAAACTTAACCCCTATAACTGCCAATACATTAAGATTAACTAGCTACAACTAACCTATTTATAGCTAATAAATACATGCATCTAATAGATAATGATAGTGTTACTATTCCTTGAGATAGTTTCAGTTATAGTTTCATAGATATTGGAAAAGTATGAAAATGTTGAAATGATTTACAAAAACATGTAATTACTTAAGATTCATCCTTGGTTTGAAATATTGAATCAAAACAACCACCATTAATAAACTACTACTTCATATACTATAGGATATCAATTGGTGATGATTTGAAATGTATGTGAAAGGTTTGAGTCTTCAAAAAACATGTCTTATTGGCTAATAGAATCATATGTGGCCACTAAAACAAGAAACAAGAAGTTGCAACAAAAGCATGATATAAATTAAACACATATACTTAAAGATCCTTCATCAAATATATAAAAATTCATATGCAACACAAAGAAGACCAATATATAAATACTAGCTTGCATTGATTTAAAATGTTACAACACTTATGTAATCTTTGTTACTATCACACAAACAAGTGTGGTTAATGAATAAATATTAAACAACAAGAAATATTTCATACCTTGCTGCTCAAAATCCTCCAAAACCTCTACAACTAATTAGGGAGACATATGGTTATAAATATCTACTTATATAGCTACCTTTTTGCAAGTTTGGAATGATAACTCTAATGGAAAATCGACTAACAACTATGCAAACCAAAGGAATCTCTACACCTTTGTTATACAAAAACATGAAGTTACCAATCCTTTGAGTAAATAAAAAACTTGTATATGTAGATATATGGACGATACTCCATAAATTAATAAAAACATGCAAATCTAGCACTAAAATGATCACCCACCCTAGTCATTGTGTTCATTAATAATTTATGTAGAAAAACATCCCTTCGAGTTTTTGCACAAACCTTGAAGTGTAAATAGAAACATTTACTAGGTTTAGGATAGTTTCTACTAATGATGCATTTTTCTTTCCTTTGAACTTCAAGAGGTGCAGACCAAGGTTCATATATAAAATATCTTGGCATATCTGTCACAACATTTTAAATTTCAAATTAGACATCTCAAACCAATAAAGTGATCATTTGTTAAAGTGAAATGGTCATTCATTCATAACATCATATCATAATAGATAAAAAGCATATAGGTTGTTGTGTTATGGTAAAAGTATTATAATACATTTTGAAAGTAATAAGAGTAGTCAAGTTGAATAATATTTTGTCATTATGCAGAATTACAAGTGCAATTAATGATGCTACATGAACATTTTATATTACAAGCTTCACATGCTACAAATTTTTTTATCAGATGAAATAAGCATGGTCAATATAACATAACAAATATAAATTCATGTATAGTTAGCAGTGGGAAGTACTTTGATCAAAGTTAGGCAAAAGCATTAACATTAGTATCAGGAATCATTATGTGTTGAAATCAGATCAACATCATCATGAATGCATGATGACAATATTTTCAAGGAAGTGATATATTAAGCATAGTATGATATCACATTATGAATATATGTATACAATAGTCCTAAAGGAGCAACCGTGCAACTACATCAATCATATTGCTAACATATGTTAGGAAATGTAAAACAACCTTGAAATCTATGAAACATCATAAGATGAATTATAACAAACAAAACCATAATATTAAGCTATGTCAAGGATAAACAAAGGTTGCATAGAAACACATGAAGTAAATGGAGGCATCAAGCTACATGATTGTAGATTCAACATTGTGCTTTTTGTTTCAAAGGTAATATTAGAAAACATGGTCTTCTTCAGTTCAATATATAGAATTTTTTTAAGAACATGGTATGACAATCATATATGAATGATCAACATTCATAATAGTTGCAATGTGTAAACAATGACAAGTTTGATAATATGACAATGTTAAAAAATCAGAGAATTTTGCCAATGAAATTTGGAAGCTCATGATGATGATTAACAAAATAATAACAAAGGTTAGCATGGAATTTTACAAAGAAACATTAACATAAGATATTATTGTTAGCAGTTCAAACAAAGTGTTTCTATGATGTCAAAACAATGCAAGGTTACAAGTGAAAGGACGACATGGGTAAGTCTTCATCAATTTGATTATGTATAAGATAAAACATTTGTTAAGCTATAGGAAACCCTCGTCAAAGAAGAGTTTAGATACCAGATTAGCTAAAGGAGAGCATAAATGTTGATCAAACTATAAAAAATGGTGAAGATGTATTCACAAAATCAAATATATTATATGAATGCCAACAAATAAGGATAGGGTATTGCATCTAGATTAAAGGAGTAAGAGGACTATTGTAACAATTATACATCATATGGTGCAAACATGAAATTAGTGATACATATATGATCATCAAATGCAAACTGATAGTCTACAAGTGATTAAATGAGTTCAAGAAATAATGAATTTAAAATAACAAATACAGAGGTAAAATTGTCGTTTGATTTTACATAACAGAGTTACCCAATGATATGAAAAAATTAATAAATGAAAACTATGTGATGCAATATAGAAGCATCATTTATGATATTGTTAGATTTCAATGAATAACATCAATAAAACCTATCAAATGAAGGATCCAATCATGACTCATAGACACTTCAAACCATAGTATGCATAGTTCAACCTATAGTCTAGATCTCAAAAGATTGAAACCCTCATATTGGGGAAAAATGGCCATAAAAGATCAACGCCACATAGGTAATTTGAGTCTTTGTAATCATTTTGACACACACACACACACACATTACATAATGAAAACCCAAAAAAGTAAAAATTTTAAGATTTTGTGAATACCAAGCACAAAAATAGTACAAAGTTGTGGGTAGCAATGTAGGGACTCACAAAAATACTCATATTTTCCATGAAGATAAACCCTCAAGCTTCAAGGTCTTCAAGTACATAGAGATTCCAAAGTTTTCTCCAAAAGATACATGAGTGTTTGAAGTACATAGGAGAAGTAGAAAGTTACAACCCTCATTCTCCATTTGCAACTATAAGGAAGAAGAATGTACAACTGTAGATACTCATTTCAAAATTCCCTCAAAGATACATTAGAAAATAAAAATGAGACATGAAGCCATAACCTTCAATATTTTTAAGCAATAGTTTGAGGCTCAAAAATATACAAATACAAAAGGCATAGATACAGTAAAAAAAGAATAGTGGAGAAACCCTCATTTATGTTGAAATGTAGAGTATTTGGAGGTTACGGTTTAAAGATGGAAAGGAAGGCCTCAAATTTTTTTATAGAAAAACTAAAATGTTTACAAAAATCTATTATTATCAAGCATGTACTTGTATGTGTCCAAGATCTATAGAAGAGGTCAATGTAAGTACAACAAGATCACATGAACAAGCCTCTATTAGCGGTGTTATAGTAGAACTCTAAGGAATCAATAGAAAGCTAGAGGAAACTCATGGAATGTGCATCAGAGGATCATATTTTTTATCCAAACCCTAGATCCATAGTCAGTGGTTACCACAAAAAGAATGTTCTAGAAATTGCAAAATAGAAAATGAAAAGAGTGAAATGAATAATGGCTAGGATTTCAAAACCCTATATCATCATAAGGAAGAAAAGATTTTTTTTTCATATGAATTTTAAATGGGATTTATTTTCTACAAATCACCCCCAAAGAGAGGATTCAAAAGTAAATATTAAAATACTCTACATTACTATTTACTAAGTCAAACACTTAGTACAATTTGATATAGGGTATTTTATTTTATATTGATTTGTATTAAGTGTTTGACTTAGTGGATTTTAATATATTATAGGTTAATGTTTCTTTAATTTTTGAGAAGAAACTATCACATATTATTTAGCACATGCTCTATATTGTCTTTTAATATTAGTTAAACGATATCTGTATAAATCATTTAACTAATATTAAAACTTAAATCAAAGATAAAATAAGGATGATGCAAAAATAGAGGAGGTATGGGCATGTGAGGAGTTTTCTGATTTGCATGCATTATGGAGATGAAGAGGGGAGATTCTAACGAGCTCTAGATATTTGTTGATTAGTTAAAGAGCAGTGGCATGCTGACTTGAAGCCATTTATGGGTTATCTATCAATTGAGAGATCTTTTGAGCCAATAAATTGTTTATTTCTTCCAATTTAGGCCCTTGATTTTAGGATTTGCATTCCAATTCGACCAAAGAGATATTTTGAGAGTTTGAAGAGAGAGATGAAGTTCGACCATCAGTTCTACATGACTTGTAGTTCAGTTTGAGGATCAGTTTACCTTTCAATTAGCTTTGGAGATTATGCAAGCCTTCCTATAACATTTTTGGGCATTATTATTTTTTAGAGAATTCTTTCTTTTCCAGGGTATGATTGTAGCTTTTTGCAGATCTCTTTCATGTTGGAGTTGTATTGAAACTCATGGGTTTCCAAATTTTTGTATCAGTATTGCTCCTTTGATTCGGAATAGACTACAAATATTTCCTTAATTCTTGTGTTTTTTTATTTTTAGTAATTTGGAGAATCCTTTTCCCTTTTCATAATTATAAAAAATTAGAGCCTTTTATTGGTTCCTAAAAGGGTTTACACTACAAAATAGCAACCAAGTTAATCCTATAATTTCCTATGGAGAAGCCAACTCCAATAATCATAAATATTAGAGACTTGGACCAACTGACAAGGATCTAGTAAACCCTTCTACACTTTAGGCTCTGCAAAATCAGGGAGGGTTATCCCTTAATGCCCTCTAACACACACACTATACCCATAACTAGCATTAACATAAAGCAAATAATCTCATATAAGGCAATCAACATAGCAGGAAGATACTAGATAATGGCTAATTATCCATTGAATGTCAACCTACATGGAGCATGAGATTAGGACAAGACAACAACAAACATACATAAAAGTAAAGATATTCTTGAGTTTAATCATTTTGTAGCAAGAACAACATGGATAAGAACAACAACACATGACTTGTAAAACCCTCAATAACTGAGATCGGTCCCTTAGCCCATTGGGCATTTGAGTCATAATAAATATAACATTATACAATAGAGTTTACTAATATCACGTGATCTAAGAACATTGCCTTAAAATATTCTTCAATAGTAATCCCAAACTAGCATACTTATCAAAATCCCTGCACAAGCTCAACAAATTGACAACTCTTTTCAAGGATTTTAATTGACCCATTAGATCAAATCATGAATAGAAAATCACATATCTCACAAAAAGACACTAAATGAGAATAAATCTTTATTTTATTTCATTTAAAAATTGACTGAATTGTACACTAGAGAGATCTGAATCAGAATTTTATTTTTATAAAAACCCTTTTCTACCTCTTACAATAGTTATACAACTATAACACTCAAAAACCTGCAAAAGATCTCAACACAAATTCATCCAAAATTTCTCTATGAAAGATTTTACAATGCTGCTCATACACATTAGAAATTTCTATTGGAACCACAAAAGTTGGAAAAACCCGCAAAATTAGAACCCTCATAAAAGAGAGAAGAAAAGAATAAAAAGAGAAGAGAAGAGGTCCAATATCACTTCTGATTTTGACATCCGTCCAACTTCAATCTGCCCTAATCTTCTAAAGAAAAACCATTTCCCTCTTCCTTTACCATTGTATTTTGTCTCCTTCTGTCCTATTTTTCTCCTATTGCAAATAAAATATCTCATTAAAACTCCCCTTGCAACCCAAACAATTGGCTCCATTACACACACTTTGTAACAACACCCTGAAAAATATATTTGGTGAAACCCATTATAATATTATAGCTTACTGCATAGAACATAGGTTTTAAACCCCTTTACTTCCTTCTTCTCTATCTTTTCTGGGTCTGCATGTTCAATATTTTTAGACAATTTTAATAATTTTGAATAATAGCCCACTTCCTATTTTCTCGTGACCTCTTTTACATTACACTATTCTTTTAATATTCCATTGATTTTATCTCTTTGAATGTGTGCAACCCTAGCCATTTTTAATTTCCTACTAAAATTTCACAGCTGGGTCAATACTGGTCAACATCCCTTTCCTGCCACATGGCAGCTCCTGATTGGCCTGCGAGTCCATGTGTATACCACCTTAGCACTACATTGGCCCCTGCCAATCACCACATCATCTTATCTAGTCAATCGGCCCCGCCATGTGTCACATCCTCATGATCTTGTAGTCTTTCTCTCTCCTAGTCACTCTAATTACAGGATCACAAGGAGGTGCCATGTGTCAACCCAAGCCCACTATCTATCTCATCTTCTCATGCTACGTGACACCTTATGATTCATTGTGTCATCTAACTCAGGCAGCCAACCTTGTCACGTGTTACAATTTCATGATCTTGTGGCCTTTCTCTCTCCTCAACCTTCCAGATCTCACGATCATGGGATCACGTCACGCGGAGGCTGACTCACTTATCTGCCTCATCTTCTCATGCCATGTGCTACTATCTGATTCATCAACTACCACATCATTGTTTGCATCACATCTTAGTTTGTCGCCACATGGGCATGGGCAGACAAAAGTGGCCAAGTCATCCTTCCAACTATCCACCAATTAACCATTTGTTATGTGCACGTGCTGACCAAAACCTTTGTCTTGGTCATAATTCAATACATGGACCAACATATATAAACCATAATTAGAGACCACACACGTTGAATGTAGGATATATCCCCACTTGTTCTACTATGTTTTCACGTAAGAACAATGGAAAAGTTATAGAAATGGTGGCACACATGCCAACTCATTTGCTTCCATTTTTTATACAACACAGAGAAATGCTTTCAAAGTTGTTTTCATTAGCTTTACTTAGCTAATTTTATTTTCTTGCAAAGTTTGTAAACTTTTCAATAAACCTCACATTTTGTAGACATGCATATAGACATTTCCAACTATAATATCTGACCAAAATCCCCTTTGTCATCTATGCACATAACAAAAAAAAATTCTCAGAGGTCACACGTTGTTCCCATAATGTGAAGATTCATCAAATGAGATGGAACATATCTTTGGGACAATCTGCAATAGTTTTAAGTACATTATTCCTGCCTTGGCGAATTTTAATCTGGCACTCTCAAAAAATTGAGAGTCCTAATAGTGGCTCCATCTAGGGATGTATGCCTCTTGCAAGCATAGAAAGATCTTAGAATCTATGGGAGAGCATACCACATCATCTTCCATCGAGCTTATTCCTTCACAAGAAAAAATCAGACTCAACTTCTATTTGGTGGCCCTGAGCCATAAAAAATGAAACACCAATACTTTCCCTTATCAAAAATTCTGATTCTCATCAACATATGTGACCGACAATCTGAAAGCATCATTGTATACATGTTGTCTACATACATAAGCATCTACATTATGAAAGATAATTCCATATTTAAAACTACCCATGTCCTTCCTATCACACCCCATATCATAATCATACTCAAATAAGTATGCATCATCATTTATCTCATTAATAGGTGGAATAGGAAAGAAATACCCATCAAGTAATGCATCAACATACAATATACAATAATCATTATGCACTACCACATACTCATCTGGCTGACAAGAAGTTGAAATCTTTGATTTGGCTTTGTGCATATCCTCAACTTCATAAACTGGTACAACCATCAATAAATTTGGTTCCTCAATAATTTCTTCATATAAAGGATTAGAAACCAAATGCAAACCTCTTTCATAAACATTGTGATCCATATCAACATCTTCATCAAATAATGCATTAAAATTTTCATTAATACCATAGTCCACATCAATGCCACACTCATCTTCTTCAAGAGAAGACTGATTAGAATCTGAACAAGAGCAATGTTCAACACTATAATCCACATAACATGAAGACACCATGTCATGATCCTCATCTTCTTTAGAAAAATCACCACATAAGGATGATTCATGTGAGAATGAATCGATGTCCTCAAAACTTCACACACTAGCATAATCCTTATCTGATTCATAACCTTCCTCATCTTCTCCATACAAGCTACATGACTCCTCTGAAACGTAGGACAATGAACCAAATTCACATGTAGCCTCCAAAGTGGAAAAAAAATTAGTTCCATCACATGGTGTAAAATCTGAACTCATTTCCATCTCTACTTCAACAATGTCACACAATTTCTCACTATCCTATTCACCATTAACATGAGGAATAACCAATGTATGAGACAAGTTCTCTTCTCTCATATCATTATTTGAATCACAATAAAACTACATGGTTAGTATGATTAGTAGGGATATAAGCATCTTGACATTGATTTCCACTTCTTAATTCACACCCTTCTTCTACATTTGATGCATTATGACAACAAACACCTGTAGATAGAAAAATCCTTAGGATTCCATATCTCAAGTTATTTTCAATGTCCATTGTTGTTGTAAAATCCTGATGCAAATATTTAGGCTCTTTATCTCTTAACAAGAAAATCATATCTTCATCAAATGTAGCTAAGTAAACAACTGAACATACAACATCATCTGGCATGTAACTTATTGGGATACCACCCAATGCTCTTGCAAATCTAAGATTGAAAGAAGGAAATAACTCTTCATCTTCTTTTTGAATCTCCATGAATTTCTTTTATCACTGCATGTAGATTAATCCTTTCACCAAATTTCTCCATAAAAGCTTAACTTAACTCTTCCCATGAAGAGAGAGAACATGATGAAAACAAAGAAAACCAATCCTTGACATCTTCCTTCAAAGTTTGAACAAAAAGCTTCATGAAAACATCCTCCTAACATATCTCAAAATCACCCATTAAATCTAAAAACCCCAACAAATGTTGACACACTGACTCAGATTTCTTCCCATTAAAATTTGGTAAGTACTTCCTAATCTTGGTAGGAACAATACATGAAAAACCTTTAATACCATAAAAACACAATGACATATATCTATCCATAGAGAAAACACTACAAGGACTTGATATGGGTTGCATACTATGTGACATCATATCTGGTATCTCACATTTACATTTAAACTACACATCCATCAATACAATTTTCAGATCTAAACCTCAAGTAGTTGAAACTTTACTTCTCTATCCAAAAATGGAACTTAACATACTTCAACACTTTAAATACATAAGCAAAAAATATATCATAAGTATGTAACACTCAATTACCATTCCCTCACCTATTGTTGAACTCTCTTAATAGGGAAACATTTTCTACAATTGATTTTCATGGATAAAACTTTAACACATGAAAACCCAAATACCTAGAGTGTTGTAGTGGTTGCAAGTCAACTTCCTCGCTAGAAAAATTTGTAGATCTAAAGCTATCTTCACATCATAATTCGGTTCTTTGGTAGATTCACCACCTCTTTGAAGAGGACAAGTATTTTGAACAACTGAAACTTCTTTTCAACTCACACTTTCTTAAAAACTAGCAACATTACAACAACACCTCCATATCTAACAAATGACCTCATATGTGTTCCTTCCTTGACCAGGTACTTCATCATAAGAGCTAAAATCTACTTCATCTCTACTGTGAATCCCTTAATTCATTTTAAAATAATGCACACTGGTGCAAACAAAGATCTCAGAGTCGCCACTCACAACATGTGAGATAATATGAAATAATCCTAAAATATGGATAGATCTAGATAGACTTACATTGAAAGATAAAATAAATTCTCATGCAACATTTATGAGAATTAACTCACTTGACAAGGAGCTGGAAATTTTCAAAATAAACACATGACTCTAAACAAAAATATGGCCTAGGACTAATTCAACAAAATAAGGTGCAACTAACTTAAGCTTTGTTGTAACTAAATTCCTTACAAATCTCCCTAGTAGAGTCTCTATTTTGTTGGTTCCAAAAAGGGTTTACACCACAAAATGGCAGCCAAGTTGATCTTGCAATTTCCTATGGAGAAGCCAACTCCAATAATAAAAAATCTCAGAGACTTGGACCAATTGACAAGGATATAGTAAACCCTTCTGCACTTTAGGCTTTACAAAACTAGGGAGGGTGATCCCTTAATGCCCTCTAATGCACACACTATACCCGTAATTGGCATTAACATAAAGCAAATAATCTCATATAAGGCAATCAACATAACAACAAGATACTATATAATGACTAATTATCCATTGAACATCAACCTACATGGAGCATGAGATTGGGGTAAGACAACAATAAAACATACATAAAAGTAAATATATTCTTGAGTTTAATCATTTTGCAGCAAGAACAACATGGATCTGAACAACAAAACACTTGTAAAACCCTCAACAACTGAGATCAGTACCTTAACCCATTGGGCATTTGAGTTATAAGAAATATAACATTATACAACATAGTTTACTAATAGCATGTGATCTAAGAATATTGCCTTACAATATTCTTCAACAGTGATCCCAACCCAACCTACTTATAAAAATCCCTATACAAGCTCAACAAATTTGCAACTCTTTTCAAACATTTTAATTGACCCATTAGATCAAAGCATGAATAGAAAATCACATATCTCACAACAAGACACTAAATTAGAATAACTCTTTCTTTTATTTCATTTAAAACTTGACTGAATTGTACACTGGAGAGATTTGAATCAGAATTTTATTTCTATAAAAACCCTTTGTTACATCTGACATACAACAATTAAACAACTACAACACTCAAAAACCTGCAAAAGACTTCAACATAAATTCATCCAAAAGTTCTAAATGAAAGATTTTACAATGCTGCTCATACACATTAGAACTTTCTATTGGAGCCACAGAAGTTGGAACAACCCCCCGAAATCGGAACCCTCACAAAAGAGAGAAGAAAAGAATAAAAAGAGAAGAGAAGAGGCCCAAGATCAATTCTGGTTTTGACATCTATCCATCTTCAATCTTCCCTAATCTACTGAAGAAAAACCATTTCCCTCTTCCTTTACCACTATATTTTGTATCATTTTTTCCTCTTTTTCTCCTATTACAAATAAAATATCTCATTAAAACTCCCCTTGCAACCCCAAAAAATGACCCCATTACACACACTTTGTAACAAAACCATGAAAAACATCTTTGGTGAAGTCCAATATAATAATATAGCTTTTTGCACATAACATAGGTTTAAAACCCCTTTACTTCCTTCTTCTCTATCTTTTATGGGCCTGCACATTCAACATTTTTAGCCAAGTTTAATACTTTTGAATAATAGCCCACTTCCTATTTGTTTGTGACCTCTTTTACATTAGACTATTATTTTTATATTTCATTTATTTTGTCTCTTTAGAAGTGTGCAACCCTAACCATTTTAAATTTCCTGCTCAAAATTCACACCTGGGTCAACATTGGTCACGTCCCTTGACTACCATGTGGCAACCCTTGATTGGTCTGCTAGTCCACTTGTACACCACCTCAACACTTGTCGGCCCCCACCATTCACCATGTCATCTAATCTAGTTGGTTGACAATGCTACGTGTCACATCCTTACGATCTTGTAGCCTTTCTCTCTCCTAGTCACTTTGATTGTGGGATCATAAGGATTCACCATGTGTCGACTCAGGCCCATTGTCTATCTCATCCACTCATGCTACGTGGAACCTTCTAATTCACTGCATCATCCAACTCAGTCAGATGACCCTGCCACATGTAGCAATTTTGTGATCTCGTGGTCTTTCTCTCTTTGCAACCTTGTAGATCATGGGATCAAACCACGTGAAGGCTTGCTCACTGTCATATGCTTGTGCCATATTCCACTCTTTGATTTGCCGACTACCACATCATTTCCTGCATCACCTCTCAGTTCATCGCCACGTGGACACGGGCTAACAGAAGTGGCCAAGTCATCCTTTCAGCTGTTCGCCAACTGACCATCTGTTATGTGCACATGCCAACCAAGATGTTTGTCTTGGTCACAATGCAATACATGGGCCAACACAGATAAACCATAATTAGAGACCACACACATTTAATGTGGGATGTATCCCCATTTGTTCTGCTTTGTTTTCATGCAAGAACAATGACAAAGCTGTGGGAACTGTGGCACACTTGCTAGCTCATTTGCTTCCATTTTATATACAACACAGAGAAATGTTGTCAAAGCTGTGGTCATCAACTTTACTTAGCCAATTACATTTACTTACAAATTTTGTAAACTTTTTAATAAACCTCACATTTTGTAGACATGCATACAAACATTTCCAACTATAATATCTGACCAAAATCCCCTTTGTCATCCATGCACATAGCAACAACATTTTCTCAGAGGTCACACATCATTCCCATAATGTGTAGATTCATCAAATGAGATGGAACCTATCTTTGGGGTACTCTACAATAGTTTTAAGTACACTATTCCTACCTTAGTGAATTTTAATATGGCACTCTAAAAAAATTGAGAGTCCCAACACCTTTCTTAAAGCTTTAGTATTGCATATGGGTTGTGAGGGTTTAATTCTTTTCAGGATTCATTGTGATTGCAAGAAGATGTTCGAATCCCTGAGAATTTGATATATTTTGGTGGATCACCTTCTATTTTACAGTTTTAATTTAAGTTCCTTCTTACCCTTTTCTTGTCCAAGTTAGTTTTAGGTGATCATATGGGGAAATTGATCCACAATCTGAAGATTGAATTTCCTTGTAGGTACACCCACATACTTGAGAGTCTTTCCATGTTACACGAGATTGCTAGGTCTTATACTTAGGATTTTGGGTGCAATCCCACGTGTTAACACCCTTCAACGATAATATTACAAGGATGAAGGCCATCATAGATCTTGAGAGAATCATGACTAAAAGGAAAAGTTGGAAAGATCAAGATGAGTTCATAAATAGTTTCATTAAGAAGGGTATTTTTGAAGTTGTGCTAAATTGAAAGAGACAAAGGATGATGCTGATCAATGACAATAATAACAACCTATAGGTATCAAATCAGTAAAAGAAAAAGATAATGATCAATAATTATTAAATCATGATCAAAACAGTATCTAGATACATGGTTTACTAAAATGATGTTTTATAAATCATTTTATTAGATATTATTTTAAAATGCAAAATAATAAAGGAGCTTTAAGTCATGAGTTATTAGGTGATTGCAAAAGAGGGATTTTTCTTGTTCAACATTGATTGAGGGCTATTTTGGAGTAGTTTGTGGTAGTTGCATGGAGTTTTGGGCCCACATTAGTTGTGCATAGATTGAGTAGAGTGTTGAGATAGTTCATTGCATGTATGTTCCAATTAGAGCTCCTATTTTTATGGCTTTCTCTTTCATCTGACCCCATGAGATTGTTTGAGGATTTGAAAGAGAAAAGGGGAACTGAGTTTAGTTGAACAGGATCCCATGTGTTGCATTCATGCATAAGGATAGTTTTGGAGCTTTTATAATGCATAATGATAATTTAGATGCTAATTTAGGTGCTAATTTAGGTGCTAAGTTAGGTGCTAATTTAGGCACTAATTTAGGTGGTAAATTAGGTGCTAATTTAGATACTAAATTAGACGCTAAGTTAGACTCTACTAATTTAGGCATTAATTTACAAGCTAATTTAGGTGCTAAATTAGGCACTAAATTAGGCTCTATAATAGACACTAATTTAGGTGCTCTTAGTTCAAGAGCTAATTTAGGTGCCAAATTAGACATTAATTTAGGCACTAAATAAGGTGCTAAGTTAGGTGCTACTAATTAGGCACTAATTTAGGTGCTATTTTATCTGGTGCAAACATCTCAAAAAATAGTGCCATCTCGAAAAATAGCACCAAATTTTCAGAAAATTGAAAAAAAATAATATTGAAACAATGGGTGGAAGCAAATAATAGAGCCAAAAAGGGAGCTACTTACCCGTTTTGTTGTAGTGGTCAATGCAAAATTCCATCCTAGCTAAGAAGTAGTGTTTAATTTTTAGCTTATATATAAACTTTTACTCATATATTGTGTGAATATGTGGAAACAAGTGGTTCAAGTTATTAGTACTTGCCCCTAAGGCATAGTACTACTGTAATAAATTTTGGATTCTACTAGTTAACTAGTTATTAAAAACAATCATATGAACCAATTATAAGTAAGTTGCTTTTTATTTTTTAAATTTATTTTATTATTCTAAAGTTTACATGCATGTTATTTAAGTTTTTAAATTCTAAAAAATATTTTTTCTCATTATGATTGGTTAATATATTTGAGGTGTTATACACTAATTTTTAGGAATGATTGTTTGCTTGTGAAAACATTTTCTTTGGCCCTTAATTGTTATGATATAAATATTGAAATTAATTTTTTTAAATAGTAAACATAGACATCTATATAATATCTATTTGATGTATTTAAAAAAAATAAAAGGATAGAAGAGTATGTTATATTGTATTGTAGTTTATTTTAATTGATTTTTTATGAATTAATTATAATTTTAATATTATAATTATATTAATTTTCTTATTATAATTTTTTATTATTAAAATCATAATTAATATCAAATTATATATTATTATTTTTTATTTTTTATTTTAATATCAAAGATATAAAATTTAGTCAATTATATTACCTCTTCATTATTTAAAATATAATAATACTATTATATTTATGAATTCATTCATTTAATATATTTATATTCTAAACCAAAGTAAATATATATATTAAAATTTTATTTAGTTGATGAGATGCAAATCAATATATATCTATTCTATTTTGGATGGCTATCATCTAAATTATATATTTTATAATTAATTAAAATATATTTATAATTTAGTAAATTTATTAAAATTTGAATTTGATAGATATTTAATATTAAAATTACAATTATGACAAAACTAAAAAGTTTAAAAAATTATTTTACATATAAATTAAAGTTTGAATTAATTATATTTTTAATTGAACTTTATCATAACTATAAACTAAATATTTATTATATGCTAATACAATTAAAACTAAAGGCAAGTACTAACCACTAAGTGACACTTGTTTTAATTTGCATTTTACTTTAAAGGACTAAAGACTACTAGAATATTATTTTAAAGATTTTAATTATTATCATCATATATAAAGATTCTTATAATTTATTTAGCCAAATAGTCTAAATAGGAGGTAGATATTCATTGTGATTTAGAATTATTTTCTATCTCATCCTTATAAGTGATAAGGATGTTTTTGTAAGTAGAATTGATTTTTAGAATAATATATCTTAACTAAATTATTATAAAGATAGAAACAAGATAAAAAATTTGTAGCATACTAAATATAAATTTTTTTGGTGTAGCTATGCATAATAGTAAGTTTTTTAAAGGAATGAGATATTGATTTGAAAGTGTAATTATATATGAATACTTCTACATTTTGAATTTTCAATTATTATGTGATTGACTCAATATTTTTTAACATTAGAAAATTAGCAATTAAGGTTCAACACATTCTTCATTTTATTTAGTTATTTCATGTTACTACACCAATCGCGATACAAATATAGTAAACTATGTAGAAATATTTTGAACACAAGCTATTCTATTTCATTATACTTTACCTAAATTTCATGCTCTTTAATAGCTGAATACTCAATATAAAATTTACCCTTCATTCCTTATGATAATTAATGAAGTCCATTTCTTTCCTAAATATTAAATGAACATGCATTCACTATTTAATAATTTCTTTGCTATTTTATAATAAGAATAATATTAATTCTTATTCAATCAAAAGAAATATTTTAATTCCAACACGCCATTAAAATAAATCTACAAAACCAAATTAAAATATTTTAACATAATATAATTCAATTCTAATAAATCTCAAACTGAATAAACTTTCAACTAAAATACATACTTTTTATTACTTTATAATAAAACTTTATACATTTAATAAACTATATATATAAAATTTTTTACTCTAATAATTTTTAATTTTTTTTTTCAGCATGACATGTTGAAACCTTTGGTTTTAATTGTATCCGTACAGAGCCCTATACCAAATGGCTGTGAAGTGCCCTGCTGGCTTGGAATTTTATACCTGCCTACCACACTTGAAAGTGATGTTTCTCTTGCGTATGAAATACGAGTTTTGCAGGTTGAAAGAAAATGCACAATCTGGAAATGCATTCCAGCCTACAATCTTAGAATTTGCTCTTGTGGGCCAACCAAATTTCCCGCAGATTACCACGGGATTTGGTTTGGCTGTGAAACTTTAAGCTCTGTCTAATGGAAATCATAAATGGAGCGCATTTGTGATGTGTTGAATTGTTTTCGATCGAGGGGGTAATGGAAAACGCCATAAGTATGGAGTACTGGTTGCAACAGTCGGCTCTAGTTTGTGAATTTATGGTTTTTGGGGCGCTTGCAGCAGCTTTAATTGTGGTAGTTAAATTTGAAAGGTTTTGGAGCCGAGGGCACGGAAGAAGAGAGGACTATGTGTACGATAACGTGCTGTGGAGGCCTTGTTGGAGAGCGTTGCGTCCCGCAGGGTTAATGACATACAGAGCAATTGTTTTCTTATTCATGGCCGCCCTGCTAGCTTGCGATTTCATCAATGGCGGGATCCATATCTATTATTTCTATACAGAGTGAGTCTTACACTTCCCTTTTCCTTGTTCTTTTATTCTCTTTCTTATTCATATTATGCACACGAAATTTTTTTATTATTATTTTTATTCCTCTGGCTTATGAGCATCGGAATCAATGCGGTGTCGGGAACACTTTCCAATCAATATTGAAAACCGAAGTGCTAGATAAAATTATATGGAAATACGTATGATCCAATGAAAATTGGCCTATAGATTCCAAATGATTTTAATGCTTAGGAGCGAAAATGAAAATCTGTAAATTGTTAAAGACTTTTGGATATGAAACGGCATAGAGTGTTGTTTACTTAGGGCTTTGCAGGAGCCTTTAATTGTAGACTTCCACTTTCCAACCCATGCAAAAGTCTTTCTGGTTGCTCTACCCCTGAGCTAATGGTCCTGTTTGTGCTCAGTAGCGTGGGGATTGTAACCCTTATCTCCTCTGTTCCCTCCACCTACTAGTACTCTTTGTGGTCCATTGTTTGTATTGTTTCCAGCATCCACCTCGTCTCCGCTTCCTTTTTATAGCAACAATCCCACTGTCATGATCTATATTGGAGAGCAGCTAGGCAGGAGATGCTGCAGATAAGGGCATGGCAGGGGAAATGCTTTCATTAGCCCGAGTATCCTCATGGTCCTGTAAATGAAATGAAATCTCCATGAGGTTGAGCAATTTTTGTCCGAGAAATAAATACAAATTGAGGCGCATTAGTTTTAGTACCCCCTACCTTGGCGATGCTATATCGTTTACAGACTTCAATCTTTCAAACAATTTCTTCGGCATAATGTGAGCCTCATCTGGAATAACAGGAAGGTTTGTCCTGCATCTCCTCCCCCGCATGCAATCATCTTCCCATTGCATTTCACTTCAGCCTATGTTTCCTTATTGTGTTCAGCAGCATGTCCAATATTTCTGGAACCATGAACACTAGAGCCCCCGTGTAGAGAGCTGCAAGTCCGCTAGAAGCAAAGTGATGAACTAGATTTTATCGGGCAGAGAATTCAGAACGCGCTTCATAATTTCTGCCAGTGGAGGCCTTCTAGATGCTCTTACAATGGTTGCAGGTGACAGAGTGCGTTCAAATAGCAGTTCGGGTGGAACTCGAAACAACACACAGACTTGTAGTTCTCATTATTTCTACTATTAGTTCCACTGTTCTGCACAATATGCCTCTGATGTAATCCTTGAACCAAAGTAGGAATGCCCTGACTTAAGTCTTGTTGAGGCACATGGGTCTCATCAAAATGTTATTCCTAACACCGGCCATCTGAACCATTCTCATTCAATCCCTGATGGGAAGCAGCATTGAAAACTGAAAATTCTACAATGGGTACAGCATTTCCGAAATGCATACTGTTCACTATCTAATGTACTTGCCATAGTTGCTAAATTTAGTTTGGTCTAGCTGAATTTGTCCGATTCAGTGTGTATTTTTCAGCAGTTATTGAAATTTTACCTTTTTTTTTTTGAAAATTCCGGATTTTTGATTTTTTTTGGCTTCCCAAATGAATTGAATTTTTCGAACCTGGTAACTATGATCTTTGCTAAGGCCATCCAGACTGGTCAACTCAATGACTTGGAGGACTAAGAAAACTATCCAGATGCTCTCTCTGCAAATGTTAATTTCAATCATACTCATTAGAATATCCATTGGCTGGAGGATTTTTGTAAGCTTACCACCACAAGCTGTTTCAACGTTTCTGCAGTCCCTTTTATAGAATTATCGAGAAGAAATCCGGCTGAAACCAAGAAACATCTTCTATTCGTGACCAATATCCATATTGTTTTCTTGCACAGACAAATGATCAGCATTCTTAAGGCGGAGGTCTATATGTTTGTTAATAGATTTACTAAATGTAAACACTAAATTGTGATCTTTTTTCTAAAGACTAACTAGAGAGGGTAAATTAAAAAAAGGGGTCATAACGACCGTAGACTAAATAGAGCACAAATTGGAACAAACAAAATAAGAAAAAGCCCATGGCCACCTCCTGGCTAAAATCACATTACTCCACCTCACATTGCAACCCCCCAGCTGCCAACTCCACCAGTAGCATCCACATCCCACCCGTTCAAATTCACCATAACAACTCTTCATCCCTTACACCATTTCCTGCAGCCCACTACCAAATCTGAGAAAGAAGAATCCGGTGCCAAGAATTGGATTCCAGGAAACGCCCTCCTCTCTTCTTGGAATGCTGCAGTTTCCTGTCTTGCCTGGCAGGGTTTGTGATAGCACTGGAAACTTCCAGAGAGCCCTGAGAACGAGTTACCATCAAGTTTTCCACGATTGAGCATACATACTGACAATTCAACACCCATAGACGCAGGCAAAATGATTCCTTGAGCTTTAGCCCATATTCCTACCAACTACTAGACTGAATTCATCCCTGCAGACTGCGGTGGGATAAAAAATTGCTGAGGTCAAAGCCTGCGGTCAGCCACTGGAACAATTTCAGCCAGTTCGGAGTTTGGACATTAGGGATCCCTCCTCATTGATACTCGTCAACCCCAAGACACTCTTGACAAAGCCCAAAGCATTTAGATCGAGGCAATGGATTACCAAGCACAAGCGACGGTCCAAAATCCTACCCTGAAGGTAGAGGTCCCTAGGATGCAAAGAGCAACAACAGCGCACCGTTCTACAAAAACAACACCAAGAAGGGTCGCCTACAACAACAACAAAACCTAATGCCAAGCAACAGATGATGCTAGACCAGTCCCAATAAATTTAAACAACACAAATGAAAAACCAAGGCCCTCTCTCCATAAAAGGCCTTTTTATCACATAAGCCGTGCTCCTATGTGCCGAGGTGTCGAATGAAAGCATCATAAAAACTTTAACCTCAATGGCACTTAATTGCCAAATACACAGCTTGACAGGAGGCACTAAACAAGGCCATTAAATGGCCTCAGAATAAAAACAAATATAACTTAAAGGGGTTTAAAATTAAATTTTATCCACAAGCTAGAGTGATATCCCTAAAAGGAGCCGAGAACTGGTCTTGATCCACATGAACATTGGCTAAAAAATACACCATCAAATTTGATTACTGGAAACAATGAACAAACTGAACTTCAATGGGAAATAGACAAAGCTTCGTCTAAAAATTAGAGTGGTTCCAATCCGGACAAAGACCTTTCTGAAGGTGAATCACATTCGGAGCATCACTCTCCTCAGCCAACTTCTTACACTCCAACGACAAGGCCAAAGCCAACCCCGAGACTGCTGCTTCCCATTCTACTTCATTATTAGACCCGCACCCCAGAAATAAATATCATTCATGCACGAAGATCCCTTCAGAATTTTGGAGTACCAAATCAACCCCTACGAGAGTCAATCGCAGTTAAGTTGGAGGAATCCTACGTGAGGATTCTGCCAAGAAGCATTTTTTCAAGTTAACCGATTCTTGCTTTTCCCTTCAACGGGAGACTACATTGTGATCTTCTTGCTTCGAGACGCGCATCTTATATTTCTTGTTACGTTTCAACAATCATTTGCCAATCATTTTTTATTAACATCATCATCGGCAAGTATGTTTCCTTCCCAAGGTTCAAAATCAGACCTTGTTGCACCAACAATGTGTCAAACATTCCCTGTTCATCTTTGTTTACTGCCACACTCTGCCTATTTGTAGTTTGGTTCTGTTGGAGCCACTGACAATTTGCTACTAGAAAATTAGAAAATGATTCTTTCTGTGAACATTTGGCGACGGGGGATCTCTCCGCCTGTTTAATTGTTGATTCTGCTGGGTTGTTTTCGGCCACTTGAACTTGTTGTCTATTTTAACATTTTGGAGTACAAGGTCAAATAAATTATCCCCCTTCCTCTACCATTCGTTGCCCTGTTATTTAAGCAGCTAGACCTCAAAAAGCTCCTGACATTGTCTACTGGAGACTCTAGTTGAACATGATCTGCACATTAATATTTGCAAGCATGACTTTTCATACAAAGCCACTAGGGTGCCTGCTATTGCTTTAGGAAAAAACAAAACACCTAAATAGATGTTACAAGCTTGAAGATATCAATAAATTTTGCTATTGCTTAAAAAACAACAACACCTAAATAGAAATTACAAGCTTGAAGATATCAATAAATTTTTTTATGCTTCCATTAGATTGAGACAAAATGCCTTCCAATGATATTTTCCTTTGTACAATTTAAGAAAAAAGCTACCTAAAACATCTTTCAATTCAAACGTATCATAAATACAAGAATCAGAGGTATTGTTTGAAGTAATGCTGAGCGCGAACAGTTAGAAATAAACAGCGACAGTTTTTGCCACAACAAAGGCCATCTGAAGAAAAATATTTTTGTTCTGAACATTGAGTTCATGTGAATTCATATCTCCATGAGCATGCATGTGGGGTATCAGAAGCATTCTATATTTGATTGAGCCTGGTGGAGAAATCGACTTCTCTAATCAGCCATTTTTCAGATTCTTGGACTTCAAGAAACATAGTGCCGTTCGTCCATTTAACATCTATCCGAATATTTTTATTCCAGTCCAGACTAATGCCGAAAGTGGAGGGGTAGAGAGATCTAGAACAAAAGCTAAAAATTAATTTATTCCAATTTGGAAGTATGTATCTTGAAGTTTCCCTTAATTTGATTCTAATTCTTTCAAATACCTATCCAATACAAACCTTCAAAATTTTGATGCCTTTGTTAATCCAAACTGAGGTTGAGCAACCTGTAATACAGGCCATGTATGTATTGGGGATGGACAGGTTCTATTTTTTCGTCAGAACCCACCTTTAATGGCCATTTATTTGTCAAATTTAGACTACGATGCCTATGAGCTGAAATTGGAAAGGAAACAAATTAGAATAAAAGCTTCTTATTCAAAGCAAGATAAAAGTTCTAGATAGAGGTCACAATGAAATTTAAAACTATACAATAACATCAAAAGCCAAATCAATGTTAACGTAAACTCCATTATGATTTGATTCACTCTAATCAATAGTTGATATGAGGACGTTCTTTTGCTTGAAGTCTCATAAGTTGATGGAGGATTGAAATGAAGGAAAGAGAGCTTGAATTCATAACATTTTTAAACGGGGAATGGTTGGTCAAGACGCCGGTGGAGGATGTTTGAGAGGATTTCTCTAGGATCAAGGAGGGAATAGAGGGTTGAGGAGGAGGTTGTATGGTGAATAGGTAGAATGAACTTATTAAATTTATTAAGTAGTTGTGATCATGAGGGAATTGGGGGACGTGCATCTAGGAGAACTACAATATTGGCTTTGGTGGATAGAATAATGATATGATAAGGACACGTGTTCATAGGTGTCCTTTATTTTTGCAATGTGTTGAGGGAGTATAGACATGATTAAATATTTGTAATATTTAATTGTTTTAGTCATATGTAGATTAAAATAGTAGTTATTTATTTATTTATTATGAAGTGAGATGACAAATGAGATTATTAATGTGGAAGACCTTAGGTAAAGGGGACTTGTGCTAGGTGATGCGTTTAGTTGTTAAAGATTAGGTACTCTAGGGAAATATTTAGGGGTCTAGACATTTTGTCTCTTTGCTACCATACAACTAGGTGGCATTGTGTCAAAGAAGAATAAAAAGCAAGATGAGATGAAGCTTTAGTGGCAAGTTGCCTTAGTCGCCTAGGGATGACGATGCATGTAATGCCCCTTCAAAAGAGTTGTTGGGAAGAATGGAGCCCAATAGGTGTTTTGAAAATATAATAAATGATAAAGAGATGTGCCATGATGTATACAAGGTAACTTGAGAGACATCATGTGGGGATAATGTATGTATAGAGCTAATGATTGGTAAAGATTTGAGCATATTGATTGATGTCACTTAGATGATAGGATTCTAGATTGCATAGATGTACATGTTGGATCATGAAATCTCACAAGGATATGATGCAACAATATGACATGATTTTGGACTATGGATGATTGAGGATAAAGGATAAAATGGATGATGAATACATGCTATCATAGTATTTTCATGTGCAAGGAACACCTTTTTATTTTAGACTATAGTATGATGGATTATGATGATAACACACCATATGTATAGGGATTGACCCACAAGCGAAAAAGTTCAAAATAGCAAAGTCATCCTATAAACATGTTGTCGAGGTATGCCATATATATATGGAGCTATCTATGACAGTTGATGGATGAAGCCCTAGGATTGTATGCAACAAACAAACACAATCCCATATAGACAAGCATTTCAAAACATGCAACAAACACAATTTGGTATCCAATGATATGTTGAAGTCAAAGGTGTAGGAGAAGACGGGATGGGGGATGGACTGGTTGGTGAGAATCCAATGATTAGTGATGAGGATTGGATTCAATGTTTCCTCTATTCAAGCTATAATTTATAGATTGTTTTGATGATGATGATAGCATTGTTGATTTGGGAAGGATGCATCTCAAAAACAACGTGAGGACTGGGAAGGACATACCTGATGATGATAATTGGATTGTTTTTAGATAAAACACAACTTATGGCAATATAAGGAACAAAGCTTACATATGCTTTAGATAAATGAAATATTTTTGAGTGGTTAGGCATAGATTTGTGTGCTTGCTATGGATGACATGTTTTGAGAATCATGCTTTAGACTAGGAATGTGTTTGGATAAGTGTTCGCTTTTGTTGTCATCTTGATGGTGGAACCAATGGATAAAGATAGGCTAGCCTAGAGATAGAGATAAGTGGTTTGCATGGGATGGTTGATGAATTGGATGAGATAGAAAGGATATGGATTGATGGATGGAATTAAATGGAAATTTCCAAGGATTGTTTAACATTGGATTAATATGTTTTGATTGAAGATAGGGGTTGGGTATTACTATGTAGGCAATTAAGTGATGATAGATGGTGTATGACCAAAGAATGGCTACACCATGAGTTTGTGAAAGTATGCATTGTGTGCCCCCAATCATTGTTAGGATCAAGGTTGGTAGGGAATGTATACGAGACATGACTTAATTGATATGTATGGTGGGATAAGACACCTGCCCCCATTTGTAAGGTTCACATAGCTAGTTGATTCACATATGATGCCCATGAATGGGTTTTCATCATGGCACTTGCCCAAGCTGCCACAAAAAGTGGTTTACATGATTGAATAAATTTATTTCTCTTTATTTTATTTTTTAATTCTTTTTCTATTTTTTTGGGAATTTCACTGATTTTGTATTTTTTTGGAATTCTTTTTGCTTTAGGTATCACATGCATGGACATTTGATGTAGTTGATCTAGATGCTTCGATCAAACATGCCAATAGTATCCCACCTTACAACATTGATTATTATAATCTTTGCACAAATATACAATTCACAACTATGATGGATTATTTTAATAGCTGGGTTGGCCTTGTCCAAATATAAACATCTCAATAGAGTGCCATCATAATTGTTGTAGTAAATTGTAGTTGTAAAGATGCAATCGATTCTAGGTATTGGGATGGATTTAAGGTAGAGGTGTATGGATTTAGTTGCTAGAGACGAGGATTGAGATTCAGATTGTTGATTCCATAATCTAGACTTTGTAGGTGAACGTGTCAATTGAAGAATTTTGGATTTTAGGGATTTGAGATTTAGATTGGAATGAGGGACATTGGATTTGGGTGGTAAAATTGGATTTGGCATTGGGATTAGGCTTGGGATTGGGACAAATAATATTTCTGGATTATGAAGTTAATAATTGTGAAGATGATGTGCACCTATTGTATGTGATGCATGCGACTCTTGAGTGATGGATTGCTTTCGATGCCTCATTTTGATTGGATTCATCAATTTACTTTGCTTTGGGATCCGTATCACTTTTTTTCTTTCTTCTTGGCTTTTGGGCATATATTGCTTTTTAGATGCATTTTGATTTTGACATGAAGTCTATGCTTGCTTTTCCTTTGGTAGTCGATTACAATCTTTTACTTCATGGGAAAACTTACTTTCTATAATGGATGAGGTTATTGGTCCCAATCAAGAGATTTTGGGTGTTGTGGATGTAGGTTGCTAGTATGGAAAATATGTGTAGGAGGAGGATTCTTAGGAGAGCTATGGATGACCTCTATTTTGATGCTTTCATTGGATGAGGTTGCCCCTACTATAATTGATCAGTCCTCATTAGATTGCTTGTTTGGAAATGTGTAGCCAAGACCTTGACATTCGTCATTTTCACATGCTAACATTGGTTCTAGAATGCCTTGTTCATGAAGGCCCAAATCTTTAGCATTGTAGCCCACACTTTGACAAATTTTGTGTGGCATAGGATATTTGTCACTTTGATACATAATGTACATTTATCATTAGAGAACCATGACTTAAAAGAGAGGTCTATTTGTTTTTATGTGAGAAAACCAAACTATACAAAAGTGGTTGAACCAACTTATATGATGATTGTGTTTTCTCCTTGTTTGCAATTGTGGTAGTTTGATCATTGATTTGCTTGATATGATCAACATCTTTTAGAACTTGGTTTCTAACATGCTCATTATGATTGTTAGCATGTTCAAGGAGGGCAAGTGTCTCCTCATATGAAGAAGAGGTGGTTGGATGGTAGATAGGATTAGTTTGGATTTCTTGTTCTTGGAGTTTATGATAGGATGGATTGAATTTACTTGGATTTTTTGATCTTGATTTGATTGGGAGCAAGCTTAATCATGATTTAGAACAAGCTCTTGAATAGCCTTAATCACTTCTTAGACAAGACATGGGTACACTTTGTTTTGCTTTGATATCCCCTATATTGATTGGGCCTTTGATATCCCTTATACTTATTAGGCCTTTGATATTCTAGTGTCACATTTAACAGTATGTTTTGGCTAGTGGGATATTTTTGGACCTTATGATGCTTATGGAATTTGTATCTTTTGAGTTTTATGGACATTATGTAATGTTTATAGTTAACTTCTAATATCGGTAGACTCATGGAGATGATAGTGCTTGATGGTTTTTTATTTAGGATAGACATAATAATAGGAGACTCATTGATAGGTGTTGTGAACATGGATTTCTTGGATTTGTTATTTTGTTTTTATCCTTTGTGAGCATTACTTGGACATAATATTTAGTAGATGAGTGGGTCCAATCAATCTTCCACGAATGATTGGACTTTATATGGGGTTTGTTGGAGAATTTGGGTGGGGATGATGTGGAGCCTACAGGAGCAAGATGCACCTAATGTGGAAGATATAGAGGATTTGACATATTTAAAGATTTGGGTGAATGACATGGATTGGGGAGATGTGGGTTATTATTCTAGGATCGTGTTTCCCTTGCCAAAGGTGGGATAATGATGAGCCATGAATATTTAATGTTGGTTCATGTGGTAAGTAAGAAGGTCCTAGTTTTGAGGGATATGGGAGTTGATGGTTGGGTGTATAAAATCCATGGAAAAATGGTCCATAAGGGTTGCATCTATGGTGTCTTGGTTAATGTAAGCATCATCATAAGGATCATATTCAAGTTGGCTGATAGAACCATCCTCATCATCATAAGGATAATACTTTGTTTGGGTAATGATCCCATCATTGTCATCGTCATGGCTCTCGCCCTTGTATTTGTGATCGTCATCATCATATCATAGTTGATGGACAATGCTATTATAATTATTTTGCTTGACTTGATTTAGGAAAAGGATTTGATCTAAATGGCTCATGGTGTTTGCTTTTCTTTTGATTATGATTTTTTTACTTGTGTAGGCTATAGGTCCATCATTTTGGTTAGGTCCTTGGATTTTTAGCTTTGGGATGATTTGGATTTTGGATTGTTTTGACTTGTGGTGATTGTCAAAAGTATAACCCTAGGTTGTTTGTTGATTGACTTGGGAACAACTTGGATGGTTAGCATTATCCCTACAATATTAGATTAGATGATTAGGTGGACTATACAAATTGAATGGTTGTAGAACTTCTAAGGACTAGACAACGAGCCTTATGATAGTCTAATGGTCCCAAATGATTGGATTAGGCGATGATTTGATCAAAAGATTCAAAGATGACACTTTTAGCTATGTCCAAGGATTGCTTTTGATGTTGATAGGTTTGTACTATAAATGATGTGGAGGAATATGGAGATGATTAAGGATAGCCTAATAATATTCAAAGATTTTGGATGTGACTAAATAATAAGATCATGACCAAATGAACAATGATTGATAAAGGGATCTAGTCAACTTCCTTGGTAGGTTTCCTCTTTTTTGGACTAATAGGGGTTTCCCTAAAAGCATTAAAGATAACTTCTTATTTTTTTTGATTTAGACATCTTGGAGTGCTAGATATTTTTGCAAGGGTTATCTACATAAAGAGAGACATGGTTCTTATCCTTAGGTCTTAGGTGACACAAGAAAGGAAACCTTAGAAATGATGTTGTCCTTGGTTGATAAAACTCCCTCATGATTGGGAGGGATCAAACTAGGCCAAAGATTTGATAAAGAGTAAATTGGTAAAGGTAGTGAATTAGATAGTGATGCAAGTGAGGGTTAGCATCACTTGACACATGAGACTCCAAGTAAGAAAGAACATTAAAATGAAAGCTAATAATATTTGGTGCCTAATACGGTCAAGGAATGGGAAATTGTATATATATGAACACAAGTGAACCTACCATCAAGAGCCACATTAATAATGCTTTTCACAAATATTAGCTACAATGTGAATGTGATCTAGAGGGGATACATCTTTGTAGAAACTAAGGAACACTAGAAGAGCTAGTTTGACAATTTCATTCAAGTTTGTAGGTGTGATGACTCATTAGTATCCTAAGCAACAAATAGACCAACTCTAGGATTTGCCATCACATCCTTTCTCTAGTTTTCTTTTGGCAACATTGCATGTTTGAAATAAATTTTATTGCAAAGAGACATACTTGAGACAAATCTCTTTAGAAAAAACATATTCTTCTTTCTTCTTTGATTGTAGATTTGCAACCAATAGAGTCATTGGGTGGATGTAATGGTGCTTGAGGAGTAGATTTTATGACTCCACCAGAATCTCCAAAATAACAATGATGGTGATGGCTAGTACCCAAGATATACTAGGATAGATTTGATTGATTATCAATAGCTTTGTGAGTATTTGTTGGCAAATAGAAAGGAAGTTTCTCATTCTAGGTATTTGCTCATGCATTTACTAAATGAACACATTGGTTTAGGAAACAAACATTCTAATTGCATTGTTGCTCCATATAACTATTTGTTATTAGCTAGAGGACATATTGCATCTAGACTTTCTCTGTTATAACGAATTTTTCTATAAAACTCATACTTGGTTAGATAGTTTAATTTTCACTCTTAAAGTTTTGTTTCAAAATCCCATTATAAATCTTGAAAGCCAATTTTTGCTTCATGAAACAAAATCGAAGGCCAAAGCCTTAAATTTTGTTATCTCAAGTGGCTCAAAAATTGTTGATGCTCCAATATATTTGAAATATTAGCACCTTGCATAGAACATCAAATTAAGAATTTGTGCAAGTGTTGGATTTTATTGTAGAAGAAAACTTTTGAGATTGAAAGTTTTCAACATTCTTTTGATGCATTAAAATAAATGATTTGTCAATTTCATAAGGACTAACTGAATCAATAAGAATAAGTTGTATTCTCACCAAGTTGATTAACTTAATCAATAATAACGAATGAGCTAACTGAGCTCAATTGATGAATTAACCGAATTCAATGATAAATACAATGATGAAGTGCCTACTTATATATAGGCAAGCAATTTAGAGACCATGATAAGGGGGAGATAAGCTATCACCCTCACAAAGTGGAATCACATGTTCACCAAAGGTGGATCATCTTCCATTATGCAATGAATTATGTGCAACATCTAGAGGATGATAATGTGATAAGAGCACTAAAGGTGGATCTCACACTTAAAGTGAAATGTAATTGTTAGTCCTAAGGGTCCAAGATTACTGAGGGGGGTGAATCAGTAATCTAAATATTTGATACTTTTCAACTTCTCTAATCTCAAAAGATAACATTCACAAGTTTACCACTTGATAGGCAAATGAAACTTAAACCAAATAAGCATCAACCACCATAAAACATGCAACACATAACACAAAAATTTTCTCATGGAAACCCAAAAGGATGAAAACCACATGTGAGATGAGACTCACAAATTTTGTACTCTTCTGTAGTATGCCCTGTTAGGAGCTTAACCTTGTTAGGAGTTTTACAAATACACTGCTATGTGCCACCCAGTTATGGGATTTACCTCTAGCCGTATTAGGAGCTTTACCTTGTTAGGAGTACCCTTGTTAGAAGACTTCAAACACTAGCTAAAGTCTCACCTTGTTAAAGAATTTACATAAAAGATCTGTTAGGATCCACCCGATTAAGGGATTTAGCCTTCTATAACTGTTAGGATACAACAAATAGATTGATCTGGTAAATAGCAACACCGTTTCTTGATCAGATCCTTTGAACTGCATATAATTTGTCCTTAGACAACTCTGGAATATCCTGGCTTGATCGCACATGCACAATCACGATCTACACCCACAAATCTTCGATTTCATGTTATAAATATCATTGCTCAAGCCCTAAAATGTTCCACGAACTTAACACCTCATCCAACACATTGAAATCACTTTTCCAATCTTCGTGTCCAGAGAGATCGCGCCAAAACACATATCCCAATGTAACAACCATCTTACCTAGCATGTCGGCCATAAGATAGATCCAAACAATTAATTTTATCAAGAATAGTCAAACACGTTTTGACTCCATCTTGATAAAACGATCTACCTTGATCAATGTAATGACAAGTCATCACCATAAATGATATTAGACACATCAGCATGACAACTGGAATACAAATCATTCATCGCAACATGATCACCGGTCGCCAACAAAAGATCTGCCATCGGTAACACAAAAACACTGTCACCAGTCATTGAAACAACTTTTGTAACCTCTATACATGCATACCGATCAACCAAATCTATTGTGGTCATAACCGTGAACTCAACATAGCTTCAGAAACATAATTCTATGAGCACATCACCTAACTCACCATAGATTTGATAAACCAATCAAATCACTGATTGCCAATTAAAGACTGTTCTAGCAATTGCCTTGTCACACTTCAATCATTCATAACTTACACAAATAATACATTCAATAGTTGCGGTTATACAGTTATCATCTAGAGACATCCCCAAGTCTCCCTTAAAAATCGCAATCATTGAAACCACATGAAACATACGGTTCATTCTTCTCACATAATTGGCAACACACTAAGAACACTAGTGCAATACTTGACATCAATGACAAAACAATAAGTGATCATCTCAATCACCAAATCGGTATCATCTCATCACTTACCATCACATAAGTTATGCCAACAATCTCCCCCTTCGGCATTGATGGCAACCCAAACAATCATAGAGTCTTCTCAATCAGATAGCCTGCTCTACTTGTGTTCTTACACTCTTCATATATGAATCGACTGTCATCTGTCACATCTGATTGTCCACTTCTTTGTCATCTGTTGACCTGTTCATTGTACATCTCTCCCCTTTTGACAACAATGCCAAAGACACAATACCATAGAATACTACATCTCCTTCAGTAACTGCATCACCGACTGCTCCCCCTTAGGAGTAGCTCCTTATTACATCAATCCAACAATAATTTTCAATACAAAACATTGGACTGATGCAACACCATCACTTTAATTTTGCTTAGGTAGGGGAATGACCCCCAACTTGCCTCTTAGATACTCAAATGTATGCTTTGGTAGTGGCTTAGTAAAAATATATGTAACTTGCTCCTTAGTTGGAACATACTCTTATTGTACTTCTTTCTCCTGAACTTGCTCTCGAAGAAATGGTACTTAATTGCAATATGCTTAGTCTTAGAGTGCATCACATGGTTTTTGGATATGTTGATAACAATAGTGTTATCACAATAGACAATCACTGGTTTAGTTACTGTTTCCTTGATTCCTCCCGACAACTGTTTCATCCAAGCAACTTGAGTGCAATTAATAGTAGCGACAACATATTCTGCCTCTGCGGTAGACCGAGAAATACAATTATGCTTCTTTCCAAAAAAGAAAGTTTCTCCACTTGTGCTCTTCCTATCATCCACATTACTTGCCTAGTTTGCATTAGTGAACACACTCAAAGAAAAATCTCCTTTGTGATCATATCAAAGACAATTATCTTCAGTCCCTTTCAAGTATCTAAAAATTCTCTTCACAACCACTATATGGGATTCCTTAGGATTAGATTGAAATCTTGCAACAACCCCAATTGCATGTGTTATATCAGGTCTACTGTGAACAACATAATCCAACTTACCGATCATGGATATATACAAATTTGCACTCACCTCTTTAGAATCATCTTCCTTGGATAGCTTACAACCGGTCACCATTGGTGTTCCTATCGGTTTAGAATCTTTTAATCCAAAAGTCTTCAATACTTCCCTGATATACTTTGTCTGGTCGATGTAGATTCCATCACCGAGCTGAGATATCTGCAATCCAACAAAGAATTTGATCTCACCAAACATAGACATCTCAAATTCTGTTCTCATTTCTTCTGCAAATGCAATGCTCATCTCATCATTTCGACCAAAAATGATGTCATCCATAAAAACTTCAACAATCAACAATATGTCATCTTTCTCAAACTTCAGGTAAACATTGCTATCCTCACTTGTTCTAATAAAACCAATCTTGATAAGATATGAGTGGAGTCTCTCATACCATGCCCTTGGTGCCTACTTTAATCCATAAAGCGCCTTGTGCAACTTGCACACAAAGTCTTCACCTTCTGATAGTGCAAAACCAAAAGGTTGTTCTATGTAAACTTCCTCTTCCAAAATGCCATTCAAGAATGCAAATTTAACATCCATTTGGAAAACTTTAAAACCTTTGTAAGCAACATATGCTAGTAGAATACTTACTCCTTCAAGTCTAGCCACTATTGCAAAAGTCTCAGCATAATCCAACCCTTCTTGTGCATATCCTTTAACCACAAGTCTTGCATTATTCCTGACTACTTCACCATCTTCGTTGAGTTTATTCTTGACAACCCACTTAGTTCCTATCACATTCTTGTCAATAGGTTTGGGAACTAGTATCCAAGTATTGTTCTTTATGTGATCTAACTCTTCTTCCATGGCTTTAACCCATTTATCATTCTTCAATGCCTCTCTTACTGACTTAGGTTCATGTTTAGAAATTAGACATGTACTTTCTCTGATCTTTCTTCTGGTTTGGACATCGACATTCTTATCACCAATAATCTAATCGACTAAATGATTTAACTTGACATACCTTGGTATTACCAGTTTAGATCTAGGAGCCTCTTCTACCGATTGAACTGGTTCATCCATATTGTTCTAATTTTCAGCTTCTTGCTCCACCGATTCAACATATACAATCCCTTGATGATCTCTTGATTCATTCTTGCTGGAGCCATCATTCTGCTTTTGGAATTCATCAATCCTCACATTTGCACTTTCTATCATCTTGTTGGTTCTCTTGTTTAGACACTTGTAGGCTTTGCTTCTTGTAGAATATCCTAGGAATATTCCCGCATCACTCTTAAGTTTAAATTTTCCTGTATTGTCATCTCTCTTTATATGGCATCTGCTCCCAAAAACTTTGAAGTATTTCACACTAGGTGTGTGACCATACCATAACTCATGAGAAGTCTTATCAATACCCTTCTTCACCTGCACCTGGTTTAGTGTATAAACAATAGTGCTAACATCTTCTCTCCAAAACATTTGGGGCACATCTCTTTGTATCATCATTGTTCTTGCAACATCAATAATAGATCTATTCCTTCTCTCTGCAATCCCATTTTGCTGAGGGGTTCTAGGTGTTGACATTTTCTTCTTCTTAATTCCATGTTCTTCACAAAACTCAGTGAATTCTAAAGATGTGAACTCACCACCTCTGTCAGAGTTCAAGCACTTCAGATTCTTACATGTTTCTTTTTCAACTCGTGCTTTGAACATCTTAAACAAATAGAATGCATTTGATTTGTCTTTCAGAAAAGTAACCCACATCATCCTAGAGTAGTCATCAACAAAAGGCATAAAATACCTATCTTCATAGTAGCTTCTTGTTCTCATAGGACCACACAAATCAGTATGAACTAGATCCAAAATACTTTCAAATGAAAATGACTTACTGATAAAAAAAACTAGTTAGCTTTTCCAACTGACATTCATTGCACATGACATTGTCTGGTTTCACTAGTTGTGGCAAACCTCTAACAATATTCATCTTACTCACTTTGACCAAACTATCAAAGTTAACATGTCAAATTATCCTATGCCACAACCAACTACCATCAACTTTTGCAATTCAGACAACTCTTTACTGTAGTATTCAGTCAGAATAAGTTACTTTTAGTCTGCATACCGGTAGCAATCAAATCACCAGATCTCCCAAGTATGTTGCAAACATGTCATTTGAACTCTATAAGATAACCTTTGTTATTCAATTGTGCTACATTTAACAAATTGCACCCTAGGCCTTCTACCCAGTAAACATCATCACAATTTGTTTTTCTATTTAATGCAATAGATCCAATTCCTTTTACCAATCAAGGAGAGTTATTACCAAATCTTAGTGAACCACCATCACATTCTTCCAACTTAGTGAACTTACTCCAGTCATTGGTCATGCGATGTGTACATCTACTGTCTATTACCCAATCTTCACTGTGATCCATGTTGGAAATCAATGCTTTTTCATTACCTGCAAGAGGATCTTCCTTAACAACAACAAATGTAAACACATCTTGTTCATTATCTTTAGATTCCTCATTGGTAACTCCCTCATTTGTAGCAACAAAACAAGTCTTCTTTTTCTTGTCCTTGAATCTCTTAGGCTTATTCTTCTTATGACCATCAGGACACCTGACAACAATGTGTCCAATCTTGTTACATGAGAAACATTTGAAAGGTAGCTTACCCTTGTATTTGTCGGATCCTTTAGGTAGCCTCCTAGCAAACAATGCTTCCAGCTCATCCTATCTATTTTCCTTAGTCAAAATAGAATCATAATCATTAGAGTAACCCGACATAGAAGAAGATTCATGACTAACTTCCTTTCCTTTCCTTGTAGGTGTAAGAGACATAGATGCCTTGAATGCAACTTCAACCCTTGGAATACTATTATCATAATTGCTAAGCTCAAAAGTAGTCAACTTTCCAATTAATGCATCAAGAGTGACAATTGGAGTTCCTAGAGATCTTAACTTTTGAATAATCGAAACCCTAATATCATAAAGAGTTAACAAGGTTCTCAATACTTTACTTACCACATCGTCTTCTTCAATAGTTACACCAACATTTTTGATAAAAGAAACCACTTCTGTGATTCTCTGACCATACTTCTCAATGTTTTCACCTTCAACCATCTTTATGTCATCAAATATTCCTTTCAGGCTGTCAACCTTAGCTTTCTGCACATGTTTATCTCCACCATACACTAGCTTTAATTTCTCCCACACATCATATGTCGTTTCAAGATCTTGGATATCAACAAACTCTGCATCAAATAATGTACTTGCAATGGCTTCCATAGTTGTAGTATTCTCTTGCTGTTCCCTTAGTTGATCTACATTGAGAGGACCGGTTGGAATAACATATTGGTTAACAACATGATTCCAATACTAATTACCCATACCTTTTAGATAAAGTTTCATTCTATCACTCAACATCGAGTAGTTCTCCCTTGTGAACTAAGGACCTTCCTTTCTAATCATTCTCAGATCTTGACCTCAGGCTGATAACTTCTCCACAAAGAGGACCAAAGCTCTAATACCAATTGCTAGTCCTAAGGGTCCAAGATTACCGAGAGGGGTGGGAGGTGAGTCGGTAATCTAAATATTTGATACTTTTCAACTTCTTTAATCTCAAAGATAATGTTCACAAGTTTACCGATTGATAGGCAAATGAACCTTAAACCAAATATACATCAACCGCCATAAACCATGCAACACAACACAAATTTTCTTGTGGAAACCCAAAAGGGTGAAAACCACGTGTGAGATGAGACTCACAAATTTTGTACTCTTTTGAAGTACGTCCTGTTAGGAGCTTAACCTTGTTAGGAGTTTTACAAAGACACTATTAGGGTGCCACCTAGTTATGGGATTTACCTCTAGCTCTGTTAGGAGCTTTACCTTGTCAGGAGTAGCCTTGTTAGAGGACTTCAAACACTAGCTAAAGTGTCACTTTGTTAAAGGATCTACATAAAAGATCTGTTAGGATCCACCCAATTAAGGGATTTAGCTTGTTGTAACTGTTAGGATACAACAAGTAGATTGATCTGGTAAATAGCAACACCTTTGCTTGATTAGATCCTTTAAAATGCATACAATATGTCCTTAAATAACTCTGGAATACCTTGACTTGATCGCACCTACACAATCACGATCTACTCTCACAAATCTTCGATTTCATGATATAAATATCACTTCTCAAGCCCTAAAACGTTCAATCAACTTAACATGTCATCCAACACATTAAAATCACTTTTCCAATCTTCGCATCTAGAGAGATCACACCAAAACACATGTCCTAATGTAACAACCATCTTTACATAGCATGTCGTCCACATGATAGATCCAAACAATTAATTTTATCAAGAACAATCAAACACATTTTGACCAACTCCTTCATCTTGATAAAACGATCTACCTCGATCAATTTAATGACAACTCATCACTATAAATGATATTAGACACGTCAACATGACAACTGGAATACAAATCATTCATCGCAACACGATCACCGACTGCCAACAGAAGATCTACCATTGATAACACAAAAACATTTTCACCGGTCACTGAAACAACTTCTGTAACCTCCAAACATGCATACCGATCAACCAAATTTGTTGTGGTCATAAACATGAACTCAACATAGCATAAAAAACACAGTTCTATGATCACATCACCTAACTCACCATAAATTTGATAAACCAATCAAATCACTCATTGCCAATCAAAGAATATTCTAGCAGATGCCCTGTCATACTTCAATCATTCATAACTTACACAAATAATACATTCAACAGTTGCGGTTATACAATTATCATCTATAGACATCCCCAAGTCTCCCTTAAGAATCACAACCACTGGAACCACATGAAGCATACTTTTCATTCTTCTCATATAATTGGCAACACACTAAGAACACTAGGTGAAATACTTGACATTAATGACAAAACAATAATCGATCTTCTCATTCACCAAATCTGTATCATCTCATCACTTACCAACACATCAGTTATGCCAACAGTAATAACAACTAGATTACCGCCTAAAGTAGACTTTCTTCTACACTATGTGCTTATAAAAGTGCAAACTCACAAGTGTTTCATATGCAAACTACTATGTATGCATTATCCTAAGTAAGCTTAAGTAAAGTGTAATTAAGAATTTGCGTAAGTGTTTTATTTTATTGTAGGATAAAACCTTTGAGATTGAAAGTTTTGAACATTCTTTTGATACATTAAAATAAATGATTTCTCAATTCCATAAGAATTACTAACATGGAACTCAATAGTTAACATAATAAAAAATTATAGTTGTAACAATGTAAAAGACAACAATGTTTGTACATCATAATATGAAAGGATAGAAAAATTTAGAAACATTTCTTTAACTCAATCAAAATAAATGGTCCAATTATAGACTATAAAAGATGAACATAATTTTGAACAACTATTAAAGCAACCTTAAAAGCTTATAAATGAAAACACCTTATAAGAGTCCACCCATAAATATTTTAAAATCACATTTTTGATTGAATACACCTGTACAACCAAGACATCCGACTTTACTATTGAGAAACCTAAAAATTTCCTTTCAATTTATAAATGTGCTTATGCTCCTATTTGTACAAAGTAGAGCAAAATTTGAATTCTTGGAAGTATGGGATATTATTATTGAGGACAACCCTTAAGATTGAAAGGGTAGTTCTTTAGATAAATCAAAATAAATGATTTGTGAGTTGCATAGGAGCTCTAAGCATAAAACCCAATAATTAATAGAATTTAGAAGCATAATTGCAACAATCTAAAAGACAACATTCGTACATCACAATATAGAAGAATAAAAGAAATCATAAACATTTCATTGGTTCAATCAAAATCTTATGCACTTACAAGTTATTAATGATCAACATAGTTTCTCAATATATTAATTAATGCAACCTTGGAGCTTACAAATGATATGCACGAGAAGAGTTTGCACACAAAGTTTCTAAAAGAACAAATTTGTAAATCTCCTTCTACCTTGTAAACTAGCTTGAAACTCTTACGGATTCAAAATAGAGCAAAACTAAAATCTAGAAACAACCGCCAATAATAAAATGCCTTGGTCATACTAGGTGCTCATTAATTGCGGCACATGTTATTAAATTGATTATTGTACCCAAAGAGTGGTTACAAAACCTTTTCATTTGAAAATGTGTTGCTCCAAAAATATTTATTGTGCTTGTTTCATTTCTTATAAAAACATTTCTTTGAGTGTGTCTTTTTTACCTTTCTTATCTTTATTTATGTGAGTATTTTTTTTAAAGTGGACCTTTAAATATATGTTTCTATTTATTATAATATATGGTATTTGTAGATATCTAAAAATGTTGTCATATAATGAAATAAATATTTTATTTATTTAATTATTTAATCATTTTTTAGTAATTAAATAGATATTTATATTTTATTTAATTATTTCGTTAATCATTTTTTCTATTATTTAAATAAATATTATTATTTATTTATTTAAATCATTGACCTTTTTCTATCTCATGAGTAAATAAATATTTAGTTATCTATTTTCATCTATTTTCTATTATTAATTGAATAAATACCTTTATTTATCTAATTAATTCATTATCTTCTTCTTTCTAATTCCCACCAACATTTGCACTCACATGGATCAACTCCCAAATTCATAGGCATGTGACAAACGACATTTGTCTCTTCATTTGACTTTTCCACTCTTCACATCTCTAAACATGTCTAGATTCAATGCAATTTGTGATGTATTATGTAAAGTCAATATCCTCTACCTACCACTCAATCTCATCCCTCCATTTGCATTAACCTCTTAATCTCCTTCATTTTTATTATTCTTACATACTCTCTTATCATAATCATTCATTATTCCACCTCTTGATCTCTATCCTTGATTTTCACGAGGACTTCTATAAAACAATATTTCCTCTTATTTGACTTGTAATGCTTTTGTGACCTATTGCTATTGCGATCTTGCATACTTGTGATCTTTGAGAGCCTTTGCTATCACCATTATCATCTTCATATTCATTATCTAACATCAATCAACCACACTCCGTTCCTTTATATGCCTTCTTGTGCATGTGCTTAAAAAAATGAGAGCAACCCACGTTCATACAATATCTTAAAGGATAGGAGGCCAATGAAATCAGGCTTCTCTTGAATGCATATGAGTATATCTATGTTTACTTTCATGTAGATTTATGAAGAGATGTTCCATTGATATGATTTTGGTTAGTTTTGTAGATTTGGGGTTTGTAGTTGGGCTTGAAAAGGTTTGCAAATAAGTAGTCAATTTCCATCATCGTTAGTATGAGCTTATTTTAATAAATGGGGAAATACTATATTCAAATACAATGTTGTTTGTCTTTTAATAAAAATAGACAGAAAATAATAAATAAAGAAAATATATATTATTTTGAGAAGTAAAGTTTTGCAAAGCTACTAATCACAATTGTAAATTTTCAAGCAATATTATAATCTTTGGCTTTTTGAGTTATGCAACTTCTTTTATTCTTTTGAGGATTGTGCATAATAGTGTTGCAAATTGTTTGCCTTTTTGAGAAACTCTTGTGTTGGCATCATCATCACCTTGCCCTCCATGCCCTCTTCCTCTACCTTCATGGGTGTTAACCATGTTTACACACATTTTGCAAGACGACAAATGAAACAATTTGTATGATAAAACCATTCTTCAAATTAGAAGGGGAAGCTCCTTGACATCTAAATATACATAAAAGCAAAGAAAAATCAACCCTAAACTAAAACTATATACATGGTGTTCAAATATAAACATTATCCACGATTTACTAAGATGGGTTTGCATAAATGAAAATGACTAAGTGCTTATGGTTTTGCCCTTGATACTTACCTTGAGATATTAACAATCAAGTTGTAATATTGAATGGAAAGAAATGAACTAAGCACAAATGAGCACAACTTCCTAATGGTTCAAACAGAATCTACCATTTCAAGTTAAGAATAAGAGTAGAAAGAATATCAATTTAAAGAACATAAGATTCTAGGAATTGAAAGGCTACATTGCATGCAAAACTACAACCTAGGTAGATGAATATCATTGTTACGAAGCCTAACTCAATAAATTAAGAAACTAAATGCAAACGAGCACAACTTCCTAGGGCTTGAAACATAGTAGTATTGTCTCATGAATAATATTTGAAGGAATGCCAATTTAGACAACACCTGATTCTAGGAATTGAAAGACTACATTACATGCAAAATTACAACCTAGGCACAAAGCCTAACTCAATACAATCTACTTCTAATCCAATTCATGAAATTATAAACTTAATTTCAAAAAATATTTAGTTGAATGATGGTTTATACACCATATAATTCATTTTAGCTATCATTGAGAATGCCCATTGCTGAAGAGACTTATTTGTTAGTTATAAAGAATAACTTCTGGGGATTTGAGAATAATAATTAAATAGCCTAAAATAAACGATTTATTTAAACCTATCCAAGAGTTGTTGAAGAATTGGAATGAAATGAATTTAGAACAAATGTAACATGAAAAACTAATAAAATATAACCGTCTAAAGCAACCTAAAATAATCCCATCTATTGCTCAAAATAGGACACAATGTTTGGAAATGATGACATGTGACAACCATCATAAAATAGTAATTTGTGTGATTGACCTCTCGGACTTTGTCTCTTCTACATTGATCTTGGTAAATATTTTGAAGAGCATTGAAACCTTGATCATTTTTTTGATAATAATTTGATGAATCTAATTTGCTGATTTGAAACTAAAACCCTTACATTCTAATGCTTTGAACTTGAATAGTTTGGTCCTTTTGATTCTATATCAAACCCTAACTCAAATGGAAATCAATCACCATAATGATGGATGAATGATATTTGAGTTTCTAGCAAATTGAAAGAGCATCAATAATAACATATTTGAAGAAGGTGACCTCTAAATCTGTGAAAGTCAAACATCAAACCAAGGATAAACACCCTTTTACAAATTAGTTGTTCTTTAGATTAATATACACTTGCAAATTATGATTGAAAATTAGATAGACTTTAAAATTAGTTGTTTTGCTTCTTGTTTGGTTCCTTGTTCTTTTAGCATGTTCCCCCGACCAGTGTTTGGTGGTCCACTAGTTTCTTGCTATTTTGGCTGTATGATTCCTGTCCCATAGACCCTTGTTGGTCTTCCGTTGGACATTAATAAATTTATCTTATCTTATCTTAAAGAATTCAAGATCAATTTTATCAATGAAGGGTTTGAAAAAAACTATTAAACCGGTCCTCGGAATTATTTTTCTATTAAAATCTATATTTTTTTGAGTAACTCCTATATGGAAAACAAATTCCTTGTCAAATGAAAATAACTCAATTTTGATACAAATTAATGTGGACAAGTAATCTCTTTTATCACTACAACTAGGCATTTTTTTTTGTTTCAATGGTGTTGAAACCCTCCTATAAATATGCAATAATAGGAAAGGAATGCATTGCTTTTGGTGTGAAACTAGGATTGGATTAGTTTGGAGTTTGCAATGATGAATAATTTTCATAGAGGTAATGTAATTCTTCTTTACATTTTTTTCTCTAGCTTCCTCCTTTCACAAAATCCATTGAATATAGTATGACACTACTTTTCCATATAATTCTCATGCAAGACTTAGGTAGAACAAACTAATGACTATTCCAAGTGAAATGCATGCCTCCTTTTAATGTTTTCTTTCCTCTAAATATAGGTGGATATAGCCAGTGGTCTAATTACATGAAGCATGCAAAGTTGGTGTCTTTGTTAGGTGAATAAATACAAGTTAATGCAAGTGTTTCCACTGTTTCTGTCCCATCTCTTGATGGGTCAAACCATGTGCCTGATAAAGCTTTTGCTGCTCTTGCTGGTACTACTACTGTTGTTTCCTTGCTAGATGTGCGCCAGGGTTTCAGCTGGCGAGTCTACTGTTGTTGGCTTCGTCAGCCCTGCTGCAGCTTCCTCTTTGGTTGTTGCTGGTTCTGGGATTGATCCGGGTTTTGGGACTCTGCTGGCTGAGCTTGTGCAGTGTGTTGGACCCTTAATGGGTGTTGGGAATTCGGTTTTGGATTCCCCGTGCTGGCAAGAAGAGGCTGCTAAAGTGGAAGAAGGATGGATCACGATTAAAAGTAAATCCTCCAAAAGATCCTCGCCTTCTTTTGATATGACTCTTCGGTCCCATAAGAAGGGGACTAAAGTAAACTCTTAATGTTGGTTTTGTCTTTGGGCTGCTGATTTTCAAAGTCTTATCTTTGGCAGCGTTCTTTTGTGTATTATTTGGGGGGATTGGCCTTTGGTTCTGGCTCATTGGTTGTGTTTAGGGAACTTTTAATGCTTTATCCTAAGCTTTATCTTTGTACAGGGTTTTGGGGTTTTTTTCATTAATCGAAAACTTCATGTTGAACACACCATAATATAAAGAGTTGGGTGAGGGGAGGGAATCAATATTCTATTAAAACATAAATCTTTTAGCACCATTGAACACTTTAAGTAGATCAATAATAATGAAAATAAAGTATTCATCACGATTGCACAAGAAAACACTACATTTACGTTGAGAACCAAACTAGGGAAAACCACTATGAGAAATCTCACAATAGAAAACATGATTACAACTCTATTTTAGGGGTGCAACCCAAGGAAGCAACAACTTCCTGAAATAACAATTTTATGGCAATGTTAAAGGAAGTTTGCTACTCTTGGAGAATGAGAAAACTTACAGAAGAAGGCTTTTACCTCAAATTATCATGAAAAACTTAAAGCTACAACCACAACTCAATCATACTGTTAGAAACCTTCAACTCACTACTTTCAAAAAATGTCTAGCTTTATCTAAATGTAGATACTTTTATCTTACTTCATATGGTATGTATTAAGCATTTATTTGTAGATTTTACAATACCATACTTTACGTGAATCCAAACCCTTACAAATGATTTGATCTTTCATTTATATCCTTTGCAAGTACTAACAATCTTCTTGAAGTCAACCGAGATGAACGTGTAGACCTCAAACATGCATTAGCAAAGGAGCTCAACCCCAAACACTTTTGGAGTAGAGGGAAAGTGAAAGAAAACCAGGGCAAGAGATAAATAGGACCCAAAAATTACTAACACAACTTTCCATAATGGTGCAAACCACAAAACATTGGGGCAAATACTCTAGTTTGGCCAGACAACCACGTAGCCTTCCAAACATTCAATCCAATCAACAAACAATACTAGAAAGATCATGAACCTTTATCCAGAGCACAAAGAAACATGATATGATATTGACCATTATTCTAGCACCATCCTTTCACGCTGTTTTTGATTAAGGTAACATTAGGTTTTGAAGGGGCCTCAAAACCCTTTACAATACTGGAACTTACGATAAAACTATAAGAGTTCCAAAGAAACAATAGTCTAGCCTAAACAAAAGCCTAGACTCCCCAAACCCCTCAGTAAGAAACACTTCCACAGAAGGCAGTCCAACAAAAACACCCAGTCTGTTGCGCTAGATAAACCTAAGAAAACAACATAAAAAGGAGAGGGGACTAAACTTTTGATCCCTTCTTATGTGACCGAAGGGTCATGTCAAAAGATGAGGAGGATTTCTTAGATTGTTTATCTTTAACTGTAATCCACCCTTCTTCAACTCTAGCAGCCTCATCCTACCAACATAACGAGTCCAAGATTGAAGATCCAACAACCAATAGAGGTGTAAGAACAACTAGTGAAATGCCCAACAAAGGACCAACATAACTCCCAGCCAAAGGATTAACTAAAGGAGTATCGACAACTTCAAAACCAACACTAGCCAAAACACCAGCAAGGACAACATAAACAACACCCACTGAACTACCAACAGGGGGTTTGACTCCATCCAACAAAGAAGCATCTGGAAAAGAACCAGCAGAAGGGCAAATAGATCCAGCTAGCAAAGAAGGAGTTGGAGCAGAACCAATGAGAACACGAGCAGAATCAAGGCTAGCAACCACAATAGGCTCAATACAAACAGAAGGGCACTGGCCATCCTCCGCCACATAAGACAAAGGGCAATCCTGCTCAACCACCTGCAAAAAGCTCCGATGGGAAGACACCTTCTTCACAGTATAGTGCTGAGAGGAGGCACCCCTCTTAGCACCCTGCCACCACAAGGCAGTCTTTTTAAGTCTCTGAAGATCAAATTGAGAAGCAACATGACCAGTCGTAAAGCATCTTCTGCACCTGAAGGGGAGGCCTTCATAGTCCAATTGTCGAATCCAATTTCTACCCTGAGGAGAATAAAGTTTAATCTCTGATGGCAGGCCCTTAGAAGTATCTATATCCACCAGGATATGAGCATATGTAGAGTGGAACAAATCTGAAGGTTTCTCATCCACCATTAACATATCCCCAATAACATCCCCCATAGTCTCCAGAAGAGAATCAACCCAAAGATGGAGGGGGAGATGAGGAAGCCTAACCCAGATGGGTTGCATATCAAACGATTTAGAAGATAGTGAGAACTCAAGATGCCAAGGTTTCAACATTAGCATAAAGCGATCATCCTAGCTAAAAAAGTTTTTACACAAAATAGTTTTTCTATCCACAACATTTTACAATTTAGCCACAAAAAAGCCTTTAGCCATAGGAAATATGTGGACTGTACCAGTAATTAGGGGCTCCCAATGCTTTGAGATCCAGGAATGAAGATCAGACAGAGAAGGCCAGTGTCCCTTAAATCTGCAAATCAAACCATGCAAAGTAAAAACAGAGGTTGCAACATTGATTTCGGAAAGAGTCTCCTCATCCAACTCCATGACAATGTGGTTGTGAACCGAGAAAGAATTGCGAGAGCTGCCATCCAAAGCTGGGTGATCACGAACCTTGGGTTTTTGGGCCGCCAACGTTAGACAACCTTGCACCGAGGGCACCAAAGGACTCACATGGGAGGCAACCTGAGGAGTCACAAACTTCCCAACAGAAGCAGTCGCCGAAGAAACCCGAACCTTGTGCTTTTGGGCTGCCGAGGGCAAACACCCTTGCCCCGAGGGCACCTAAGGACTCGTGGGGAAGGCAGCCTGAGGAGCCACAGACTTCCCAACAGATGCAACCACCGAAGAAGCCATAGCGGGCGTGATAGGAGCAGAGAGAACGACATGAGCGGGAGCAGGAGATTTCATCGCAAAACTATCCATCCTTTCACACTGTTACATCCAAATAAGTTGGTGCAAACACGTTGCTACTTAAAAACCTAGTGCCATATGCAAACCAGTCAACCGGTCTTAAGATATAACAATTAGATTCATACTTGTTGTACTCTTGAGCACCTAAACCTTGAAGAGGAGCAATACATAAACAATATGAATAAGGTTCCCAAACCACAATATTAGATTATAAAATGTGGAGAAGTATGAAGCATTCTATCATCTCCTCTAAAATTCTCTACAATGTCTAAATACATTCTGGTACATAGACATCTCTAACATTCTCACCAAAAGGAATTGTGACTTGAATCTTTGGATACATGATCTTTTCAACATTGGGAACTTAACCTCCAAATTGTGAGATTGTAACTTCAATAGTACATAAATGCAATACAAATCCCTGAGACATAGATAAAACATGACACAACATACGTTGGAGTAGTTTCTTTTGACATGTAGCCGTGAACTTCAAATCAACTTACTTGATCACCATACGTTTGAACCATTGACATTAGATAGCACATTTGATCATCACACATTTGACATCCAACCATGAACATTAGATCAACACATTTGGCATCTAACCATGAACATTGGATCAACACTCATTTGACATCCAACCAAGAACATTTGACCAACAAAAAATTGACATCTAACCATGAATATTAGATCACCAAATTTGACATCCAATTGTGAATATTGGATCAACACCCATTCGACATCCAACCATGAACATTTTGATGAACAAACATTTGATGAACAAATATTTGATATCCAGCCATGAATATTCAATCAACATATTTGACATGCAACCATGAACTTCAATCATCGAAACATAGGTTGATGTCATCTGCAACAATCTTCCCCTAAGTAAGGTTATCATAGTTTGTCATCAATGACAACACACATATTGCTCCATATCTGTATCACACATTGCTCCATATCTATGATAGGTTGTCATCAATGACAGGACACTGCTCCATATTGACATCATAAATATCAAGCTGATATAATATTTTTATATGTACCAATAAATCCTTTTGTCATACAAATTAGAGGTTGACATCAATGATAACATACGACGACAATCTACCCATTTGTCATTGATGGCAATTGTTCATGTTGCCTCACAAGATATTGTCTATTCCCATTTGATATTAAGGGCGTTCATCTAAATTTGAAACAAAAATATGCTCCGCATGATTGATCGACCCATTGCCTACTCCCATTGGGAGGTAGCCCTCATTGGTCTAGGAAAAATATATGCCTTGAATTGCTCCACCTGGATAGATGCACCATCTTATGCATCTAGTTGGAAACAAGGATAATGACCCCTAACTTCTATATGAGATACTCAAATGTGTCATTTGAAAGAACTTTTTGTAAAACGTTTGCAACTTGATATTTTGCAGGTACGTATCCAACTTTACTTCTTGGTCTACTACTTCCTCCCTTAAAAAGTGATATCATAGGGAAATGTGCTTGGTTCTTGAATGCATAATTAGATTGTTTGAAATATTGATGGCACTTGTATTGTTATACAAACTAGGAATGGGCTCATCATATGTCATCTTGATGTCCTTCAAGGTCTCCTTCATCCACAACACTTGGATGCAACAAGATGTTGCTACAATATACTATGCTTCTATTATTGATAGGGATATTGAGGCTTGCTTCTTATTGAACCATGAGACTAACCTACTTTCCAAAAAGATGGCTCCTATGCTTGTGTTTTTTCTGGTATCCATAGTACCTACCTGATCAAAATCAGTATGTGAATTTTAGGAGAAGTAATTGTCCTTTTGATACTGTAAACCATAGCCCAAAGTGATCTTCAAATATCTAAATATTTTGTCTGCCTTCACATGAGTTCCTTTTAAAGTAGCTTGAAATCTTGCAACCAAACATACCACATGCATAATGTAGCGCCTTGAAACAGTTAGGTGCAATAGGCCTCCAATTATAGATTTATATAGAGTCTGATCGACTTGAGGTGACTCGTCATCCTTGCTTAAATGACAACTAGTTGTTCGTAGGAGTACACATTGGTTTGCAATCTTTCATCCAAAACTTCTTCAACATCTTATTAACATATTTAGCTTGAGAAATAAAGATATCATCATTTAATTGAGCAATTTGAAGTTTTAGAAAGAATTACAACTCACCAAGCATAGGTATTTCAAATTCCTTCTGAATTTTTTCAGCAAACTTCTTACACATTACGTTATCTCCACAAAATATTATCTCATCAACATATACAAAAACAATTATAATTCTTTCACTCTCAATTTGGATATAAAGATTACTATATGTGGTACCTTTCTTGAATCCTTTCTGATATAAATACTTGTCTAGTCTTGCATACCAAGTCCTAGGAGTTTGTTTCATACCATATAATGCTGTCGTATGTTTGTAGACCATGTTCGGGTCTTTTGATAGTTGAAATCCATGAAACTACTAAATGTAGACTTCTTCCTCTATGTCATGTTTCAGAAAGGAAAATTTGGCATCCATTTGAAATACCTTGAAGTTTTTGTGAACATCAAAAGAAAGAAACATTTTGATTGCTTCCATTCTAACGACCGAAGCATAATTTTCTTCAAAATCAATTCCTTCCACTTGATAATATCCTTTACACACTGAGCTCACTATGTTTCTTACAACTTCTCCATCTTCATTCAACTTGTTTCTAAACACTCATTCTGTTCCTCTCACATTCTTGTTAGCTACCCTTTGAACCAATTCCCAAGGTTGATTTTTCACAATTTGATTGAGTTCTTCTTCCATTGCTTGTATCCAACTTTCATGTTTGTTAGCATCATTGGAAATTCTTGGTTCAATCTTTAACAATTTACAATAGTTCACTTGTTCATTTGTCTTTGCAACTCTTCTCTTGGTTTGCACACCTTCATTTTTGTCTCCAATTATTTGATCTTTTGAACATATTTGGTTAGAGTATTAGGGTTCTACTAAGGTGTCTCTTCCCTTTCTTTAGGTGCTTCTTCTTCTATGCTTGAAGGTTTGTCTAATTCATTGCCTTTTGGTCACACATAGTTTGATGTAAATCTTCATCCACCTTAACATTTGCACTTTCAATTATCTTTCTCAACCCCCTCCTTGTAGCATCTGTAAGCCTTGCTTCTAATTGAGTATCCAAGAAATATTCCTTCATTAGATCTAGAGACAAATTTTCCCAAGTCTTTCTCATCTCGTCTAATGTATCATTTGCCACAAAAACCTCTAAAGTGCTTGACAATTGCTAGTCTTCCATACCATAGCTCATAAGGGGTTTTGATGTTATTCACTCTTGGTTGACCTATGTTGAGGATGTACATATCAGGTAGAATGGCTTCCATCAATATTGTTCTTCCCATCTGTTGGACAATTCTATTCTTTCTTTTTGCTACATTTTGCGAAGGAGTTCTAGGAGTAGATAGGTGCCTCTTTTTTCCATGCTCTTCATAATATTTTTCAAAGACAATTGAGGTAAACTCACCTCCTTTATCATATCTTGGACACTTGATTTTCTTATTGATTTCATTTTCAACCACTGACTTGAAGACCTTAAACCTATCAAAGGCTCTTGATTTCTCTTTTTGAAATTTAACCCATGTCATCTTAGTAAAATCATCAATGAGTAACATGAAGTAGCTATCACCTTGAAGACTCCTTATTCTAGTAGGTCTGCACAGATCAGTATGAATCAATTCCAATGGTCTTATGGGAGTATACTCCTTGGTCTTGAATCTTGTCCTGGTTTCTTTTCAATTTGACATTCCTTGCATAGTGTGTTTGTAGGCTTCACTTATTTTTCGCATATCTCTAATTGCATGTGTAGAGATAACCTTTACTAGGCTATCAAAGTTGATGTGTCCCATTCTCCTATTCTATAGCCAACATTCAGTTGTTTGTCCCAAAATACACTTTCTCCCATTTGCCTCTTGTTACCCAAAATTTCACCCGATGTTCAAATTCTGGTTAAGTCCTATCCTTGTTTGATGTCAATGAGTTAAATATGTTAAGTCTTCAAGTTGGTCAGGGTTTTGAACTAGGTTTTGAACCTTTGTTGGAACCCGACAAGTCAAATTGAACTCTTTAAGTCTTCTTTTTTCAGTGGCATCCAAGCTTAGCTGGAGTTCCATTTCATGCGTCGTGTCCTGACGCTTCATTTTGAACTACTTTGCTACTTTCCTTTTCTTTCGTCTAACGTAAGTGTTCAAAGTGGAACTAATGGGAACCATCGACATTTCATATATGTACCAGGACTACTTGTGGGTCCCGATAATCAAACTTAAACTAAAGAGGCATTGACATTTGTAAAGCATTCTAGAATTGACATCGGATCCTAACCCTTCACATTGACGCAAGGGAGGACGGGGAGAGGGGACAAAGGCACACCCTAACCAGGTCCACCTTGTAGAGATCACACGCGGAAGCAACAACACAACAAGTGAGAGAGAGAATGCAGATATCTTTCATATATTTATTTCAATTGATTCATACATGTCGGGTTGTAAGGCCTTCCCGGTTTAGGCCAGATATTACAATCAAGTACAGAAGTCCTCCAACATGCGAGGATCTGCCAATAATCTCTAAGCTTCTATCTTTTATCTTCTATCAAAACTTACTCCCAAAAACTGACTCCTAAACTCTAGCCAAACAACTACATTTATACAAGAGGCTACCGAACAAGTCGGCCTTCAAATCCACCATCAACAGAAGGAACGACCAAATCTAGGTCCACACACTTCCCAATGATAGATACCATCATTAAATCCATGACCAAAATTAATTGCAAGAGTCGGCCTCAACAGAAATCCAAAACAAATAACTTGGTAAGCAAGGATAACCGAGCGCTAGGGAAATTCACCAAGCGCCAGAGAGATAACCGACCAACACCGGTAAACAAAGGAAACCGAGCAACACTGAACCAACTTGGTCAAAGCAGGGACTGAGCAACACAGGAAAACTTCAAACATGTTTTTGGTGACACAGGATTGCCAAAGACCCGAGATGCTCTTGCATCACACATGGAATGATTGGAATTAGGAAAACTAACTTTGTGTGACAATTCAACAACTATTGGCAAATTTCGAGGGAAGTTCTGGTATGACCATCAGGTTTTGACACTATGTTTGGAACTCATTGTAAAGTTTGGGAAAATAATCCAACACTTAGTGGCAGTTACAGAACAAGCAACGGCTTCCTGCAGTTCTTCATGAACTCATTGATGGACAAAAACGTAAAGTTCAAGTTCAAGTTCCAGTTCTACCATTGCTCCTTGACACCTCAAGTGGAACTTTTGATTGTAGGTAAAGTTGAAGTTCAACGACAATTTGATTAGTTCTAATTCTCGTGATGGACTCTAATAGCCCAGGCATAACTTTCACTTGCATGAAAGAAAGAGGAAGATAAGAAATAAAGTGGAGTAAGAGAGAAGTTCTAGAGAGAGAGTTGGAGCCTGATAATCAAATAGTAACTTCTACTTAAAGGGAGTGGAGTAAAGAAAAAGAAAGGATAAGTGGGCACATGTATGATTAAGTTCATAAAGCCTCGTTAAGGTCCGAGAATGAAAATTGGAAGTTCTAGAGAGAGAGTTGGAGCCTGATAATCAAATAGGAACTTATACTTAAAGGGAGTGGAGTAAAGAAAAAAAAGGATAAGCGGGCATAGGTATGATTAAGTCCATAAAGCCTCGTTAGGGTATGAGAATGAAAATTGAACTTTCTTTATAAAGTTCAAAAAGGGGAAAAATTTAAATATTCTGTCATTTAAAGTCCAACATGAGGATATTGCTCACATTGGAAATGAATGTAATGCCACATCATCATCCCCATTGGTGGAAGGTAGAAGGGAAACATGGATTGAGATTTTCAGATGCAGTGAACATGTCCATGACATGGTGGCAAGAAAGTTTTATCATTAGAGACTCTTTGACTTCTACCAATTCAACATGTAGTAGTTATTTCTAGATGACACAAACATGGTAATATCATCACTAGGACATATCATTTGAAATGTTCTAGAAGCGCCAATGCACATTCTCAGAAAGTTGGAAAGAATTCGAAGAGAGTTTGTTTAGGAAGACATATTTAATTTATTTTTGTAATGTATTTAAAGATTCAATTACTGAAACCGAAAGGCATATTGGGGCAATCTATAAATATGTAATCCTATGACATTAAGAAGGTCTGCATTTTGATCCCCCTTATCCTTTGTGACATGAGAGAGACTGGATTAGAGTCCAAGGCATTTTGTTAGTTTGTAAGGGGAAAAAGATAAAGTCTTTTGTTATAGATACAATTTTTGGTATATGGGCAAGATAGTCTTTGAATTGTTAGCCTTCATTAGGGAAGGAAAGTGACAGATGTGTAATCTTGGAGTTTTAATATATTCATTTCTGATTGTAGTTGGTCTATGAGCTAGTATGGTTATCTCTAGTGATTACTTGTGCATTTTTTATGTGTATGTGTTCTATGAGGTCGTTGAGCCTAAAGTACATATACATCTGAATTAATGGAAGGCTAAGCTTTCTTTTGATTAATCATTTGTGGGTGTGGAGCATGGTGGTATTTGAATCATTAGTTTCCATTCCTTTATATTTTGAATCTCTATTTGCATTTGTGTCATGGTGGTGGGTAGATGTTATTATGCTTTTCCTACTTTTTGGTTAAAACTTTACTCATTTTATCTAGAAAATCAAAATTATATCTAAAGAAGGAAGTTGTACCTTCACATCGAAATTTAGAGGGAAACTATTACATTTTACCCAACTGTTATGTGGCAGTCTTTGTCTCATTTTGGGAATGAAGTCATGATCATACGATCATTTTGAGAAGAGACCAAACTGTTAACTAACACCTCTTTTAGGTGGTATACATTGCCATCAATCCTTAATTCTTCTACCATTAATCTCCTTGAGTTTGCTTATCTAATTTTACATCCTCCATTATGAAATGTGAGATTGTAGCCTTTGTTGCATGTCTGACCTACGTTGAGAAGATTGCGCTCAAGGGCCTTAATATAGAGGACATCTTCTATCTTATTCTTCACGTCAATACTTATTATTCCTTTTCTATAAATTCTTGTAGAGTATCGTCTCCAAAATTGACTAATCCTCTGTCCCATTTTACAAGATTGATAAACTTGCTCTTATCACCGGTCATGTGGTTGGAATAACCATTGTCAATTACCCACAAGTTATTCTCTTCTTTTGCATGAAAATTAGTAAACATGGATCTTTTAGTATTATAACTAGTTTTTAGACTGTAAGATGTCGTAGTAAGATGAGGGTTTGTCAGATAATCTTCTTCACACATTTTCCAAGTTCAACAATAGTATTTCCAAGATTCAATGTCATGAAAAGAGTTTATTCTCTATCATCATTAGGTGTGATATGATCCTCATCTTCTAATGAATAGTAATCTTCTCTTGCATAAAAAATCATTTTGAAATTGTTTCCTCTAGGATTTATGTGGCCATTCTATGATTCTTTTAAGAGACATTTAGAAGCATAATGACCAATTTTGGCACAATTAAAATACTTGAAGGGTAAATTAAACCTTTGTATTTGCTAGTACCCTTGTTCAACGTCTGCAAAGTTTGCTTCTTCTTCATTTGATTCATTTCTTTGGTCACATACATTACTCTTCTTGTTTTTATTGACTTTGAGTGTTGCTTCCCTTTTTAGACATTCTTTATCAAATTCTCTCATTTCAAAAGCAAAAGTGCTCCATACAATTTATCCATTGGAAAATGATCTAAATCTCCAACTTCCTCAATAGAAGACACTTCAGAACTATAAGATTTTGGAAGAGATCTAAGTACCTTTTGAACTACACCTATTTCTTTTAACTCTTCACCAAGACCTTTCATGGTATTGACAACTTTAACTACCTAGAGTAGATAACCAACAATATCTTCATCTTCTGACATCCTTAAGTTTTCAAATTTGCTTCTATAGTTTTGCAGCTTGGCTTGTCTCACTTTAGTGTCTCCTTCATAAATGTTTCTTGGGTTATCCCAAACAACCTTAATAGTGTAGTAGTGTATTAGTTTCACAAGTTCAAAGTTTGCTAAACCACTCAAATTAGCATTCATGGCCCTGCGAATATTCTTATATGCCTTAATCTTAGTTGGATTAGTTGGCAAAGCAGTAGGAGTATAACCATCTATATTGATTGGCAAACCCTAAATTCTATTTAACTCAAGTTGGCTTCCATCCTTAATCTCCAAAAATTGTTGTTTGTTTTATCAATCCTATGCACGTTGTATGAGTTATAAGTATCTTGTTCCATCCCATAATCTTCTTCAAGTTGTTAGGCTTTCCTTTAAGGAACCATGCTTTGATACCATTTGTTAAATACACTAGTCTACTGGGGGGTGAATCAATATTCAATTAAAACTTAAATTTTTCAACACCATTAAACACTTTAATAAGATCAATAGTATTGAAAATAGATCATTCATCACAATTGCTAAAGAGAACACCAAATTCACTTGGAAAGCTTAACAAGTGAAAACCCATGGTGAAAAATCTCATACAATACAATATGACTACAAATTTGTTTTAGGGTTGCAATCCAAGGAAGCAACAACTCACTGAACTAGCAGTTTTATGGAAATGCTAGAGGAAGTTGACTACTCCCAAAGAATGATAACACCTATAGAAGGAGCCTTCATCATTAGATTATCATGAAAAATATAAAGCTACCACCACAACTCAATCATACCATTAGCAACCTTGAGCTCACTACTTCGAACAAACTTCTAGCCATATTTGAATGTAGATACCTTTAGCTCATTGCCTTTGGTACACATTAAGCATTTATTCACACATTTCACAATACCATACTTCTTCATAGTAATCCACAACTTGCCAACTAATTTGATCTTTCATTTATATCCTTCGCAAGCACTAACAATCATCTCTAAGTTAGCCAAGATGTAATTTGTAGATGCAAAATGTGCATTAGCCAATGGGGTTGGCCCCAAACACTTCTTTGATGGAGGGAACGAGAAAGTGGACGAAGGCAAGAAATAAATAGGACCCAAAACTCATTGGTGCACCTCTCCATGCTAGCACTAACCACAAGGCATTGGTATAAATACTCAAGGTCAACCAAACAACTACTTAGCCCTCAAAATATTAAATCCAAACATCAACATGCTTGGAAAGACAAGAAACCATTATGAGGAGAAAAAAGAAACATCATATGATATTCAACATTACTCCAACACCATCCTTTCACACTATTACGTCCAAATAAGCAGGCACAAACACACTGCTACTGAAAAACCTAGTGCCAAATGCAAACCAATCAACTAGTCTTGAGATATAGCAATTTGATTCATACTTGCAGTCGTCTTGAACACTTTCAACTGCAAGAGGAGCAATATACAAACAATATAAATAAGTCTCCCAAACCCCACAAGCAGATCTTGAAATGTAGAGAAGTGTGGGACATTCTATCATCTCCTTTGAGATGTTGTACACTGTCTAGATACATTTCGATACACAAACATCTCTAACATTCTCATGAAAGGGAATCGTGACTTGAATCTTTGGATATATCGCCTCTTTAGCACTATGAACTTAACTTCTGAACTGCAAGATCATAACTTCAATGGTACAAAAATGCAAAATAAATCCCCAAGACAAAGATACCAAAAATGACACAACATACATGGGCAATTTATTTTGGCATCTAGCCATGAACTTCAAATCGACTTACTTGATGAACATACATTTGACATCCAAACATGAACATTAGATAACACATTTGGTTAGCACACATTTGACATCCAACTATGAACATTAAATCAACACATTTGGCCTCCAACCATGAACATTGGATCAATGCTCATTTGACATCCAACCATGAACATTTGATCAACAAATATTTGAAATCTAACTATGAATATTAGATCAACACATTTGACATCCAATCATGAACATTGGATTAACACTCATTTGACATCCAATTATGAACATTTGATTAGCAGATATTTAACATCCAACCATGAATATTCAATCAACATATTTGATATTAAATCATGAACTTTAGTCATCTAAACGTAGGTTGATGTCATTTGTAACAATCTTCCCCTAAACAAGGTCATGGTAGGTTGGTATCAATAACAACACACACAACTTCATATCTATATCATACATTGCTCCATATCTATCATAACTTGTCATCAATGAGAACAAACCACTCCATATTGACATCATAGATATTGAGCTGACATGATATATTTATCTGCACCAATCCATCCTTTATTCATACAAATATATCAGAGATTGACATCAATGACAACGTACTGCAACACATTGCAAGTCCTTAATCTATGTAAATGATAGCTAACCATGCGCCTTATATATTTGGACAACTTCTAAAATGACCTGGTGGAAGATTGGATGGGCTAAGCCAATCATGGTGTGTGACTCTTCACTATTTTTTGCTTTAAAAATATAGTTGGTAGAGATTATTGATCATTTCGATAGTTTTTCGATCTTCATTAGAAAAGTATGGTGGTTTAGTGATGGTAAAGGTGCACTTGACTTAGGGTTGATATCTGTGATACTATTGAGCATATGAAAACATTCTAGCCACTTCTTGATCTTGATGATAAAAATCATTAATTAACTCTACTTGATATTATTAATGAAATTGAAAGCACTTGGATAGAGAAATTAAATGCTTTGGCAACCCCCAAAGTGTGCCTAAGGAACACCCTTTACACCTTTCTCGAGGTAAATATTTAGGTGTAGAAAACCTCCCATTTCATCAATTTTAGATTTATGAGGGGTTGTGGTAAGTTGGACCTTTAGAAAAGTTTGCCAACTTTTCTTTTTTAAATAGACAAAATCAGAACTCACTTTTCCATATTTGATCAACTAATCCCAACTCTTACTTGTTCTATTCTCCCTCGTTCTTTTGTTGCCCTTATAGTCCATTGCTTACACCTTATTGAGCTTGTGGGGATCATTTTCATCTACTAAAGTCATTTGTCGAAGAAAAAACTATGACATTATGATCTTGTCAATTGACTAGGGAAACAACAAATAACTATGGTTGACATACAAATGATGATTAATCTAATGCCGAAATAACATAAAGTACAAACATTATATTTTATATAGTTACAATAATGGACAACAACTCATTACTTACCATTCTTCATGATGGAAAAAGTGTCCTTGTATGCATCGTAGATTGTGCATGTCATACTATTAGGGTTTTCCCAATGATACATAACGAGCATGTATTTAGATCATGTTAGACAATACACTCTTTGTTACCCACTAATGTAGAATAAAATTGTCATTGATTTGTCACCATGAGTTCTTGTCCCTTCAACAACAAAGAAAGTTTGTACAACATGGGTGCACAATAATCTTCAACCCCAACTTTTGTGCTCTCCATTAAAACTAAGTTGTTCATGTGGCCAATATCAATAATCAACTTGCAATAGTTTTCTCTTCACTTGCACTTCATAGGAAAACTACCATTTCCTAAATTTGTGTGGATTTTAACAAAACCTTGCAAATCATTAGGTTTTCACACAAATGCTTTCAATTTTAAAACACTTGAAAGATCACCTCTAAGGGCTTGGAACAAAAGATCCACTACTAATTGGAGTAATTGTAGAAAGTATCCTAAATAGACAACTAGATAATGAACACACAAAGAAAACAAATATAAGTGATATAAAAGAAAATAGAGGAAATGAAATATTAAAAAGTGTTAATTTACAAAATGAAATAAATATAACATAAGCCACTTCAATTGTGAAACATGTCATATTATGATACTTAATCCGATGAGAAGTTTTCAATTTATGTAGAGACTTTACATTACCTTTCAAGTCTTAGCTCTAGGTGATACATCTCTAGTAAATTGTTGACCTTTTGATGATCAAGAATCTTGAATAAGTAAGTGCCCAAGAGAACAAAAATTGATTTTATTAGGATCCCAATATTGGAATACTCTAGATCACCGTTGATGTGAGCATTGCATCTACTAGAAACCACCCTGACAAATTGACCTCATATTTTGAGCATAGGACATTTACTAAGATTTTATTGCGATCGCTTTCTTTCAAGTTGTGTGACACATGATACTTGTGGGAAGACTGTGTTGGTGCACACAAGCCTTGCATGTTAAATTGAAACTAAATATTGATTAAGAGTTGCTCCCAAAAGCTTTGCCTTGGTTGAGATTTAGTTGTATAGAGCATGCATAAGATCAATCAAGTTTTTTGTATATTCAACACAATGTCGTTCCATCTAGTAATAGTTGCACTAATCCACCAAAATTGGTCAAGACAAATTAAAAATTACAAGCACATACAAGTTAATTTTGATCATAATAAACTATATAAAATATTGAATATTTTTCAAGAGATGCAAGATTGTGGGAACACTAGGATTCTCCCAGATCACTATAATAATATTACGTGACAAGAATTTCAAAACAAATTAACATCATAAAGATACTCATTAGGCAAATCATCAAGGCACACTAAAGAAGTATAATCATCATTACCTATGGAATAACCTAATCACATAAATCATAAACCCTAGAGGATAGGGATAAAGCATTAGATGGAAATAAGTTATTAGTCTACAAATAATATGCAGTTAGAAATATGGACTACAATATCATCACATACGATGTCAAGAACATTCATGTGATCATCATAAGTTGCTAAGGCTATTTTCATCATGAACCAAACAAAATCATGTAAGGTAGAAAACAAGTAATGCATATCACATAAGCAAGAACAAACTATCTCATCCTTAAGTACATCATGAAATGAGGGAAATGTGCTCAAATGTAAACTACTAGTAGTAGTCATATAAGTAGTATGATAATCATAAGGATCGTGAAGATCACTATCATTAATCATAAAAAATGAGTGAAATCAATGTTAAACTCATAAACAAATGGTGTGAATCATTTAAAAGGCAAGGGAAACCAATAAATATATCCATGAAGGATAAGAAACAATGTACATAGTGAAAGAACACATCCATAGAACATGCATTACCATCCATGTGAGAATGATAGATGTCACCGAAGGTTGAAGGACAAGATGTAACAAATTAGAGGAACACATCAAACTCTATGATAGTTCATCATATAAGCAAAGAAAAGGGTTTAAAGGAATCTATGATGAAGATATAACATTGCAAGCACCCAACTAATGATGAAAGAGAAAACTAAGACTAAATTCTAGGTGAAAATAAATTCTAATTAATGGGGACACAAACTAGTTTTAGATTTACAAATAAGTTAATACAATAAAAAAATTTCAGATTTGAAAGCTACAACTAAGAAGATAAACCTTGACGGAAAAATCTCTTAGGAGTGTATGATCTAAAAGTGGAAAGAAACTAACGGTTAAGTCCTAGGTGAAGCACTAAATGTACAATGAGTAAATCAAATGTCAAAATTATATGAAACATCAAAGTATATAGGTTTGCAACTTAACAAATTAGATAATCAAATGCTAAGGTTAGGTTTGGATGATAAGGCCTCACTAATTTATATATAGGAGATTAATATACCCTCTACATAAAATTTTTAAGTGGGTGGTGGGAATAAATTAAGTACATGTTAACCCTCTATTTTTTTATAATTAAGTAATGATCATAATGGATTTGATAATGTGACTAATGCAAACTAATGAAGAATGTAAATAAAACATGGGCTAAAATTGAAATAGGAAGAATCAAGTTTGTGTACCTTTGAAATGAATTTTATTTAATAAGACACTTGGAAGAGGCTTTATATATGATAGCTAAAATTGAAAGGATGCATAGAAGGCTAGGCGTGATTACATCTAATGTTGTAAACTTTTATATAGAATCACATTAGTGAGCACAATTTTTAGATTTGTAACCCCATCAGAAATTTATAGTCTTGTTTTGCAAGTCTATAATCTTATGTTCTACAAAATTAGGTCTTTGGTATCTACAAGAAGTGTTAGCCCAATGATGTCTAATGCATAGAAAGTAAGAACATTTAAAAAGAGAATCAAGAAACTTTCTATACAAGGATTAAAGTTCTTGACTTTCTTGCACCTTAGCTAGTTGATGCAAAAGTTTATTGTACTTATTTTATTAACTTTAATTAGGTAATCTAATTTCTTCTAGGTTCTTAATAATGACATTTATCTTACTTTAAATAAGACAATATTCTTGTTTGATGATAGTTATTTTTCCACCTTTACTACATCATGTACTACCATGATCTCACTACTTGATTAAATTAGCTCCTGTCTTGATTGAAGTTAACTCAAATTATTTTGGAAATATGTTATCACAATTCATCCATCTAGGGGGCTATATATGTACAGTCTTCTTTGAGTTGCTAAAAAACTAGAATAACCATTGTTGTTAAACTACGTCTTTCATTATTTAAATCAAGGAAGTTACTTGAGTTAATTCTACACATTTTGGCTTTGGGTGGACTACGCATATACAATTCTTACACAAATAAATTTAGTTGAAGCTTATCTTATACTTTTAGGGCAATTTGATGTCTCTTCAATTATCTTTATTTTAACTAAGTTCTTTGGAGGATGCCTTGTAACCCATTGATGTACTATGCGATATTTCTTAATCAACTTCATGATAATTGACTTTTGAATGTCAACATATAACACTCTTGTATATAATTCTTAATACCCAACTTAGTTTGTCTCAAATTTTCAATTTCTTTGACAAACCTACTTGGTAGTTTGCATAAATAAACGTAGACTTCAACTTAGACACCATTCTTTCCTGCCTTTCTTTTTGTTCCCTCATCCCTTTCTTTTCAACTAAACTTCTTTCCATCGTAATGTAACATTAATTTGGAAAGAAAATTAAACCCAAATCCATATTGCTTAAAGTTATTATATCAAACCCTATGCATCAAAATAATGAAATAATCAATTTAACAACAATGTCAATTTTTCATTAACCATTCAAAAGATAATTTCCACACATTATATTTTATTTATTAACCATTGAAAGAAAATATATTTATTTTCTAAGTGTTATATAATTAAAAAAAATATCATTAATTTCTAAGCATCATATCTTGTTCATTAGTCATTGAAAGAAAACATAATTAATTTCTAAGTGTTATATAATTGAAAGAAAACATCATTAATTTATAATCATTATATATAACACTTGTAAATTTATTATGTTTTCTTTGAATGATTATGAGCACATTAGTCATTGTTGTTAAATTGAGTATTTTATTATTTTAGCTGAATCGGGTCTAATATAATAACTTATAAGCATTATCAATTTGGGTTTAATTTGCTTTCTTCATTAAGTGAAAATTTACCAAGACTAAGTTGAAGACTAATGTTAAACAAAAAGTTAGTAAGATGGAAAAGAATGGTATCAAAATCATGATGCCACATGTTGAGAGTGATATGAATTAACTTCAATCAAGAGATGAGCTACCTCAATTACCAAGACTAAGTTGAAGACTAATGTTACACAAAAAGTTAGTGAGATGGAAAAAAATAGTATCAAAATCATGATGACACATGTTGAGAGTGATATGAATTAACTTCAATCAAGAGATAAGCTACCTCAATTAAAAAAAGTAAAAATGAGAATTGACATGACAGATATGATAGATAATAGATAATTGCCTTCCATCAAGGACGACAAGCCATCATTACCTACCTAAGATAAAACATATTACCCAAATTTAATAAAACAAGTGCACTAAAATATTATACCAACATAATCAAGTTCCTTGATTGAATAAATAATAGAGTAGTAATGATTGTACATGCGAGGATGACAATAATTGCAATATAATGATTGGTTCAACATAATATAAAAGCAAAGGAAAAAAATAGATATATATTTGTTTCCTCTACTATTACTTTTCATCCTATAATTTATTGATTAGTATATACTTCTTGAAATGTTTATTTTAATCAATTTAAGATGCTATAAACATGGACTATTTTATATATTATTTAATAAGTATACTAGTAATAAACCATTAAGATATTGGCTGCAAAAATTCTGCATATAGTTTAAGCCACCAACTAAAAAAATTAAGATTAAAATGAAATTGGTCCAGCATAATTTGAAAAAGATTCTTCATAAAAAAAACGTCTAGAAAACAACTTTATTACTATTCACTTAACCCCATAAAGCACTTAATGCCATAAATGTCATTAACATCATGCACTAATTCATTCATTGTTTGGAATAAAAAATGTATTGTATTCTGATAATGTTGAACACGTACGGGACTGCTGTGACGGTTTAAGGCCAGAAAGTTCCTTTACAAGTTCCATATTTCATATTCTAGCGGGTGTCACGTAAAAAACGCAAGAGTTCGTATTCCCAAGTAGTGGTTGGCAAAGAAGGCGCTATTTCATCACGCGACGCGTGGGCACACTCGATTTCCTCACATACAAGCTTGGAATCCACGGAAAAAGCGACTTTTGTTTTCCGTGTTCAAAAGGTTTAGCCCATCAACAATTTTAGTCCAATCTGAATCAATTTGAATCTGACATAAATCTGCGAGTCAGCACAGGTTAACAATTATGCTACGATTCCATAGAATTTGTTGGTCTGTTAAGTTCATGAAATGTACTAATAATATTGTGAATTATGGGGACAGGATTTTTCTTCGATTCAGGCATGGTAAGCGCCACAAATTTGGAGTATTGGCTGCATTGGCAGGCTCTGTTCTGTGAATTTGTAGTATTATTGACGGTGGCGGTAGCGGCACTTGTTGCATTTAATTACAGAAGGGTGTGGAAGTTTTGGGGTGAAGGTGGTAGGGAGGAGACGAATGTGTATGATGATTATCTTTGGAGGCCTTGTTTCAATGCGATTAAGCCAACAGGGCTTCTTGCCTTTAGAGCAATCGCATTCTTTTTCCTGGTGGGGATACTATCAAGCGATGCCGTTTTGTCCGGGGTTTTCATTTTTTACTTTTATACACAGTGAGTGAATTGCGTCTCTCATTTTAACACTCTCAGCTTTACACGGCATTAGGTATCTGCTTTGCAATTGTAGTCTCTAGTCCCTAGACACATTATTTTAATTGATTGCATGAATTAGTGGAGTTTAAGAAAACATTTTTGCAGGAAGGAAAATACCAATCTTATTACTTTTGAGAGTTTTAATTTTTGTGCGCTCTTAATTCATATCGCGAGATGACTTCTGTGAGTATTCTATATAGTTATTTACTCAATGACATTTTGTTTTGCATTTGTTGGTAAAGTTTATAAAGCAAGGATAGTAACTTGGGACACATCCTTTTTTAGCATTTGTTTGTTGTGGGGAGAAACGACGGATATAATTTACTGCTTTGGGCTTTTCAAAATTTTGAATGTGTAATGCGGTCTTTATTTCGTATAAATACACAAAAATCGAAAACAGTGATTTTTCATTGGGAGTCTAGAAATGTCATTTGCTCAAAGCTTAATAGAAAATTATTTACTCTTGGATTATGCATACTAAACAAATTGATAATTTTTGGATTTGGCTGTGTGTGATCATTCTCCGTAATTTTAGATTATAGATATTTTTAAAGCTTTCTGGATAAACTGCAAAAGAAGTCTGTTATAACTTAATTGACACTTTATCAAATATACTTGTTGGCATATCTCCATAATGGGATTTTGTTCGACATTAATGATCTCTCTGAAGCCTGTAGTGGCTTTCTCATAAAACAAGGAAATCTTATTGATCGAGAAGCCTGACTTAAGCATCGGAATCAATTGAACTTTTATATAGTAAATCCAGAAAATTTGACCACCAACTATAATCGCCAGAATCGCCAGCTACATTCTTGCATTCTAGAACCTACGATGGGTGTATATTCTTGATGCTCCTACACAAATGGGTCTAAAACAAACCTTATTCATCAAACACCACAGAAACCAAGTTCAACCATTCAGTAAACTTAAGTAGGAGAGAAGAGGAGGGATGTTGGGGACGGATGAGGGTGATACAGTATGACTGTTACTATCTTCATGCCCGAGTTTCCTGGTTACTGCGTCTCAGAAGAATCTATATTGCTATGTACACTAAAACATTAGAGTTATGAATCTATGATCCATGTTTTTACAACAAATGTTTCTCAGAACCAGTGTCTATGATGCCATAAGCTTGGTCTATAAACCCGTGTGGAACATTCTTGAACATGGAGAAGAAGAATTAGTTGATTCTTTTTTGGACATTGCTTGTAATCAAAAGTAAATCCTTTGAATGCAGTTAAGCTCTCTGAATTGTCTAAAATTAAATAACCAGAAATTTATTTTATTGGATAAAACATAAATGGAGCTGCACTTATTTTTTTCACAAGTTGATGCATCTGATCCCTAACTCTTGATCCAAACCACAAAGTACTGCAGTTTGGTCGCAACTATCCCAGAAAATGTAAACTTGGTTCTGCAACAATATTACTCCTTTGCCACAATACTTCCATTTTGGGATTTTAATATCGAAAGATTTAGCCATATTAAAACTTAAAAGTTAACTAAAATACAAGGACATATATAAAATGCATAAATAAAATGGAGACAATACTGCATAGCACATCACGGTAAAAAATTATCTGGCACGCTCCAGGATATAGGGGGGATCTGATGCAGGGGCATCCACGTGGAGGGAACCCCATTTTGAAATCTCAGACTCTGCTTAATGTGTGCGTCAGTTTTTTTTTATCTTTTTCTTTTGAATGTTGCTGGAGTAGTGTAGTCCGACTCTAATTTTAGCAAATGGTGTGTGGTTCTGAAAAATGATGTAACAGCACAGGTGGTGGGCTTTTAAGCTTTTTTGGGGGGGGATGCTTCTGAAGGGTGGTAGCATTTTTTTGGGAGCTTTTGGAGGTGAGTTCTTTTTTTTGTTTTTGTTTTTGGGGGAGGGGAGTTTCATATCGTTGCAGGTGCAGGTTGAGGAGAGCTTGAAGGTAGGCTTTTGAGAAGCCATTCGCTGCTTACGAAACACCATGTCGGATTCGGGACTGTATTTATCAACCCATAGGCTGCAATCTCACCTATTTGCAGATTTGTAGAGACTTAGTCTCATTTTTGGAGATGTTGAATGAAGATATCGAGTTTTAATTTTCAGATTCCTTTTCTATTTAATAGCATTTCATTTGCATTCTAGGTTTTTTTGTTTCTGTGTTTAATCCCTCATACATTGGTGGTATCAGTGCTAGAAGATTTCAAGTGTGCAAACAGATTTGCTGGAGGGAGGCAGTTTGCACTAGGATTGAGCTTGTGTGTATTGAGAAAAATGTATGCAAGAGGAGCCCTGCGTTGTTGAGATAGAGGTGGCGTTAGAAGTGGAGGAAGAAGTCCTTCAAATGTTGTCTGTGGTGATGATTTCAGAGCCTTGTGAAGGCAAGTTGAGGCTTTACAAGAAGAAATTAGAAGAGGTTTTGCTTGAAGGAGAGAATCTGAGAGTGAAGAAGATGAAGCTACAAAAAATGACAATGATACAAGTGGTGAAGAAGATGCAGTAGTAGCAGTAGTTGTGAATGATCCTTTGGTGAGGGTATTGTCAAGAATAGGAAAGAGACCAATTATTGATGTCCCTACATTCGGTGGAAATCTGAATCTTGAAAAATTTGTTGATTGGATAAATGACATGGAAGAGTATTTTGAATTTGAAGAAGTTGAGGACCCTGACAAAGTGAGATTTGTAGAGAACGGATTGAAGGGACATGCCTCTATTTTGTGGAAAGAGGTGCAGATTGAAAGAGGAAGAAGGGGTAAAGACAAAATTAGTAAATTACTAAATGGAATAGGATGGGGAAGAAAATGAAAAGACAATTTCCCAATAGACTATGAATTAGACTTGTTAAATAAGGTGCAAAGTCCTAGACAAGGAGGAAGAATGGTGAAAAAATATACACGAGTTTCATAGGTTTTTGATCCGGACTGGTCATTCAGAGACCAACAAAGAGAAGTTAGCCCGTTACATGTATGGGTTGAGGCCAAGTATATAAAAAGAGATGGCTTTGGTGAGAGTTTACACAATGGAAGATGCATACCAGTTTTCCTTGAAGATTGAAGAAAGATTGAACATGAAATTTGAGAAAAAACAAAGAGGAAGAGGCCAAGATGAAAAGAAAGTGGGAAGAGCATATGGAGTTTGGGATGAGGATTCAAATCAGAAAAATCAGAAGAATGAAGGCCAAGGCATTAGCAACAATCAGAGATACGGGGATTCACATGATCCTAGAGATCAAAGTTCAATAGGTAGAGAAAGATCGGGTAGAGGTTTTGGAAAAGGAAACTACAAGATAACCTTTTTTGGAAAAGGAAACTACAAGATAACTTTTTTTGGTTGTAGGTGCAGGTTTAGGAGAGCTTGAAGTTAGGATTTTGAGAAGCCATTTTCTGTTGATAGAAGTTAGAACACCATGGTTGCAGATCTATGATCAGACCATATCAGATTTGGGACTGTATTCATCAGCCCATAAGCTGCAATCTCATCTATTTGCAGATTTGTGGAGACCTTGTGTCATTTTTGAAGATGTTGAATGGGACTTATAATTTGCAGATTTCCATTTCTATTTCATATCATTTCATTTGCATTCTACTTTTTTTTCCGTCTTTGTGCTTAATCCCTCGTACATCAGGATCACTGATTCCTGCAATCTTAAAAAAAACACTATAAATACTACATATTACAAAAATATTACATTGGAAAAGTATACAGTTAAACACCTCACAAAAAAATCTTTCAATCTTATTAAGAAAATTTGCATGCACTTGTAATCTATCTTTCCTTTCTTCCCCATACATAGCCTCAATACCTCTTGCAGACTTTTTAGCTCCAAATCCAAATATCCAATGATATAATTACTCTCATAGGAATCTTTAAATATATGATGAAATCATTGGCTACAGTTTGCGGTGGTTATACCTTTTCAATTAATGTATTTGATAATTTAATTAATTAATAATCAACCCAAATGGTTAAATATGTTGTAGGATGAATGACATTTTATTAATAAACTAATATTATATTTAAACCTTTAATTAAATAATCTTCCATGGCTATATATGGCATAGTATAAATATGGTTTTATATATTAAATAGAAATTATTAATATTATTATGATCACTTATAAAGAAATGTGGCCACCCTACAAACATTATCCTCTAACCCTCTCTCTTGATTTTTATTGAGGATACATGTTGTCTTGTCAATTTCTTTGATTTGTATGTCACGGGGTTAAAATATATGTCAAGCTGAAGATATGCTTTTTGGACCACATGACCAAGTCTGTCATAATTTATATTCCAATTTTCTTGGAATGATGCAATATGGGGGGACTTAAAAAACCTCTTATTGGAGCTTGGTCCCGCAAACAACCCCTACTAGGTTGTCACATACAATGCTTGTTGTTCTAACAGGTGCCTTTATGTCTTATCCAACGCCTAAAGGTTTTATGAGTTGCCTCAAGTCTTAATTACAGTTCTTTCTATAAATGGAAGAGGAATATAAAGGAGAGATACAATAGTACATAGCTTCTAGGTCTTATAAGTGCCTAGGTTGTCAGTCTAGGTTTTATCCAGTGCCTTTCTAGACTTATACAAATGCCTTCCTTGTAGTTCTAGGCCTAAAGCAATATGATTTAGGTCTTGCAAGCTTGTAGGTGTAGGACTTATATGCATAGTTGGCCACTTGGAGGTGTCATTGTCATGCACACTTGCTCTTAATCTCCTTGATGCCCAACATTGTTCTATATTCACAAAATTTGGTGCATGAGAGGCTTTCTAAACATATCTACTACTTGATCCTTTGGTTTGGTAGAATTAGAGTGTAATTTCACCATTGCAAACTTTGCCTAAAATGAAGTGTGCATGGCTTCAATGTGCTTTGTTCTTTGATGTAGAATTGGACTTTTGGCAAGAGAAATGCAACTTTGGCTATCACATAATAAAGTGGTGCTTTCATTGGTATCTATACGAAGCTCATAGGATAATCTATTCAGCCACATTGATTCCTTTGCTGCTTCCTCTGCACTTTTGTATTTAGCTTTTGCAGATGAAAGGACAATGCTAGGTTGCTTTTAATTGCAACATGTCATCACACATGCACCATATTTGAAGACACAGCTTGAGGTAAATTAACTATCAATAGAATTATCAGCATGGTCAACAACTCAATAACCAAATAAATTAATGTTTCTCGTGTAGGAATAATAAAGACTGTTAGTAAGTGGACCTTTGATATACCTCAGCATTTCTTGTTGTTGTTGTGAATGATCCACATAAGGATCTTGCTTAAATTTAGATCCGATGCCTACTGCAAAGGTGATACTTAGTTAAATATGGTAAAGTATATTAAAATTTTTACTAATTGTACATACAACGTAGGTTAGTCTCTTCACACAATGGTTTAGTGTCTAATTAAATCTCTAGGACAATAGGTAGCAGCTATTTTTCAATCCATCATATTATATTTTTGAAACAAGTCACCAACATAATTTGCTCAAGATACCACAATAGAATATTGACCTTGAAATATAGCCGCTCCTAAGAAATGATGAAGAGTTACCCATATTAGTCATCTCAAATGACTGAGTCAATTTGTTTTTATACTTGTGGATTAGAGAATTAAGACTACTTGTAATAAGTTATCTGCATATAACACAATTATAGTAATTTGACTGTTGTCAATTTTAAATAAATTATTGTTAGATTAGCACTTAGAGAATCCAAGGGTTTGAAGAAACTTATGTCTTTGTATAGAATCTCTAAGGTCTTGTTCAAGACCATATAGGAATTTTCTTTATAGTTATAACCTTCTTGTTGAGTGAATCCTCTTGTGACTAACTTTGCCTTATATTTTTTGATTTATTGGAATTTTATTTAAGTTTATATAGCCAAGGACAATTGACAACATTTTTTTAAATGGAGGCATAAGATTCCAATTCTTTCTGTTAATTAGATTACCATACTCTAATTGCATTGCATTGTTCCACTTCTTATTGCTATTAGCTTCTTAAAAAACCTAAGGTTCCCTTTCATAGAAGGTCTTTGGGACATGATTTGTATGTTGTTCTAGCATTTTAGATGAGGAAGGGTGCTTTATGTTGGCTTCTTGAATTAAGTTTTGATGCCATTTGGGTCTTTTGGGTTGATTAATATCCATAGATTCCTTCCCTTTCAATTCAAGTCTAAGAGATGGTATCTATATCTTCTATTAATAGTCATCAATAAATTTTCATATAATATCACGAATAAAATGCAACATTTAGAGTTTCTACAAGTAATTTACCTCCATATTTGCAAGCACTTTAAAGTATTCTTTACAAAATAAGAAAATTGTAGTGCTTTCCTATTTAATGAACTTGCCTACATGATTAATACGGTCATTCCAACTGTGGAAATATTAATATAGAATGATATCCTCTACACTAGAATATGTCACTACTATCTTGATAGCTCAAAGTTTAACAAAACAACGATTTTCATTTATTAACAAGGCATCTAGGTCTTTTTGTAAGAACATTAGAAAACAAGAAATAATGCTCAAAGAATCATCCCTTCTAATTTTCTTTTCAAACAGATGTTGATGTAAAGGCCATTCTTTTGGAAAGATTGATGACCAATAGGAAGAATTTCAATAAAAAACCTACGATGAATACAAGAAAAAAGTGACCATCATATTTGGTTCCATGATATTCTAAGCATCTTGTCTTAAGCTTTGTCATTAGGGAAACTGCTTTTCAAAGAGAGCCTTGGAAAGGATATAAAAGTTAAATAGCATACGTTCAATTTTATGGGGATTAAAAAATACTCATTATGCCTTAAGGAATTGCAATCAACTCAGAGATAGCACATTTATGCTTTGTTAGACTTATGATATTTTCAAAGTTCAAAGAGATCATAAACATCAAGATTGATTAGTTGAAGGAAAATTAACATATATCCTGATCACAAATAGAACAGACTTACTACATAGCAATTCCAATAAATAATCCTTGACAACCCTTGTGATTGCACTTTCAAAATGATTTTAAAGGAAGATTAAGTGAGTAACATTTAGATGCGAAATTTTCAGTTTTTATCCAAAATAAGGACAAAATAAAATAAAATGTTGTATTGCAATGACATATCTCTTAACTTGTAGTGTTTATCTTATAGGGATTTTGAATAAATGAAGCACACTAATTGTATTGTTAGCTTCCACTTAGTGATAGTATAATGGAATTATAATCAAAATACTGTGGTGCATGTTTACACCATATTTATTATTAGTAATTGATATGCATCAATATTTGGGGCATTCAAGGAAGAAACAACTAATTAATATATGGAAAATCAAACGTCAATAGTGAATAGCCAATTTGGCTTTACACAAAGTAGACTTGGATATAGAGTTTGCTGGAGTACATTGAAGATTTTGTATTTCTAGGAATAGGAAATAACAATTTGGATTGCACATATATATTTTCTATGGTGCCCATGGAATATGCACTTTCTTTCGATGTAGTCACAGAATTTGTCATCATCAATCAATAATGTAATTACTTCAAACTTAAACAAAAATAGCAATGTTAGCTATATAAGGATACAAAAAGTGACATTAACTTGCAAAATGCATTTATAGATAACTAGAACAAAGAAAGAAAGATAAGAACATGACGCGTTATTTGTCTATTGAAGCTTGCAAATTGGACCATAAAACATCTATTTCAAAAATAATTTTAAGTATAACTCCTCTCAGATAATTATGTAAATGCAAGTCACCTTTGTTTTGACCCATTTTAAGGTATTTAACTCATGCAAACATGTCCACATCTCGATCTATAGTTTAATATCCATGTGTACATGGACTGGAAAATATTGGTTGTCATTATCCTATTCACAACACTCCTATAAACTCCATCTTGTCATATAATGAAAGACTAATCATAGTTGAGAGATGGGATTACACTGTTAGGTTTTGGGTTTTATTATGTGTGTAATAAGTATAACCACCTATGATTTTATTTTTTTGAAAATTATTGAAGCAAGATATAAATTAATAAAGAGTAACTTGCTGATTGTTAGCTTTAGATTACATGCATGATAATAAACCCACATATGCAAATGCTCTCATTAACAAACTAGATGACATGGGGGTTTGTCACCATTGCCACCCAGTTAGTACATTAGTGTAAATAGAAAAGGAAATTGCAACTAACTAGATGAAGTGGTGGTTTTGTCACCATCGCCACTCAGTTAGTTACATTACCTTAGAAAATATCATAGCATTGCATGAGAAAGTCTTTCTTCACATCAATTATATGATAACTCAATAACAATATCAAAGAGGCATGACTAGCAAACTGAAGCCAGGCTTCTGATATAAAAGTCAGACCTGAAATTACCTTAAAAAATAATTGAAGTCTGCTAAAAAATGTCACCAGCACTAAGCAAAGCATAATATGGACTTAGTCGGTTATTTGCAATGATAGAATGTGTCACTAACTGCTCCAAGTCTGCTCTAGCACTCTTTGGTTGTGAACAGCAGTATTCTTAGTTGAAGACCACTTTTCAATGCTCAAATAATAGCCTTAACCTTTCCTTACCATAATTATTTCAATTCTTCACCAAAGATGACAAATGACCACTCAAAATGCATTATCCAACAAAGATGAATACTCAGAAATAATATCTAGAATGATAGCAGGTCTGATCACTATAATATGAGCCAAAGTTCGATTCTCAACTACACAGAAAAATCACATCAGAATCAGAAAAAGCATCTGATCATTACCAAATTTAAACAAAATCCGAAAAGATTCTCTCCACACCAAAACCAAGTAACTCACATCAGAAACATAAGGATATCTTTATCTTTTTCAAACCCAAAAACACTCAAAGCCAAAATCACTGTAAATCTTGAACAACTAGGCAGGGCAGGTCTCTCACCATCGAAACCAGCAAGATATGAAGAGGGTTTTTGTTCTCAACTAGAAAAAGATCTCCCTAAGCTCATTCTAGCAACATAACATTATCTCCACAATATTCAACATACCAAAAATAGCTGTAACTACCAAAAAGTTTGAAACTAAAGAGTAAAGATACTGCATGCTGAAATTGAGAGGAGGCCAAAGCTAAGACTAGCTGCCAAAAATAGTGGTTACTATAAATAGCAATTGCTAAAAATAGTAAGTCAGCGAAAACTCCCAACTGATCAATCAATGTTCAAATTGACACTAAAAATAGTAGCTTACTAAAAATAGTAAGTCTAGGACAACTTGTTTGAATTCACTCCAAAAAACGTGTTCAACTCCATTAATTTGTTTGAACACACCAGGGATATTGAAATACACCTTAGATCTTGCTGACAACAACCTAGAAAGCCAACACCAACTTCTTGACAAGAGAAACTAAAAATGGGGACATTATAGTCCGCTCTTCCCAAAAATTATTTGTCCTCAAGCAATGTAAAAGAAATCCACAATCATCAGACCGATCCAAAAGGTAACCGATAATGATCCTAGAGTCCCAAGTCAACCTAGGAGATTTGTAGCACTTTTTTTTGAAAACATTGTCATGCGAGGTGCACAACCATGTGATCTCCTGAAAACCTTCCAAAAGAAAAGCAATCAAATATTGCAACAACTTTGCCAATGCCTCAGGAAACTGCTCTCAAAAAGAAGTAAACGGGAACACCATAGGAGTAAACTCCAACAAGCCAACACTGGATTCCTCATCCTCAATTGTTGTCCTGCAATCAAATACTGCAACAACTCTAGCAACACCTCAAGAAACTGCTCTCCAAAAGAAGTAAAATGGATCACCATAGGAGTAAAATCTAGCAAGCTAGCATTGGCTTCCTTATCCTCAACAATTGTGTTGCAAACCCAAGTGATCCCATAGTTCCAAATCAATCTCATAAAGGAACCAACATGCTGACGTTGCACAACTTTGATCACAACGTGAAACATCTCTTGTTGTGGCATCCTATTGCGATCCATAATTGCAATCCCAATAACTTACATGATCTTGGGCAACTTCCAAAAATATTTACTCATCTCAAAACCATAATCCTTAGCATAACTCCTCATGAAGCCCCAAACAAGAAACAGATCTATCATAGTCAAGGGACTAGTAAGGAACATGTCTACATAACTAACCTTGAAATCATTAAAACAAGTAGTGCCTCTATGATCAACAACTTGAATCATATCATTGACACTTAAACTCCAAGCGTACACCAACAAACCCCACTCACTGCAATCAGCCAATCTTCATCTGAAAGCATGCATACTAATATCATGTAGTGACTACGGTAACCCAAACTCTCCCAAGTGGAAGTGGAGAATAACTGAACTCTACCTAGAGGATCTCCCACAACTGCCTGCAACGAAGTTTGCAAGTGCTCAATATCAAACTGCCCCAAGACTGAGGTCAACATAAACAGTGTGGAAAAGTTAGGACATCAGTAAACAATCTGAAATTGCCTTGGATACAGAGAAGTCCTGAGTATGGGAGTAGCTAAAAGGTCATCTCCTATGATCAAATCTCCTCTACACTCAATCCTCAATTGAGAACTACTCATCTGCTGGATTAAAGAAACCATCAAACTCATCTGTTGTTCAAAACCCAAATTTATGAGTAAGCTGACTGGAAAGTGGACTGTGGTGCTAATGCTCATTGTTACAACTCCAAAGCCCTCTATAAGACGAACCTTAGCATAAAGAAGTTTTCTATCTTGGACCAACTCCGAAGGTAAACTGTGAAAGCTTACAACACAAACCTTCATAGAGTGAACTCCATGAGTTTGGAAGGTCTCAAATAAACAATAGCCACTTCTGTACATGACTGAAATCAGCGAAGTACAATCTGATTTAAGTGTTTTATATAGAGGACAACAACAAGACCAATGAAATCTCCAAGTATAAGCATAGAAATTGAGTGTTGCAATGCACAAAAATAACTTGGAAGTGGCTGGAAAACACCATCTAGCAATCTCCAACTGAAAACCATTACTTACAAATTTTTTTTGTACCAACTCCCCTAAATTGGAGCAAACCATAAAGTGAAGTGATTGATCTTCAATCAAACAGCAAGCGCCAAACTTAAAACTGATCTATTATTTGCCAAGGAATACTCTAAAGTATGGCCATAGTATCAATGCTCCAATCTCTGCTTAAAAACTCTCTCCACTCCATTTTGTGAGTAAACAAATGGAAACACAAGTTGGCTGGTAAGAAATGGATTACCATTATCGATTCTGAAATTTAGATCATCATCCCTCCAAAACTCACTCCAACCATCCCCAATAAGCTCTGTCATTTCTTGTTGAGAATCCCAAGCATGGAAACTTAACCAAGGATGGTTTCCAACGTTCCTAGTAAGGTGCACAACATAACTCGAAGTGCCATCCAAATTAAAATACACATCATGGATTTTATGACTTCTTTGTTAATCCCTTGTAGCCTATCCATGAAAGCATCTACAACTGAAGTGCAAGCAGCAATAGTTGTCTTCCAAACCAATCCCTAAGTATGATTAATATGATGTAACATCACTCAATGAAAAGGATGAACTGTGAAGTATGCAGATATTATATGTATGTCCTTTCTCCAAATGCATATAAGAAACAAGCTGGAAACTACCTTTATTTACTGTAGTTCAAAAATTTTCAGCAAGCTCAAGAACTAGTTTTGGTAGCTTTTCAAAATATGAAATGTAGAGCTCTCCAAGAATCAATATATCCCATTAAGAAACTGCATCTCCAACTACATAAGTAAGGCATGCACTCCTACTCATCAACTCAAACAAAGTATGAGATGTCCCACTTGTTGACCAACTCCAAAACTCAGTATCAAATCTCATCCAAGAATGAAGCAACTCAAAGTGAATACCAGCAAGGCAATAACTCTTAACTGAAATCATTAATTTGCATGGAATTGAAGATATTGCATGCTAAAGCTGGGAGGAGATCAATGCTAAGACCAACTCCCAAAAATGGTGTTTACTATAAATAGTAACTGCTAAAAATAATAAGTCAGCCAAAAATCCCAACTGATCAATCGGTGTCCAAATTAACTCTTACGAAAAATAATAACTTACTAAAAATAGTAAGGAATGGACAACTGGACTGAAATCACTCCAAAAAGTGTTGTTCAACTCCATTAATCTATTTGAACTCATTGGTGACATTGAAATACACCTCTGATCTTGCTGACATCAACCCAGAAAGCTAACACTGGCTGCATGACAAGAGAAACTATAAATGGGGAAATTACAATGTGCACCAATCAATTCATGATTAAAGCTAGTTCGATTTCATGAAAAAAGGAAAAAAAAGGATTTTGATATCACAAAGTTGCATGACAAACCCTGAGTTCAATTTTATTGGAGGACCATGATGCAACCATTAAAGCTATGAATCATTAACTGCTACCATCCAATAGGTGGTTTAGTTAAATTGTAGCCATTAACTCATACGAAAGGTTTTAGTATTTGCTTAGTATTAACTCGAAAAAAGAGGCCAACAATTGTTGTAATATTGCTTGTATAGTTAAATGGCAATAAGTTGGAGGCATCAAAGAGGCAAATACTCAAGTAGGAAGGCGTGGTTTCAACTCCCATGCTTGGCATTGGGCTTTGCATAGATGATTTGGGCAATCACTTCCGTAGATTGTCATTGCCCTTTTCTGCAAAGTTTATCTTATCTTGCACATTACACAAATTAATGCCCTTTTTACTTTTGTGCACAGCTTGAACTCCTACTGTAGATAGATGGCCTAAAAAAGGTCATTGATATCAATTGCTTCAAGGGAAAATCTTGAACCTTATGCCTTTGCATAGAGAATTGCCATGCTTGGCAATAGCAGTTGTCTTTTTGATTGATGGGCACAAATATCAGATTGGGTTTTATGGTAAGAAAGCACATTGCAGTTGCACGAGCCAAATGCTGGAAATGAGTTGAACTCCATATACGTGCTAGGTTGTTCTTCCAACATTATGCCAAAATTGACCTTCTCCTTATGGTCAATGTCTTCACTTTTCCACTGTGGACAAGATGATATAACAATGCTACAAAAAATATTAGATTGAAGTGCTATGGAGCTTCTTCAATTGGCAGATTTGGTAGGGCTTGTTATTGTTTTATTGCCTTTGAACATGCAGGATTACAACCTCAAGGAAATCAAACGTGCTCATATTTTCATTACAGGGAAGTACGTGTAATACCCTGCCAAATTATAAATATCTACAAGGGAATATTTTGTAATATCCAATCTTTTTTGCACTTATTGCTGGTCTCCTTGCAGATGAAATCTGAATATTCCAATAACCCTTATATGCTACAATAAAGATGCAATAGATCCCTTTTTCCTGGCTGTATTCATCAATAATACCAGTTTTTGTGTCTCTTTTGACTACATGACGGATACTTGGTGCATGAAATCTCCCTTTGGTTATATTTAAAAAGTAATTATAGAAAATGCAGCAGCTATAAAGGATATGGAAATTTAGATGGTTGATGGCAGACATCCAAATGCCATATATTAATCGCTACTTTTTGACAGATCTAAGTGGCAACATAACTTTAGTTATAATGCAATCACTTGTCTTCAAATGACTCCTCAGAAAATAACTCACATTGGCAGTATTCGTAAATCATAACACTTAAGGCCACCACAATTCAAAATTTATATATTCTAATCTACTGATTTGTCATTCCCGGTTGTGTTCCATTCAAAATTGGTCAACAATGATTAATATAAAATTTGGCATAATGAACAGATCTTATAGTATCATGGCATATATACATTGATTGAAATATTCAGTAGGCTTTTGAAGCAAACTTTCTGGACAATGGTGATCTCTATGTGAAATTATTTCAAGAAATGACGGCTTGTCACCTTCTAGATTTGTCACCCTCCAATTCCAAATCTAGAGGGTTTTTGTCCTCAGGTTAAATGAAGTTACGTTCCATGCTTCAAGGAGTAGTAAAAACTAGATAATAGAATGGTTGCTCAAATATGCCCCATTCTCCTTGCTTGGCCTCTTTTAAACATAATTTCCTTTTAAAAGACACAACTCTTCAAATTTCCTTCATGATCCTTTCATTGATGTTTGAGAGTATTTATTTAAAATAAACTTTACTTATAAGTGGAATATTTAACTTTACTTGATGCCTTCTTCATTATAACTTTAATCTCATATTTTTAGTGCAAAATTCCCAAAACCTATGGAAAATGTATGATAGACATTTTGTGTTTCAGCTTGGCTTATTTTGAAAATGGGGAGATTAATGATTAAATTATGTGATAAAGGGAACCATACAAAGGAAGCCTAGGTGATATATTGCTGGCCGCTCTATGCAGCTGTGATAAGAAGGATATGAAAACAAGTCTAGGTGCAAGCACATATGGATTACAAACTTAACCATTTAAATGAAGGTAGGTGGCATTCTATTTTGATGAAATCCATGTGCAATAACAAGCCATGATAAATTGAAGAAGACGACCACCGAAAATATCCTTTTTACAAAATGGGCAGAGGTTGAAACTTATTTTGTTTAAACTTTAAAACCATGATTTTGTACTTCATAAAAGCACAAATTTTGTATTTTCATTTTCTTCTATAACTTTTATTTTCTGCTATACAATTTCTTTGTCCCTATAGATAAGGTTAACAAAGCCTAAAGAAGGTTCTAATACCACGTAGGTATTTTAATATTAATCAATATAGCCATTGACTACAATGCAACGGAAAACATAACATGCAAAAATTAAATGAACATGTTGATGGGTGTTTTATGACCACACAGTGTAACACGGGTCTTGGGGGATTGGGGGACAATGGGACGACAAGATGAGTTTTCGGGATGAGGGGAAAAATGGCTTCAATTTGGGGACACCAAAGGGACGACAATGGGGGACGGTGTTGTATATACTATATACTATACATATAGTACTTGAAATGCTAGTTATGAAAATATGTATAACAGTATAAGTAAAATAACGAAATTGCAAATGCCAAATATAGTCTACAGTATACTTGAACATTGAAGTTTTATAGATTGAATATTGAATTACTAATTACTACTAGAAATTAGAATACTAAATAAAATTGTTGAATCAGCAAATGAAAGATTTACATTATATAAAAAATATGATAGTTGCACCACACAAATTGCAAACATAGAAACACTAACATAGAAAATCCAGTTCTGATTTTTATTTAGGGTAGCTAGCATAACTAGCAATAATGTATGCAATATTAGCTACAAACCCTCATAAACTGTCCATATTATGTTTGCAAATTATCTGAAAATGTCCTTCAATCAGCCAAAAATATATGTACATATCTGATTTGCTTGCAAATTAAATAAATACACTTTTTAAATGTCTTGGTAGAGGAGACTTCCAGAGGTCCCCAAGACACTCAGGAGACTCGTGGGCATCCTCAAGACATTTATGGGACTCCTAGGCGTCCCCAAGACGTATTGGGGACTCTTGACCATCCCCGCGTTTCAATAGAGGTTGAGTAGTGGCTGAGTGGCACTGGGTGGATGCCAAGTACTTGTCCCCAAGTCCTCGGGTCGTCCCAGTATCAAAAACTCGAGGGTTTGGGGGGAGGGGTGATGCGTCCCCATGTTTCACTGTGACCACACCAACATAGAATAAAGTGCCAAAGACACTCTATCCTCTCTTAAACAAAGACACCACATATGCAAGATTGTAGAGAAGATCATAGAGGTGACTTGAAGGTTTTGATTGGGTACTTGCGACTTTAGTATGGATATGAGCTCATTTGGCTTGATGTATGCTGGTTGTGCAAGGGGACTTACATAATTCACTCTAGACTTGTCAACTTTGTTTGTGAATGATATGGCAATGAAGTACTTTATCCTAAACTAACAAGGCTTTTGCAAATTGCAAAGAGATAAGGGTTAGAGAACCTATTCTAATCTATGCTACTCCTAGAATGCAAGAGACCATGAATGTATTTGTGAGCTCTACTAGGCTTAACTTTGTCATCAACTTCCACCAAGCTAGTGCAATCTTCTAAGGTGAGCAATAGATGTTCAAATCATTACTATAACACCAACACTAGTAGTGGATGCATATCAATGTGTAAATAAAAATTGAAGTTAAGCGTGTATTTCAGTTCCAATTGACCACGCAAAGTGACTTACAATCAACAAATCACAACTAGTATGGATTAAGTGAGTTTCATAAATGTTCATACACAATTTCTTCGATTCAACTAAATTACTCAAAGCAAATTCTAAACTAAATACTTAAAGAAAATTCTAAACTAATTTGAGAGATCAAAGAACCACACAACAATTCACAATATTCACTAAATAACCACACTTAAATGATTTATTCCAATAATGGTAGTATCTTAGTGACAATTCTCCAAAAGCTCCTAGGAGTGGAGAATCGATCCCTATAGGGATTAATGGCCCCAATTCACTGGAAAATCAATTTCCGTAAGGACTTTTGGTCCAAACATAGTGGACATTCAATCCTCATGAAGACTTTGCACCTTTCTTGCAAGATTTCATCGTTTTAGTCCAAATTAACAAGTAAAATATGGCATTAATACATTCTGAAGACCATTTAACTAGCCAAAACATCTGGACACTCAAGAATTTCCCTCAAAACTTGACAATTTTTCGCATTTTATCCCTAATGACTTTAAAACTTTATGCCTTCTCCATATTCACAACTTTGGAGGCTTGGAGGCCTAACCTCTTTTCAACATAAAATTGAAACTTTTGGAGCTCAAACTGACACTCTATTGCCAAGACCCTAAGACTAACACAACTGACAAGCAAAAAGAGGGGGTCCCCTTTTGCAATGGGACGATGGTGTGAAAAAGCCACAACAAACCACAGTATTTTGCAATACACATACGTGGCCAAAACTATACCATCAAAAATCTCACAAAAGACATCATTTAATATTATTGAAGAAATTTACATACAAAACCCTGGCTTTTCAATCTCTCCTCGCCTCCTCCTATGTACATGACCTTGATAGTTCTTGCAAACTTCTTAATTCCAAATGAATGTATCCGATGGCATAATTCCCCTTGTGTGAATCCTTAAATACAAGATGATGTCATTTGATATGGTTATACCTTTTCAAGTAAGGTATTTAATACTAAATATATATATTTATACTAATCAAGTGATTAATAATCAGCCCAAATGGTTAAATACGCCATAGGGTAAATGACGTTAAATTTGTAAAGTAGTATCATATTTAGATTACTAATTAAATAATCAAGACACTATAGTCATATATGCCCTAGCTATAAGGCTAAACCTTATTTTAATAGAGCATATTGGGACCAATTATAAGTGTGGCCTCCCCTCCCTTGCCCCAAAAAACATTATGTTCTAATGCTTCACATTTCCTTAAATCCAACTGACATGCCTTGAGTGATTCTTTTTCTTTCCTTGTAATATGTATTTGAATGCATTCTTTGATTGATCCAAAGAAGCCACTTATGAAGAATTTATCAGAACTTTTGTTTGTTCCAATGATCTGTGTTTCAAATAATATGCTGCTCTAAGAAAAGGGTCATGTGTAATCTTACATCTGTTATAAACTGTTTTCCATTTGTGGTTGAATTTAAATGTGCTTCTTAGTCAAGACTAATTTTCATAGTTGATGCATGAGAGCTGTAAGGACAGGAAGTCTTATCCTATGAAAAGTTCTATCTGATAGATGAAACAGTAGCATGCTTCCCTCACTTTCTTAATTTGTCTAATAATTTGAGAATGATAAGTGCCATTGAAGTATAAGAATGCATTACAAAGATTGAATTTGTAAATGCTTGTTTGTTCATGGAATGGAAATTGACAATGTTATATATCATGATTATGCCTCAGTGAAAAAAAATCAGAAATCATTAGAAATATTTCGCCTTCCATAATTTGGAATGTCATAACTATAACTCTCCCATGCTCTTCCCAGACCTCTCTTACACCTCTATTCCGTACACATACTTCTCTGTAGATTTGTGACTTATCGTAGCGTATGCAACTTAAGAACAAAAAATGCTTCAATTTATGTAGGATTTGATGTTTTAATTCAATAATGCTTTGTATCCCGATCCTTTATATATGTCAACAAGTAAGTTTTATGCAAACCCCGAAAGCTTTCCTCCGTTATATTACTAGCACATTGTTTTTCCTTTTGAATTCTCAATGATTACTTAAGTCCTCTGATTGTAGTTGATTTTGGAAAATTATGGAATCCAACTTATTCTATCAGCATACCCTTTTTTATATTTTTGGCTCTTACGTTATTAGATTATGAACCAAAGAATGACTAGAATCAGTGTTATTTATAATTTTATATAAGTTTATTTTTTACCATTTAGTCAAGTCTAAATTAATTTTAGACTTAAAAGAAAGAGATATATTGTAGGAAAAACGTAGTATAGAAACTCAGTTTGATTGTTGGTTTCTTTTTTGTTATGTATGGTTTTGCATTAGATAAATCTATTAACCTTAGAGGAACATATGCTTAAATATAAGGACTCTTAATATGTATTCGACATGCATTTGAAAGATAATCTAAATTATTTTCTTTTGTATGTTGTTCTTTGACAGATGGACTTTCACTTTAGTCATTATCTACTTTGGGGTAACATCTTTTTCCTGGACATACATTTTTACATTAGTTAGTTTTTGTCGTAAACTTATTTGAAACTACTATTCATTTATATTTCTATGAAAATTTTAGGATGCACATATCTGATTCAAAAAGGGGCACACCAGGACATACTAAGTGTGGGTGCATAAAGTACCCAAATCTGCAGTCAAGGCTCATTGGGTACCTAATAAGCTTGATGCATTTGGTGCATTTACCCTAAATTTCATGCACATCCAAGTGGAAATCCCAGTAATATATTCAAAAACTAGTTATAAATTGTAAATAATTGAGAAAAATAGTCTATTCAGTTTTACAAGAGTTTCATGAAAATGTTCTATTTGAAATTTTGAGTTTTTTGTTTCAATGTAAATATTATATCATAACCATGCAGCTGTTTGAATATGTGCCCTACCCAACCACCTCACACCTTTGCACCAAGTTTCAGGAATTTCCACTGGATTCTAATATGTGCACCCTTCATGCCTATGTAAACATGCATCTGTACCACTTGCTTTACTGTACCTAAAGTTACCTTTTTTTTCCTTGATGTTGTCTACGAGTCTCTTCCTTTTTGAAAAGAAATATATTAGAATGGAATTCCTTAATGTTCCAATTCCATCTTCTGTTGTTGTAGCTGGCAACTTTAATTTCTGCAAAGGGATGCAGTCAACTAGCCAAAAAAGATTCCATTAGAAATCAAGATGAGAGAGCCAACATCTTGAAGACAGATCTAGAACAGGAAGCACATGTAACAGAAAGTCCTGGGAAGAATTTAGATGGAGGCTTAGTTAAATTACAAAGCCATCAAGAGCGGGAAGAACAAAAAAAGAGAGCTGGATTTTGGGGATACGCCATGCAAATTATATTCCAGGTCCACATTCATTGATTTTTTGTATTACTTGCCTTAAGAACTGAACTTATATAAATACATGTATGTTTTTACCGAGTAGTTGCATGTTATAATAATAGTTAGCACTTATAGACGAATAGAATTGATTGATCAAAATATAAAATACAATTATTGAACTATTTTGCTTAGCTTTTTTTCTTAGTCAGTTATTTGTAATGCTTATATGAAATTCTTTATGTATGTTAAAGTGCAAAGGTTGTTCTCGATGTGCTGAAAATAGTTTTGTGGATAACTCTGGTACTATTCATTTAAAGGCTACATCTCCAAGCTTTGACATGATTATAATGAAACATTACTTGAATCTATTGACATTTTCAGTTGTAGTTAATTTTTCTATTTTCTAATCATTTTTTCTTTTTGAATTTAGTCAAGTATTCTAAACCTGAAACAAGTATTTTTATTGCTTTTATTTTTTCAAATATTCACTAATGTATGGGCAAGAGAATGTGAAGGAAACCTCAAGAAGTAATCATGAATTTTGTTTCAGTATTGTTTAATTTCTAAGTTGCGGTTCAGGTTCAGGTTCAAGTTCGGGTTCGAAGAATCAGTTTGCCGGTACAGCAAAATTTTGAAATGGGGTTTAGGTCGTTAGTACAAAAACATGTAAAAATTATATATATATATATATATATATATATATATATATATATATATATATGCAGCCAAGAAGCATGAATTAAGACTAGAATGCCACAGTATCATAAAAACAACAAAAACACTATAAACTTGTAATCATAGCATCATATCTATTATCAACTTCAAAATATTAAAATAATATGGAGTTCAGGTATCATTGTTTTGACTTTCAACAATTGAAACTTTATACTAAGCTTCAATCATCTAATGGATTTTCTAAATCTTCATCTTCTTCTTCATCAAAGGCCAATGCCAATGGGATCAGCTGCACTAATAACATTCTTGCTTTCCAAGTCCTCAAATGCTTATTACTTTTTCACAAACAATGCCAATGCCAATGGGATCAGCTGCACTAATAACATTCTTGCTTTCCAAGTCCTCAAATGCTTATTACTTTTTCACTTTACAGAGAGCTTGTTTGTTTGTAATTAACATCCTGCTTGAGATTTTTTTATAAAAGTAGCTTGTAACTCCCTTCACCTATTAAAGATATTGTTTAATGTTTAAAATATGATTTATCACTATATAGAGCTTCCAATTAATCGGACAGGGGTCATTATCAGCAATTGGATATAAAAATTTCACTGGAAGAAATCTTGAGGGTTAGTTCAATTTGATGCAATAAATATCTGAACTTCAACAAATTTTGTTTTGTTATGTCAAAGATCCTATTCCATTTCTGTAATAATTGTTTTCTGCACTAAATTATAGAATGTTTCTCAGTGGAACTGTACCTGGTTCACGCTTGGTCTGCCTGGGTCTGCCCTGGTTCGATCTAGGTTTGGCCTAGATGAACCAGCCTGCCTGGGTTCGTACCCAAGTGGAACCCACAAGAGAACTGGGACCAGGACCAAGGACCGGTTCGAATTTGCCTGGTCCAGAGGGCCAGGGGAAGAATTGGTTAACTTAGTTTAATTTCTGTTTTATAACACATGAAGTTGCAATACTGGCATGTTGTCTAATAATTGCACCTCTCATTCAGATTACTTCTGATTTTAATAAAGGTGCAGTTTGAAGATAATTAGTTTGGAACACAATAGATGTCTTAGCACATACTGATCTTATGTGCCTAGGTATGTTTTCTTTAATGGTAAGTGCTGGGACAAAAACGAAAATTTGAAGCATTGAATTTGTAACTAATAGAAAATCATTGTAACTGTTGGTGTAATTAAGGCATTTTACCTTGGTTGATTGTCACCTAGGTCCTTATTACACTTTACTTAAGCCTACTTATGGAATTGCATAGGAGTAGTTGGAGCATTTTCACTTTGGGTGGACTTATCATATTATTTTATCATATCCACTTATAGTGGATAAACTTTTCCACTTTGAAGGGTGATCCACCTTTAGTGGACATGTGACTCCACCTTTTGTGGTGTTATCACACTATCATCTATCCACCTGTAATGTCTCCCCTTAACCATTAAATCATATTATAAAATTCTTATTACATGCTAACCCCACTAGCATTTAATAATAATATTTAGATATATTTCTTATGTGATATTTATTAAAAAAAATAGATTAAAAAGGAATATATTTTTTTAGACAAAAGGAAGAAAAGAATAAAATATCTGTCAATGTGGGGAATGGGTGAAGGAAAGAAGACAGGGGGTAGTTACTTTTGGAGAAAAAGATAGAAGAAGAGAAGGGTATTGTTTCAGGAGGACAGGTCAGAGAATTCTAAATTTGGACAGGAATATGCAGAATAGCAGAGTATGCAGCTTCTGAGGAATGAAACCTCTTTAGAAGGTCATTGTCTTCAGGTTTGGAAGATAACCTCAGGACAATCTTAGCCAAATAGTTACATAGTTTTCTGAGTGATGGTATAAGGGAGAACACATGGTAAGTAATGAATCTGGTGCATTGCTTGAACATACGCTTGGTGGGATTTGTTTCATATTGTGGGAGACTTCAACCAGCACCGCTCTATTTAGTAGATATCTTGAACACATCTTTCCATCGGTAGGCCCGGGAGCTGTTTGTGTGTGTCTGAAAACAAATATTGATAACTCAAAAGAAAAATGACTGGTGTTGATTCCTACTATGGCCGATGATTGGCACTGTTTGCACCTTTGAAGCCCCGAAGAAGTCTTTGATGACTCAGGAATACAAAGAATAGCTTTTATTTGTGATGCAGAACCTTCCGTAGGTCATAAACTCATGCAGAAACTTCCGGAGGTCATAACTTTTGACTCAGATTTGGGTTTTTGCTGAAATTTTTCGGGTGTGTGCCTCAAGAGGTGCCATTTGTGTTGCCTTGATCTCAGATCGATTGGGGTCCATTTTAGCACATTTTCGGGAGCTGAAAGTTTCATCTAGGGCTCCGAAATCAGCTTTTAGTGTTTTTTCTCTAGTTTTTAGAAAGTTTTGTTTTTGTAATAAATCCGAATTTATGTTTCTAATCTCGGATATTAGTTGGCAATTCATTCTAACTTAGTCGAGGGCGTGTTTAGGCAAAAACTCAGCTTTTTAGGTGTTGTTTTGAAAATTACAAAAAATGGCAAAAAAAATAAGTTTTGAAAAAACTGCCAAAAAGGGTAATTTTCGGATTTCTTGATTTTCTAGGTTTTTTGGTTACTTAAGAGTTTGCAGCGAATTGTAGAGGCATTCAGGGATGAATGGAAAATATTGAAGGTTTCAAATTTGTGTTTTTATCTTGTAATTGAGTTTTATTGTTAACAAAGGGCTGTGTGCTACATCAATTTGTCACTGGTTATCGTATCAAGTGAGAGTCGTGGTGAAGCCTTATATCTGGGCGATGCTTTTCTACTGCAGTTTAATTTTAGAGAAATAATGTGGGTGTCAATTCCTGTGAGTTAAGGCACTATGGGTAGTATTGAGACCATAGTAGTTGATTTCAATGAAGTTGTTGAGAACCATTGGGGATAAGTTACACAACTGGTGTGTATTGTTAAAGTTATTCTTAGGCATAGTAATTTCCCCAAGAAAACACACCATCCAGGAAGCCTTGTGGTTCATTGTGAATGTCGTTGGTGAAGTTCCAATAGTTGGGCAAGGAGTAAGTCAAGCACTTCACTTCCTATTGTTTGTTTAGCAGGGAAAAAATACCATGCGGGCTTGGAATGACAACACTCTTGTTTTAATTACTGTGAGGCTACAATTTTAGAGAAGTCGACATTCTGTCTCATACTGACAGGCTTGGTGTTAGCAGGAAATTCATGAGTTGAAGTTGGAAACATAGTTAGTGTACCCATAACTCTTGAACACAACTATCTAGAAGCCATCGTAAACATGACTAGAAAAATAAGTTCGTTGGTTAAGTCTCTGCAGTGCTACTTCAAATACATAACTCCTAATACGTCCTATGGAGCAATAGTACAGGTTTGAATCTCAACAATACTTAGTTGTAATTGATCTCATTTAAAAGAAATTAAGTGGATGTTACTATTGGTGCTCAATTTTTGTTCTCTTCTTGAAAAAGTATTGATTGTATAAGTTGCACAATTTCATTAAATTGTTTTTTGTAACTACATAGTTATTTGACTGTATACATGAACTTAAGCCAAGAATTTTTGTAAAACTTTTTTTTAGAAAGTGTCAGAACTGGGGTAGCACATTACAGTGGTGTCAGAGCTCAGATTGAGTTCTTGCAGCCTGTTGGGTTGTTATGCATCCATTAACTCATCATTACCACCTCTTGAGGAATAGATCAAATCCTAATTTAGACCAACAATTGGAGTTTGCACAGACTCCTATAGGAATGATGGGGGATAGAGATGCTCACATTAATAGTGGTATTAAGAATGCATTAGGAGAGTTGGCTAGAGCACAAAGAGAAATTATGAACATGATGACACAGTCCCACCTGCAAATGGCAAGGTCACTATACCATATTTTGATGGTTCAGGAAAGGTCACAACATGATGCTCAAAATCAAGAGTTGTAATGGAAATTTGGCAAGGTCACTATACCATATTTTGATGGTTTAGGAAAGGTCACAACAAGGTCTTGGGTTCAAAAATTTGTTGCCTTATTTTAGCTCAAGCCCATGTTTGAAGATGAAGCTATAAAATACGCAACTTTGCATTTGGAAGGTAGTGCTCATGAGTGGTGGTATCATGGGCTGATTACTTTGAGATATGATCGAATTGTGTCCTATGCAGAGTTGATCGAAAAGCTTATAGACCGTTTTGATAAGAGGGACCCTGAGTTGGATTTCAAGGAGTTGGCACAACTAAAACAGCGGGGCTCAATGGAGTCTTTCATTGCAGATTTTCAGAAACTTTCAATGTCAGTGATTGATATTTCAGAGAGAAGACGAGTAGTACTCTTTGTGGATGGCTTGATGGAATCTTTAAGGGGCTAGGTTAAAGCTTTTAACCCATCAAATTTGCAAGAGGCAATCAAAAGAGCAAGGGAAATGAAAGCTTCAACTTCAAGGAATAAATTTCAGTCAAGATCATTTCATCACAAAAAGGAAAAAGACAAAAAAATTCACATAGAGGTGAATTAGAATAAGAAATTGCAACCCAAACTTGATGATGATCAACTTAATGAGCTTACGAGGAAGAAATTGTGTTTCCAATGTAGGGAACCTTGAGACCCAACTCATAAGTGTGCTATCAAGGATAAAGCTAAACAACTTGAGTACTTTACATCCCTGGAATCTAGTTCTGAAAATTATGGACAACAAACTGAATCATGCACTAGTGAGGAGGATACTTCATCAGAAGAGTCTGAAAGGGCATAGGGAAGTAGTGTCATGGTACAATTAACCAACTTGTAGTAAATAGGTTCATTCAGAGTTAGAGGTGTGTTATGTGGACAACACATAGTTACTCTTATTGACATAGGTGCAAACACATGATTTTATTGAAGGTGTTGTGGCATGAAGGGGTTTGAAGACAGAAGAATGTGAAGGCTTTAGAGTCATGGTTGATGATGGTTTCACTCTTACTTGCACCAGGAAGATACCAAATTTATGGATTCAGTTGGGTGAGTATGAGTTGAGAGATGACTTCTACGTGGTTAGCATTGGTGACACAGATGCAATGCTTGGAATTCAGTGGTTACATTCACTTGGTGAGTTCAAGATGAACTTACAAACTATGGAAATGAAATTTGAGGTTGATGGGAGAAAATTCTTCTTAGAGGCATGACAAATGGTGGTCCAAAGGTGGTATCCTTTAAAAGAATGGAAAGATTGATAAGGCATGTCAATGTGAGTGGGCAGCTGAATGCATTATCATGCCTATTGATTTATGAGAGCAAAAGAGAAGTTATCCACCTGATGCTGAGGTGTTGCTGGATAAGTACAACAAGGTGTTTAGTGATATTCCGCATGGAGTTCCACTAGATAGAGGTATTGAACACATAATAGAACTTGAAGAAGGTGCTAAACCATTCATAACTACTCCTTACAGGCACTCCAAAAGACACAAAGATGAAATATAAAAAGCAATTAAGGCGCTGTTGGAAATGGGACATATAAGACCAAGTAAGAGTCCTTTTGCCTCTTCAGTAGTATTGGTTAAAAAGAAAGATGGGACAATGCGGATGTGCATTGATCACAAGGCATTAAATAGGAAAACAATTAAAAACAAATATCCAATACACCACATTGATGAATTGATTGATGAGTTGCATGGTGCTTGCTATTTTTCGAAGATTGATTTGAGATTGGCCTACCATCAGATCAGATTTCGAGAGGATGTTGAGAAGACTGCTTTTAGATGCCACTTCGGTCATTATGAGTTTTTAGTCATGCCATTTGGGTTGACTAATGCTCCAACCACTTTCCAGTTAGTATGAATAGGGTATTTAATAAGCAACTATGTAAGTTTGTCCTCATATTTTTTGATGACATTTTGATATATGGTAGGAATTGGGATGAGTATTCAAGCACTTGGAAGAAGTGTTTAGTATCCTTGAGAGGGAGTCTTTTATGATAAAGAATCAAAATGTGAATTTGGGTTTGACATTGTTATATCTTGGCCATATAATCAGCTCTAAAGGAGTTAATGTTGACCCTGAAAAAATTAAGGCAATCATTGATTGGCCTCTTACAAACTTGTGACAACTTAAGGGTTTTTTTGGATTTTGTGGATTCTATGGGAGATTTGTTAAAGGATTTTCACGGGTTTCTGCCCCATTGACTGATTTGACCAAAAAGGGAGCCTTTGCATGGTCTAAAAAAAACATACATGTTTTGATTAGTTTAGGCATTTAATGAGCACATATCTTGTATTGGCAATTCTTGATTTTTCTAAACCTTTTGAGTTTGAATGTGATGCATTTGGTGAAGGAATAGGTGTTGTCCTAATGCAAAATAAACATCCTATTGCTTATGAAAGTAGGAAGTTCAGAGGAGAAGAAAAGAGTTATTCAATTTATGATAAGGAAATGCTGGCAATAATGCATGCATTAGTTAAATTCAGACCTTATTTTGTGGGATGAAAATTCATGGTAAAAACTGATCATAATAGTCTCAAGTATTTTTTGAATCAGCAAGATTTGAGTGAAAGACAACAAAATTGGGGGAGCAAGTTGCAAGCTTACGATTTTGACATAGTTTATGTTAAGGGGAAAATGAATGCAGTGGTTGATGCATTGTCTAGGAGACCACATCTATGCTCTTTAGTTGAGATTACAACAAATTGGAAGGAAAGTATAACAATTGAATATGCAAAGGACTCATGGGCTTCTAGCATTTTGGAGGGTGCCACTCGTGATGACAGGTACACAGTTCAGAATGAACTTATCTTCTATAAAGGTAGAATTTTCTTGGTGTCTAATTCTAAGTTCAAACAAGTGGCTATGAAATCTTTTCATGACATTCCTATGGCTGGTCATCCTGGTTTTTTTAAAGACATACAAGCAAGTTAGAGAGAGGTTTAGTTGGAAAGGGCTTCAAAATGAAGTTCAAAAGTTTGTCCAAGAGTGTCCAGCTTGTCAACAAAATAAATATGAGAACACATACCCTGTTGGTCTATTGCAGCCCCTATCTATTCCCAATAAAAAATGGGAAAGTATTTCTATGGATTTTATCACCGGGTTGTCTACTGTCCAAGAGAAGAATTTCATATATGTTGTAGTTGACAGGCTAACTAAATTTGCCCATTTCTTTGCAATTTCAGTAGTGTATACAACAACATAGGTGGCAGATTTATTTTTCAGGGAAATTTTCAGACTTCACGGGTTGCCTCGGAATTTAGTAAGTGACGGGGACAAGAAATTTTTGAGTTTGTTTTGGCAAGAATTGTTCAGATTGAGTGAAACAGAATTGACTTCTAGCACTAGCTACCATTCACAAAATGATAGTCAAATGGAAATAGTTAACAAGTGGTTGGAGGGTTATTTGAGAAACTACATCTCAGGGCAGCAGAAAGCGTGGGTGAAATGGTTACACTTGAGTGAGTATTGTTATAACTCCACATACCACATAACAATCAAGATGTCTCCATTTATGGCTCTTTATGGGTATGAACCACCAAATTTTATAGATTTATAGTTTGGAGATAGTAGAGTGCCTAAAGCTAAAGATTTGTTGCAGCAAAGTCAAGACATTTTGAAATCCTTGAAGGAGAACATCCAACAAGCCCAAAATCAGCAAAAGCAATATGCAGATCTACAAAGAGCAAAGAGACATTTTGAGGTTGATGATTTGGTTTACCTGAGGTTGCAGTCCTAGTATAGACAATCTTTACTTAAAAGGAGCGGTTCAAAAAAGCTCAAGGCCAGATTCTATGGTCCTTTCTGGATTGTAAGGAGAGTTGGAGAAGTATCATATGAGTTGGAGTTACCAGCAAACAACAAGGTACGCATTATTTTCCATGTCTCATGCCTAAAGAAAGCTTTGGGACATAATGTAACTCCTACAGTGTTGCCTCCATTGGATGAAGAAGGGAAGTTGATTTTGGTTCTGGAAGCCATTATCGAAACTAGGGAGAGTAATCTTAGAAGGCGTGTGATTGAAGAGTTTTTGGTGAAATGGTTTGACCTTCCAGTGGAAGATGCAACTTGGGAAAATGAGAAAATCTTAATGCACCCGGGATTGAAATTGCTTAAGGACAAGCAATTTTGGGGAGGGAGGACTGTAATGTCCCCCCATAACCATTAAATCATATTATAAAACTCGTATTAAATGCAAACCCCACTAGCATTTAATAATAATATTTAAATATATTTCTTATGTGATATTTGTTAAAAAATTAAAGATTAAAAAGAAATATATTTTTTAGACAAAAGGAAGAAAAGAAGAAAATATTTGTCTATGTGGGGAATGGGGGAAGGCAAGAAGACGGGGCAGTTACTTTTGGAGAAAAGATAGAAGAGAAGGGTATCATTTCAGGAGGACAGGTTGGAGAATTCTGAATTTGGACAGGAATATGTAGAATAGCAGAGTATGCAACTTTTGAGGAACCAAACCTCTTCTGAAGGTCATTGTCTTTAGGTTTGGAAGATAACCTCAAGACAATCTTAGCCAAATAGTTACATAGTTTTCTGAGCAATGGTAAAAGGGAGAACACATGATAAGTAATGAATCTGATGCATTGCTTGAACATAAATTGGGTGGTAGTTGTTTCATATTGTGGGGGACTTCAACCAACACCGCTCTATTTAGTAGAGATATCTGGAACACATCTTTCCATCGATAGGCATGGAGCTATTTGTGTGAGTTTGAAAACAAATATTTATAACTCCTCAAAAGAAAAATGACTAGCGTTGATTCCTACTATGGTCGATGATTGGCACCTTTGAAGCCCCAAAGAAGTCTTTGATGACTCAGGAATACAAAGAATAGTTTTTATTTGTTGCTGGTTATTGTAGCAAGTGAGAGTTGTGGTGAAGCATTATATCTAGCCGATGTTTTTCTACTAAAGTTTGGTTTTAGAGAAATAATGCGGGTGTCGATTCCTGTGAGTTAAGGCACTACGGGTAGTATTGAGACCGCATTAGTAGTAGTTGATTTCAATGAATCTGTTAAGAACCATTGGGGATAAGTTACATAGGCGGTGTGTATTGTTGAAGTTATTCTCAGGCACGGTAATCTCCCCAAGAATTGTACGTAAAAAACACCATCCGGGAAGCCTCGCCGTTCATTGTGAATGCCATCAGTGAAGTCCCAACAATTGGGCAAGGAGTAAGTCGAGCACTACACTTCCTATTGTTCCTCTAGCAGGGAAAAAATGCCATTTGGGTTGGGAACGGTAATACTCTTGCCTTAATTACTGTGAAGCTACAATTTTGGAGAAGTTGACATTCTGTCTCATAACGACGGGCTTGGAGTTAGCAGGAGATTTATGAGTTGAAGCTTGACTTAGTGTACCCATAACTCTTGAACACAACTGTCTGGAAGCCATCGTAAACATGAGTGGAAAAATAAGTTCATTGGTTAAGCCTTTGTAGTGCTACTTTAAATACGTAACTCTTGATACGTCCTATGGAGCAATAGTACAGGTTTGAATCTCAACAATACTTAGTTGTAATTGATCTCATTTAAAAGAAATTAAGTGGATGTTACTATTGGTGCTCAGTTTTTGTGTCTTTTGGAAAAAGTATTGATTGTCTAAGCTGCACAATTTCATTAAATTGTTTTCTATAACTATATAGTTATTTGACTGCTGTACATGAACCTAAGCCAAGAATTTTTGTAAATTTTTTTTAAAAAAAAGTGTCAGAATTGGGGTAGCTCATTACACCACCTTTTGTGGAGTGATAGATTTTCATATTGATTATCATGTAATGAGACAATGACACTCGTAATCATCTCATTCACTCCTTTGTACTCACCTTGGCTATATAAACAAGGGGTCTCCTATGTAATATACATTCCAGTTGAGTCAATCCAATCCAGTTAATTTTATTGCATTCTTGGTGAGAAAACAGTTTATTCTTATCATATTATTTCTCTCTTGTTATTGTGCTTTCCATTTGGCTTCTAGATCTTGGGTGGCTATCTCCATAGCCAAATCTTATAGTAACTAAAATATTTCTAGTTAGAATGGACATTTTCTCTTATTAATGTCATTTTCAAGTTTTGTTGAAAATATGCATAAATATATTATGGTATAAATCCAATTATTTATACAATTTAATCATTACTGTTCTAACATATCCTGCACTCAATCAATGGGATTATTGGAGACAAGGGATCCAAGCTCAAAGACTACAACCATACAAACTTTTGAAGGTGGATTTGCCAAAGAGATATCAAGAATACTTGAGGCAGCAGCTAATAATATAGTTCAAAGAGTTGATGAACACAGGAGAGCTGCCACAATCAAAGATGCAATCGAAAGAAATGTTGGATGGGGTTCTTAATGAACCAGCTAATAATATATTTCAAAGAGTTGATGAACACAGGAGAGCTGCCACAATCAAACATGCAATCGAAAGAAATGTTGGATGGGGTTCTTAATGAACCAACTTATTGCCTGTAACTTCACTTTTGTTTATGGAAAATTACAGCACCATAGACTATGTATTAATTATATGCAAAGAAGCTAAGCAGCCAGATGCATTTCTGCAAATATATTTGATATCAGTGTTTCATCATTCTCTTATTTTATAGTATTCTCAAATGGAAACAAAAGTGCCTTTCTAAGTTCTGAAACTTATTCTATTTTGAATGCCAACTTTTATTATATCTAGATGCATGTAGATAAGACAAGCAGTTAGATACATGTATGCATGCCCTCAAATATGTGTGATATTGGTCTTACATTCTCTTATTTTGTAGCATTCTTAAATGGAGAGGGAAGTGCCTTTCTAAGTTTTGAAACTTAGTATATTTTCGATGTCAACTTCGATTATATCTACTCCAAGGTAAGGGTTTAGGAGCTCAGAAACCCTAATCCAATCTGATTTTTAACTTAGAATACATGACTCATTCTTTTGGGTCTTGCAAACAAAGTAACAACCTTCTGAATGTTGCATTTTGAGAAGTGCAGACCATCACTTGAGGAAGAAGTGAATACACGGAGAGGATTTTAACTTCTACAGACTTTGGTATTCCAGTGGCTAGCTCTAATTAATGTTTGTGAATTTCTATTCGTGGTTGGTGTAGTTATTGTATTTGAGCTTATAATTAATTTTTTTCCTTTTTATGTTGCATATCATGAACCAATTGATTATTATGGATATTTTTGAGAGAATTGGTATTTTCTTAGGGATCAAGTGGCCATGAACAAATAGGAATGTTCTAACCAAGGTTTGTTTCTTAAAGTCCGCTTTCAGAATCCCATTCGGATTCAATGAAATCAAGGTGTTTAGAAATGGGATGAGATTTTTTCTCAGGATGACAATACAACAGTATAGATTCATTGATTATCGGGCTTAATTCTTGCCAAGGGAAGGATATGACTCTCCAATGGTGCTGTTTGTATGAGATTTAGCTCTACAGAATGTACGATGGTCATAGCATTTTCTTCCCTTTAGGAGTCAATAGAACCTTAATCATCAGATGCTGACTTGATTGAATGTGTATGTGCTTTATTTGCTGATCAAATACCAGGAGTTTCTTGCTCCCATATGTGTATAAAAGGATAAAGGAAACAACCAACAAAAGTGGTACAAAAGTCTAGTGAGAAAGCTCCACTTCCTTACATGATTGCATGCTCAACATTAGTTGACATATAACTACTACATCATTGCTTCCTCCACAGATTGTCATGTTCATACATCTCTAGCAATTTTTTGAATGCACAGGTGTAAGTTCTACCATTCATGTGTGAAGTCTTCAGGGGGAACTCATTGATGATAATGAATATTATGAGAAACGTAAGCAAAAGTGAACTTGGACCTTAGCTTATCCTAGGATTCCCTCAAATTGGAGCTAGTGCAAAACACTATGGAACCTTACAATGTTGTCACACTATTGGGCTGAATAAAGTTACTATTGTCTTGCCTACGAATATTGTTGATGTGAGTTTTAGTCCACTACAACATGCATAATCAAACACTCAATGTTTCAAAGTGAAACATTAAATATTCAACTCTCTTGATATAAGGTCACTACTTATGCTAAGCCTACAAAGTAAGATCACAAGGTGACTTCGAGGTTGTTTTGCTGTGGATATTCGCTCAGTTGAAATGATGTGATTTGTTGGATCACTAAGGGGACTTACGCCAGTTCATTCAAGATTTGTCAACTACTCGCACTTCTAATGATTTTGCTTCACAATGTGCAATGAAAATATGGTTTGATTTCCCAACCTTTCCACTACAACTCAAACTTAAACCTAACTTCTACTGCTACTTCTACTTCTTACTATGAATGCAAGGAATCGTGGATGGACTTGGACTCTACTAGATGCGATCTCGCTAGCGACTCCACCCATTTAGTGGAAGCTTCTAAGGAACACTAAAATGGTTTTCAAATCAATATCTCCTCTTCAATCCCATAAAAAATGGATGCAAACTAAAGATTCAATATCAATTGAAATTAAGTGCTTTGATTCATCGGCTTACCACACAAGGCACTCCTACCATCAACAAGAGGCTAGTGGCTTGGATTTGTTTAGTCAATCAAGTAAACATCCACAATTACTTTCATCCAACTAACTACTTCTAAACAACATGAAATGAAATCCTAATCTAAGTGAGGAATGTGGATCACCATGCAATATTACAAACTTGATCACAACAATTCACCATGCAAAGCACAACAATGAAAAGTAGAGCAAATTTAGCATTATCTTACCAACAATTCTCTAACAAGTCTTGCTTTACAAATGAGAGAGGTGGGGTTTATATAGGAGCCCCAATTAAAATGAACGAACAAGAGTGATCTGTAATCAATGGCCCAGATTAATCCATTACAAACCCTAATTAGGGTTACCAAAAGTAGCCAATAGAAATGAAGCACCACAAAATTAGCCAATGAGAAAATTCAAAGGCTCGAGGACCAATAGGAAGCAAGGAAGCCGCCAAGTCATCATACAACTCATCATTATGAACATGCATGCCTCTTTTCTCTTACTCCCTTTTAGCAAAACTAATGAACTTAAGTAAAATTTCACTAAGTTCCTTCATGTCAATACTAGGGAGGCTTCTTGCAATCTTTATCTTAATTTTATTTCCCTATCCTTAGGAATTCTTCATCGTTCTTGGACATCTTTCTCTTGGATGGTTGGACTTTGTAATGCTTGAACTCTTGATATTTCCACTTTCATTGCTTGGAATTCTTCTTCGTCCTTCGGACTTGATCCTTGTGGCAATCCCTTGAACACATGAACATCTTCCTTGGCATATTAAATCTTCTTCAATTCATTTCCTTGGATGACTCGATCATCATTAAGATCATTCCCTTGATGGGAATCTTGTCCTTGAACTCTTTCTTGCTCTAGACCTGAAACTTGTCCTTATGTCCTTGTCCATGTTCCAATGCTAACTCTGGTGTTAGAATCATCCTCAAAAATTCCTTGGTGTACTTGCTTGATCCTTATGGAAAATTGATGTGAATAGGGACAAGTTGATCTCCTTTAAAGATAGCCTTATTTATTTCAGTGAAAGTTGACTTGCATAGGGGCATATGCATGTCCATGTATTGAATCATTGAACTTGTCCATGGACTCCTTTAAATCCGGACTTGTCCCATATCCTTGCTTGATGAAGGCTTGATCTTGAGATAATTTTTTCATCTAGATCCTTGAATTTTCTTTCCTTTGTCCCAGCTTTGAAGTGCATTATCTTGAAATGTTGTCCTTTGAACTCGAATGCTTTAGGCTAGTCCTTTATCTGAACATGATTCCTGGTACAAAGCTCAAATCAGTATGGTCTTAAAGCACTTAGACAAAATAATAAATTTCAGACTTTTAAATCCTTGAATTAGTCCTTGAATTCAATGCAATGATTTTTTTTTTCTATCCAAATAAGGTTGTGAATTGAATAAGCATTTGGAGGAGAATCTTAGAACAATAAAATGATCAAACTTAACCACTTGAATGATAAAATCAGACTTCTACCAATAAAGGGAGAATTCTGATTTTTTGAAGATACCTTATGATAAGTCTGAAAATGAATCAAAATCAGTCCTAACAAGTCACTAAGTCCGCACACATCAGGATCCATGGATTCATATGCACACTATGAGTTAAAATCTTGAAGCAATCCATGCACAAAATCCAATCTTGACTTAAAATTTTCTGAAGACAAGGAAGTCTGAAAATGAACTATAATTAATTCAAACAATGCTTAAATTCCATGTACAATGATTGAAATGAGAGTTTGGAACCTAAGTTTGCACTTATCCATGTGTTAGAGAACAATGATCCATTACTTAAAATAATAAAACCAGACCGTAGCGAAGTCTGGTTTTCTGAAGGCAATCCATGGATAGGTTTGAAAATCATAAAACATTAGTCCAAACACCAATCCAGACAAGACCCAATCAGCACTCGTGTTTAATGAAGGGATGAACTAATTTAGCTTGGATAAAATCCTTAGTCATAATTTTGATTTTCTGAATATGTCATGTCCCCATTTTGGTTGACATCGTTTGGCATGACGGATTTGCCTATCATCGACTCTTGTAGGCAAATGGTTTGGAGAGAGGGTCATTATGTTGATCATTTGATTGCATATTGCTGACAGAGCCTACATTCGGTAGAGCCTACATCCAGTTTGGGCCTACATGAAGTTGTAGTGGAGCCTACATCCAGAGTGAGCCTACATCCAGTTTGAGCCTACATCCAGTTGTAGTAGAGCCTACGTTCAGTCTTGAGCCTACGTTCAGTCGTAGTTGGGCCTACATTCAGTTATGAGACATTTGGGCCTACATTGTTATAATTTTGAGTTGAGAAATGTACTTTATTATTATAATGTTATTTTATTATAAAGTACATTATAATTGGATGTTTCTAGAAGTTCTAGCAACTTCTCAAGGAAAAGAATAAATAGAGGGCTTGGGCTTTCATTTGGACATGCTTGGATTTGGGATTTCTTCTACTTCTTCCATTGTGGAGCAATTTGTAGTCTTTTGGTCTGCAAATCTTATTGATCTTTGGGAACAATAACTCCCCTAGATTAGCATAACTGAGGAAGTGAAATATCTTCTGAAGGGTTGCATTATTGGAGATGGTACTCAGCCATTTCATGTTGGATTTCATTTGAAGATTGATTTGAAGGTTTGTAATTGATTGAATAAGAGTTTGTTTTACATCCTTGCATTGGAGAATCAGTTTGGAGGGATTTGGAGATCATTATGTGCATTTTCTGAGAGGACAAAAACAGGGCCTGAGCCATACATTTTTGCTCATACCTCTCAATCTACTTGGAGTATGATTTTATGCATTTGAGGGGTTATACATATACCCCAGGCGATTCAGTTTATACCACTTTGGGCACACAACACTCTGAAAATTATTTTATAACAGGGCCGTACATGTCCGTACTGTACGGACTGGTACAGTACAGGGTACAGCAGTAATCAGAGGGGCAGATCTTGGTCCAGTTCGGGTTGCAGCTCATGTGTTAATCCATCAGCAGTCAGTCAACAAATAAGTGCAGCATTCCAGGTTCTTTCATGTTGATTTTTGATGTCAAAATTGTGTAAAAATTGCATACATTTTCAGTCACTGTCATAACAGTCCAGCATATGTCATAAACAGTCACTGTTATCTGTTATATGTAATTGGATGGTCATAGTAAATAAGAATGCATTGATAGGATCAAGTCATTACAATAGTTTCTTTGTTCATGTGTGGAAGATATAACAGTCCATTCATTCTCAGAAAATCAGTCAACTGAAATCAGTCATTATCATTGTAATCAGATTTGGAATGTTGGACATTTGCATTGATAAGAGAATTCAATCACTGTGGATATATTTCATTGTATGTTGCCAAGTTATGGAATTTTGAATATTGTTATTGGCAACTCTCTTGTAACACATCATTGTTTTGGTACTGTTACTACATCATTGCATTAGTGTGCATTTGTATTGGGTATTCGGTTGTATGCCAACTGTTTGACATAACATCAACGGTTGTAGATGTACTACTCAGCATATAGGTTGCATGCCAAGTGTTTGTGAAAATACCTCTTGGCTGTAGGTATGTATTTTACATCAGGATTACATGCATTTGTGCTTGAAAGGGAATAAATATAAGTTGCATATCATTCAGACTTCCTATTAGTTACTTTGCAATCATTTGCAAGCATTAAAACATCATTGGTACCCAACAATCAAATCAAAACAAGTAGACATCAGCAAACTAAGGTTGCAAGGAAAGTGTTTGACGAATTGTCTTAGTTCAAATTTGGGGGGTTTTAGTGATCCTACTGGTGAGGGTCATTACAGAATACATGTTTGCAACTTACCTTATTTTGGGTGAATTTAGTCCTCAAACCTGATGATTTAGATGCAAAAAAAACCTCCAATGACTCAAAAACAACTTCTTTTGTGATTGGATGAAAAGGTGAATTATGAGGTTTTTTTAAAAAATCGCCCCTGTTATAGAAGTCTGTAGACCTGGGTCTGAAACTTGTGTCTTCAGACTTTAGAATGGTTGCAAAATGGTGCCAAATGATGCCCAAAATGCCTGCAATATGGTTAGGATCAGACTGCAATTAAAAAAGTAAACCCAGATTTGACAAAAAGTACAGTTCTCAAAAGTTGTTTTTAGATTTTGCTCATAGCAGCCTTACTTTAACCTCCCAGTGACTGGAAATGGTTGCAAATGGTTGGTATTTGGCCAAGGAAGACTCAACAAACAAATTTGGGCTGCCTTGGCTCTTAGATTATTTTATTTGATTTTTAAAAAATGCTAGGTCTGAGGAAAACTTCAGAATTGGCCCTGTAGATGCCTCTGTTCCAGCCCTCTAATGGCTGCAAAATGTGTGGTTTGGCCTTACAATCAATCAACAAACAGTCACAAACAGATTTGAGGGCTTGGTGAATTTATAGGATTTTTTAAAAAATCGCCCTTGTTTGGATGATCTGCAAATTTGGGTCTGCAGACATGAATTTTCAGCCCTTTCTTGCCTTCAAAAACTTAGAAAATGGTCTCCAAGCAACCTGTAACAATGCATAGATAAAATTCCTTGCAATTGATTTTCCATGGATTTCCAAAAAAAAATCGTACCATAAGAGGGTTTTCAAAATTTTGGTCTGAAAATACCTTGCTTTCAGCCCTCTAATGGCTTCCACAAACTCAAAAAAATATCACTATTCAGCCTTCCTTCAATCACTTGCATCACTTGAACTTGCCATTTTCGTCCCTCTTGGTTGTCTTCCTCTTAGCCTTCTTGCTTCATATTTTCAGCCACTTGACAATTGTCTTTATAAGTCCTCTTGATTTCTCTTGTTAGTTGATGGCCTTTTAAAGGAGTTTGGGTTGTTGACTTACCACCCACAAGCAATGTGGGATATAAGATCAATGGTCTTGTAGAAGCTTCCAAACTTCACTTTATTAATTTTCCCCACACTTTAATTAATTATTAAAATAATGCCACAATAGGGGAAATCGATCCATGTTAGGATTCTTAAATTTGCCTAAGTCCAAGACTTGTATGGACTTGTAACCATGTCCAAACTCTAACTCCATTCATGCTAGGCAGGGAAAATTGATCAAAGTTTGGATAAAAATCCGCTTTATACTTAGAATTCTTTTTGATCTTGCTTTGCTATCAAAAGGGGAAAATTGACCCTAGTATGGACAAATTTGACACTTCGAAATTTTTGCAATTTGGCCCTCAAAGGGAAATTCGACCCTAGTCTGGATAGTTCTCATACTTAGAAAATTTCCACATTCCAAACTCCTCTTGAGGGGAAAAACATTAGCTATATGTTGTCATTAGTGTCACACATATAGTCAGTAAAGGAAGCAAACAAGCTAGTCGGTCAACACACCAAGAATAGATACCGAGTAGAGCACAAGGCAGAATATCATAATAACCGAACACAGTCTTGACCAAGCACTCATATCGAGCCAGATGATTACCAAGCACCGAGTATAGTTTTAACCAAACATTCATATATACTGAGCGTCAGTAAACTACCGAGTGATGAATGCAGTGTATACCGAGTAAACCAAGAACGACATAGAAGTTTGTAATGGCACAGACTACAAGGAAAACAGTTTACACCTAGCTAGAAAACGGTTTACAAAGATTGAGGTGAAGATTAAATACGGATGTAATCATTTAATGATTCATGATCCCTATGTAATGATGTTTAGGTTATTCATTTGGATCGTAGATGTTAGGTTTTCTAGATGATGACATAACCCTAATTAGGCCAAAATCTTTTGTTATAAGAATTGTCAAGATGCCATTTTGACAAGTATCACATATATGAAGTAGCCGCATATACAGATATCTGAAGATCAGACAGGGTTGTGAAGTTAAAGCATTGACAGAGCATTCAAGGATTGAATCAGTATTAGATCAGAAAGCTACCGAGCAAAATTCAGAGAAGAGATCTATCACAGCTAGGTGATAACTAAGATCTGAAATCAGGCAAGTTAGTTGCTATATACAGATCAATTTCACTGTTACTTTCTAACAATTGTGGCAGAACCTAAATCTCTTAACCGAGTAGACTTAATAGTCTTTATGTAAATCTCTTAATCGAGTGCACACTTAATTGTGTTGCTAAAATCCTTTAACTAGGTAGATCCTCACAGATCTTTATTGTTACTCCTAACAGGGTAAGATCATCAGAAGTGATCAAACATTGTAGCCTTAACCGACAAATTTATTACTGCAGAAGTGAAGCTTTGTGGGTGTCATCCCCACCGCGGTTTTTACCTTCTAACAAGGGTTTCTGCGATACCAAAATCATAGTGCTATGTGTATGAAGTTTCATGATTGCTTATTTGATTAGATTAGAAGTATTTACATTTTAGTTATGTTAATGAATGTATTGAGACAGTAAATACTGCAGTCGGTTAATAAAGGAACTTATCTTTAAGTTTGAAGGGCAAAAAGTTTTTAGGGTTACTGATTCACCCCTCCCCTCTCAGTAACTCACCTTTCCATAATCCCAACAATTGGTATCAAAGCTAGTTCTTTTGTTGAGGAAGTTCAATCACTGAAGAGAAAATATCTTAGAGATGGAAAGGTATAAGCTTGACAAGACTATTGAAAATCAGATATTGGAGATGCAGATTCTCATGGAACAGCTTAAGGATGCCAGAGAAAAATTGAGAGTCACTGATCAAAAGGAAGGAATTAGCATTTCAGCACAATGAGATTGATTATCGGGAAGAAGAGATAGAAGAATCATTTGAAGGAACCATATCAGACTTGTCTGAAAAGAATCAACACCTTACTGATCAAGTGAAAGCACTGCAGATTGGACAAGAGACTCAAATGGTAAGAATGATTGATGTCATGAACAATGCAAGACAGGCTGAACAAGAAAGGAATTTGGCTATTGAAGATAGAAAACAAATGACTGAAAAATTGGAAGAAAAAGAATCTGAAATACTAAGGCTTAACTAGCATCACTTTGAAATATCCAATCAGATGGTTGTCATGAGTCAGGAAGTCAACCAAGTAAACAATGAACTACTAGGAAATTGGAAGACATTGGTGAATTAAAGGAAGAAAATGAAAGAATGAAGAATGAAGTGAAGATGCAACAACATAATGAGATGATAAATAAAACTGAAGAAAGTACCAAAAGGATGGATGAATTTCTAAATAGTCAGAGAAGATTGAACAATACTACTTGTTTAGGTTATACTGAGCAAGGAGAATCATCAAAACAAGCTGAACAAAAGAATACCTATGCAAATCCAATGCCAAAGAAGCTCTCATGCTATTACTGTGGAAATCTAGGTCACACATCAAATGTCTGCAGAAGTAAAACAAAAAGTATTCCTAAATCTACTCCTAAATTTGATGGTGTAAGATATAAAAATATATCCTTCACCAAAATCTAAGATATAAAAATATATTTTTTTTTGGGATATATTTTTATATGTGTGTTTTGAAGGAGTGTGTGGGTTTATGTGTTGTGTGTGATGGAAAATGTTGTGGACATACAAAACTTAATAAAACATAAATACTTATCTTGAAAAGGAGCAGATTCAGAAATCACTGTTTTCTGGTGCCTGTGTTCAGTTTCGAGAAATTCTGCAACTGGATCTAGCTTGGAAATGCAAAAATAGAGAAAACCTAGAAACCTTCTATCTTTCTAAGAAAGGTCGACCTTGACCCAAAACAGGGGTAAGATCTTACCCCAAGGCACAATCTTACCCCAAAAAGTTGACCTTGACCTGCACTATTCCGATGGAAAATCTGTTTGCAGATCCCGGAAGTTCGCCGAAAAGGGTACTTCGATTTGAATTGCAATCCGCTGTCCCACACCTGTACCTACAAGAAAAAGGGTTTTGTTGCTTGGATGAGGGGTTTGCCTTAGTCAAACCCCGGTTTGGAATCAACCTTTAAAAATGGAATAGAAATAGAGAATGCTAGCAAGTAGTAGAAGTAGATCTAACAACAAAGCTATGATATTCAATAGATATGCAATTGTATTTAGAATGTAAACAAGTATGTTGATATGAAAGCTTGGACTCAACACTAACAAATGTAAATCAAAACCTCCATGATTGTATGCTTGGAATCCACCTTGAAGGGAGAGTGAATAGATCTTGAAGATGAACAAAGGATCTTGAAGGAAGATCACACCACCATGATGGATAGATCTAGGGTTTGAATGATGAATCTGGAATGCTTGAACCAAATTCTTCCAAAGGCTTGAATGCTTGAATCCTTGATCCTCAATGGAGAACTTCAATGCTTGAATGTAGATGATGGCTTGATTGCAAAAGAGAGATGATAGATGGATCTCACACTTGATTGATGATAAAAAGATGGATCGAAACGAGAGAGGAAGGCTTCCTTTTAAACTAGTATAGGGCACAAACTTCTAGAGAGACCAACATAGGAGAATTAAATTCCCATTTAAACCTTAACCCCTAGAAATTGACCTAGATTAAATATCATTTAAGAGTTTACCGTTTCGAAATTCGAAACAGCCAACCCAAAAGCGGGAAAATAAACTTTCCGAAGCCCGACATCTAGAAACTTCTGGAATCTGAAATCTGGACCCAGGGTCAGGGTCGAGGTCGACTCTGACCTAGGTCAAGGTCAAGGTCGAGGTCGACCTTGACCCCGAGGTCAAGAATCTCAGGGTTTCAGGTCAGGGTGCCAGGAACAGGTTGAAAAGAGGTGGAGAAAAGGGCAAAACAGGGGGAAAACCATGATCCAAGCCAGAGATCCCATGAAGGCGTCTGACATGACCCCAAACCACTTGCTCAAAGGGCTAAACTGGTCCTACATGGAAGTGCTTCCATTTTCTGACGATACAGATGGTTATTGTTATAATTTCAACAAGTATGAACATCAAGCACATGAGTGTAGATCAAAGCCGAGTAAGTCACCTAAGAGACACTACATGGAAAAGCATTGTCGTACTTGCAACATGCATGGACATATCTTACAGGAATGTAGGACAAAGATGAAGCAAGTCTGGAAACCGAAAAGATAGAACAACACCTATCAACTGAGAAGACAAGGTAACTCTTATACTTGGGATTACAACACTTGGGTTAATTGCATAGCATGTGGTAGATATGGTCATATTGCAGAAAATTGTGTGAGATTACACCGGAGAGGAAAATCTAGAAACTAGACATTCTGGGATGACATGTCTGCACTGTCACAAGGTTGGTTATTTAAGTAAAGATTGCAGAGACCGAGTACCAGAAGTGAATGCTGATATGAATGAAAACACCATTGATGGAATCAAAAGGCAAATGAGTCAAATATGGAGAAGATCAACTGAAGATAATGCAAGAACAAGCACAATAGTCGGTGACACCTCATCCTTTGGGTTAGGTGATTTCACCACCTCCACCTAAGCAAATCAAGTAAGTATGGGAACTGAATTTTAATCAATTATATCTTACAACAGTTCCTTATATCTAATGCATGAATACCAAATCAGCATGAAATAAGATGCACTAGGTAGTTATATGTTTTGAACATGAAATGTGTATAGTTGGTAAAAGCATGACCGAGTGAAAGTTTGTTAGTCGGTGAAAGTGTTAAGGTTAATCAAGTTGAAGAGTCAACCGATCAATGTTAGTGTTCACTGAGCTAAGTATCATAAGGAGATAACCGAATGTTTTATTGTTAACCGAGTTGTGGTTGGTGAAGCATTTAATGAAAAACTGAGCGGGAAAAGATTTTTGGGTATAAATACGCATCGAGACAACTCATTTTCTTCACATAGTGAACCAGAGCGAAACCAGAGCAAAAAGAGCAGAGTTGAGCAAAGAGATTCCAAGCTTTTTACAACGATTTGAGCAGTTCACAAACAAGTTGAAACCGATTCAAGTAAGTCTAAAGCAAACCGAACCATTTACATACAGTTTTTGCGAAGCCCAAAATTTGTTGAAAACGATGACATCCTCGTCAAAGACCACACAATCTAAGGCCGATAGTGAGAAGAAGGTTACATCGATCAAGTTTGCAATCTATGAAGAACCAAAGTATAAGTTACACCCCGAGGTCACATCACAAGTTGATGAGAAAGACGCATTTTCGAGCATACCACCTAGGGTTTTGTTGATTCAGGATATCCGGTCATACACTCATTGCAAGATCAATGAAATAAGAGATTTTGAGCTACAATCCACATACCAAGAGTTACGCAAAGGACAAAAAGTTGAAGGATGAACATACACACCTGGAGATCAAAGGTTTAACTAATGCCCTTCACTTCCCAAAGGAATTCAAGATCAAGTGGATTAGGGTAGTACTCAGCCAAGTACACGAGGACAAAATGTGGGTGGATGAATCGGTCAAAATCACAAAGGATGTTATTCACATGGTCACTGGTTATCCAACAAGTGATAAAGTGAAAGTCCTAAGGCACCCATTGAGGACTGAGATTGAGAAATTAATAGGAGTCGAGTGGGATGGCAAAGGTATGCGGATCAATACAATCTATGACCCCGAGACTAGATTTGGAGCTTATGTGATTGCCTACAAGATATTCCAATCTAGCAGACCCAACAGTGTTCCTTGTGGCACTGTTGACATAGCATACAAGGTTGTAAAGAAAGGTTTATAGCTAGACCTCACCGAGCTGATGCTGAAGCAACTAGAAGAAAACATGAGGACTATTTGTGTTGCTAATACCAACACATGTAAGTTTGGATCACTTTTAGTATGTATCTTTTTCCTTCTGCAAAATTCCTTTCCCTCAGTTGGTAATGTACAATGGGATGTTAACAAACCAGTCATCATACAAATCGGTGAATTCATAAAGAATTTAGGACAGAATTTTGAAGCAGTAATGGATGATTACTTAGGTAAATTCAAAGAAAGAATGCACAAGAGAAGGAGGATACCTGCACAGTTAGTGGAACAACACAAAGATCATATAAGTTTTCTAGTGGACACCGACACCACTCTTATCAAAGTAGTTGAACCAAGGACTGCATGGTTGCCACCTATGGATTACAAACTCGATATTGACCGAGCATCTAGGTCAATAAAGACACTATTTGCAGAGCCTAAAGACAAGAAGGCAACTAGGTTTCGAACCTATGAAGAAGCTAAGCTAAGAATCAAAATGGATTTAGTTGGAGTAAAAGTAAGCAAAAAATCAAAGAAAATGATGGATACTCTAGCTAAACAATTCGGTGATGATGAAGAAGCAGAGAAGCCGGTTGAAGAAGCAATTGAGGAACAATTACTGATCGGTAATAGTGAACATGAAGAAGAGACCGAGTCAGATAAAGAGATTCAAGCAGCATCGGTGAAGGCAAAAGGAAACAAGCCGAGACCCCCACATGAGCGAGGACAAGATCCTCTACAGGTGTTTCCCCACCTTTGAAATGTGGACTTGCAAAAATCACAAGGCCAACACCGACAAAGAACTACCAAAAGAAAAAAGAGAGGTACTCAAGCTTATAACGAGATACCTAAGAAGAGGTGAAAGCTGATAAGAGGTAAAGATGATATTGATTATGATGAAGAAGAAGATAATAGTCAATTCAAGGTAGTTGTGAATAAGGGACAATCAATTGATGAGTTGGTAAAGAACATAAAGGAAATAGGTAGACTAGGTCACCCTAAAATGAATCGGTATGTACATATGTCAACTGAGGATCAGGAAAAACTGGAGGAAGCAATCATCAACATGATGATTAAGTATAAACGGTTACCAGTTGAATTTTCAAGTTATATTCCCAAAGAGCTATATGAGAAGGTATCAACAAGATGGACTTATGCCTTGCATACCAAGAAAAAGATGAGGGAATGATCACTAATTTTGGCAATGCCCAATCTATCTGTTACAGAAATTGAGGACATGATGAAACAATATGCCAATAAGTTTCTGATGAAAGGAAGAGCATTGAATATACTATAGGGAAAACTTGAAGAGGTTGATGAAGAAAGTAAAGAGATATGGACTAAGATTTTGAAGTCCAAGGCTGAAGCAAAACAAATTGTACTTGCAGTCATCCCCGAGCAAGGTGTCAAAGGAAAAGGCAAAGGTGTACACTCAGGCGATGCTGATCTCACTACACAGAGGCCAATAGAAGACCCTATACATATATCTGACACTGAGCAGCCAAAAGATGAAACATATGCAGAAGACTTCTATCTTGCTAGTTACACCGAGGAAGAGAAAGAGGATACTCCCGAGCAGTTAGTCATAACAGGGAATGATGAAGTGATAATTGAAGACATCACTGAAGGAGATCCTGATGACAAGGCAAAAGAAGATGAAGATGTTACTACTACTGCTGCTGAGAACATGGAGGAAGATAAAACTACTCAGGCAACTACAACACATATCCTGGGTAATTTACCTATTTTGGTGCAAGCCATAGATATTGCTACCCAAGAGCAATCCGAGAACACACCCGAGAAACAAATGGACACTACCGAAGGGTAGGGTGAAGAAGGAAAAAAGACCACCGAGCCTGAAACAAAAGAGGCAAAAAATAAAGGAATAGAAACTGAAACAATTGTAGATGATTCTACGATAGGTACAAGGCCAAAAGCCCAAGGACCTCAGACCGAGGGAATAGTAAAAGGGCAAGACAAGGAGGAAAATGTCTCCACTGAGCAAACAAAGTCAAATCCAGAGATGAAAGCTCTAGTACCATATGGGCAATCCCCACTTCAAGTAAACAGGAAAAGAAAAAGAAGAAACATGGTAAAGGTCCGGTCACCTTAGATGAAGTCATTGAGATACCTTCATGTGACCCGAGAACCCTAGACCCTGAAACTCTAAGGAGATATGGTGAATTGTGTGCAAGGAAAGCAGCTCAAGAGAAGCTGAGACAAGAGAGTAAGCACAAACATGTGTTAGAAGATGTGCGAGAGATATTAATGCAGGTTGTACTTGATGTCAATGTTGATGAGGCAACTCCCATCATTGACCAACTTGCAACTTTAACCGGGCAAATCAACTCTCCAAATGTTGATGCAGAAAAGAGAATTGAAGAGAGCTGAATCCAAGATTCAATTCAAGATTGCAAAAAAAATCAGCCAAGCAGTGGCAATACATAAGGTGAAATTATCTAAAACCATAAATGAGATTGAAACTATCATTCTACAGATAATCACCATCTTGAAAAAGCTTTGCACTACCAAGTCCTTCACTGCAAAGGCAACAAAAAAGCTCAAGAAATTAGATGATCTGTAGAAGAGTGCAGAAAGCTTGCTCACAAACCCCAATGCATTTAAAGCACATTATGCTAAGGTCAAGCATATACATGGGTTAAGGAATGAGCTAAGAAGAGAAGTAGACAGAATATAGGATCAAACAACCGAGCTTCAAACAGAGTTGTTACCACACGTTGAGGTGATGTTGAGGCATGTAAAGAAAGCTAAAGATCTAGTAGCTACTCTCGAGCTATTTGTCATAAATCATATATTTGATATGCATGCACAAGTTGGTCTGGAGCAGATTGCCTTAGACAGTTTGAAAGAGGAATGGGAAAACCTCTTCGCCAACTTGAAGAAAACCCATCAAAACATTTTTGATAAGCTGTAAGTATATACAAATTTTGGCATTATTCCAAAAAGGGGGAAAAGATATGTATAGATATGTATACTTACAAGGTAGAAAATATGTATAAATTGTATGTATATTTACTGAGGCACATAGACAGGGGGAGTCTACATTTTGATTATATAGTTTTGAAATTTTTGCTTAAAGGCATACATGTGTTTTTGTCACTAATGCCAAAGGGGGAGAATGTTAGTTATATGTTGTCATTAGTGTCACACATACAGTCGGTAAAGGAAGCAAACAAGCTAGTCAGTTAACACACCAAGAATAGATACCGAACAGAGCACAAGGTAGAATATCATAATAATCGAACATAGTCTTGACTGAGCACTCATACCGAGCCAAATGATTACCGAGCATTGAGTACAGTTTTAACCGAGCATTCATATATACCGAGCATCAGTAAATTACCGAGTGATGAATGTAGTGTATAACGAGTAAACCAGGAATGACATAGAAGTTTGTAATGGCACAGACTACAAGGAAAATGATTTACACCGAGCTAGAAAACGGTTTACAAAGATTGAGGTGAAGATTAAACACAGATGTAATCATTTAATGAATCATGATCCCTATGTAATGATGTTTAGGTTATTCATTTGGATCGTAGATCTTAGGTTCTCTAGATGATGACATAACCCTAATTAGGTCAAAAGCTTTTGTTATAAGAATTGTTAAGATGTCATTTTGACAAGTATCACATATGAAGTAGCCGCATATACAGACATCTGAAGATCAGACAGGGTTGTGAAGTTAAAGCATTGACATAGCACTCAAGGATTGAATCAGTATTAGATTAGAAGGCTATCGAGCAAAATTCAGAGAAGAGATCTATCACAACAAGGTGATAATAGCTAAGTACTTATCAGATCTGAAATCAAGCAAAGTTAGTTGCTATATACAGATCAATTTCACTGTTACTTTCTAACAATTGTGGCAGAACCTAAATCTCTTAACCGAGTAGACTTAATAGTCTTTATATAAATCTCTTAACCGAGTGTGCACTTAATTGTGTTGCTAAAATCCTTTAACCAGCTAGATCCTCACAGATCTTTATTGTTACTCCTAACAGGGTAAGATCATCAGAAGTGATCAAACATTGTAGCCTTAACTGACAACTTTATTACTGCAATAGTGAAGCTTTGTGGGTGTCATCCCCACTGCAGTTTTTACTTTCTAACAAGAGTTTCTGCGATACCAAAATCATAGTGTTATGTGTATGAAGTTTCATGATTGCTTATTTGATTAGATTAGAAGTATTTACATTTCAATTATGTTAATGAATGTATGGCAATAGTAAATACTGCAGTCGGTTAATAAAAGAACTTATCTTTAAGTTTGAAGGGCAAAAAGTTTTTAGGGTTACTGATTCACCCCTCCCCTCTGAGTAACTCACCTTTCCATAATCCCAATAGATATGTCTCTACATCTCCAATGTAATGTCCCCGTTTTTCAAACTATTGGGATTAGCTTGGTTTGGTGACCCTTGCAAACTAATCAGGCGATCAGAGGGGGTCAGTTGGCGGAGCCAGTGTTGGGATTCCATTCTAGAGGTTCAGATTATCAAGTCTGCTTTTCGTTCGGGTCAATTTGGTCAACTTACTATTTTTAGTAAGTGGTATTTTGGGTATGGCTAGGATTAGCAGGGCATCTACACGGAGTGTCAGATGTTTCAGGATCGAGTTTCAGGGGATCTCCAGTTTGGGAGACTTACTATTTATAGTAAGTCTATTTTTAGTAGTTGGCTATTTCTGGCAGGGCAGTTAAAGTTTCAGGCTTTGGTGTCAGAAACAGATTTGTTGTAGTCAGTGGTTTACAGTGGTTTTTTATTTTAAAGTTATCGTTATTAAATTAAATTATTTTAATTTAATAACTTAATGACTTTATAACTTAATGTTATAAAATGAAGTTGTCATTAAAAAGCCTCTTAAGTGAAAAAAGTGAAATTGAAGCTTTTTCCGAAAAAGCTATATATTCAATTCAAAAAAGCACTTTCATTATCCATTGTTCATTTGATGAAAAATTTATTAAGTTTCTTGGTTGTGAGAAATGGCTAGGGTTTGAGGACTGATTCGTCTCTTGGCAATTTGAATCATCACTGATTGATGATGAATTTTGCAAACTGAATTCTGGAAATTATTTTGAATCTGTAGATGTTGATCTTGGTGCTGAGGTATACCAAGTTATGGAGATTCGAACAAGTATAGCAGAGCTGGAGTTTTTTTCATTGATTGAATTTGAAATTCATACAGGTTATTTATTTCCTTGGATGCTGAATTATCTACCAAGGCTGCCAAACTGATAATTAGAGTGTTGCGATTTGACAACAAGTACAACTCTTGTTTTGACTGCATTTGTATTGGAAGGCAGCCGCATTTCTTCTTTGGCTGCATGACTTTTCAAAGGGGCTGCGTCACTTCTTACATGGGCTGCGTGACTGGTCTTAAGGCTGCGTTTGGATATTATATTGTTGTTGGAGCTGCGTTTTGGATTGTAGAGACTGCTGGGGCTGCGTTAGGAATTTTGAAGACTGAATCTCTCCTACAACAGTCACGTTGTTTGCAATCAAGGTGCCTTGAGTTTATTTTCTGTCATTGTTATAATTATTTAATAACAATTTGAGTTAATTCTGATTTTATAGTGCAATCAAAGTGCACTTGGAAATAAATTGTTGATGTTATTGACATATGACATTTGGAAAGTTTATTTAAATTCATTTATGTATGGAAAACACACAAAAAACAATAGTAAATTAATTATAAAAGCTAGTTTGTTATTGAGAGCCAGCTGGGCTCTTCACATCCAACACTTAGAAAAAATTTGCACTCCATACTTGGTTACAAGGGAAAACTGACCTTAGTTTGGACAATTTCCAGACTTAGAAATTTTTTTAATTTACGCACTCAGTCTTGGGGGAAATTCGACCCTTGTTTGGACACTTTGCAGACTTGGAAAAATTTCCAAGTTCCCAACTTTCTCCAAGGGAAAATTGACCCTAGTTTGGACAATTTCTAGACTTAGAAAATTTTCGAGCTCACCCTTGGGGGAAAATCGCCTCTAGTTTGGATTTTTCAAACATTTGAAAATTTTTTAAGTAGAATTCATCCAAAGCGGTGGAAATTCATAGTATGCTTGGATTTTAACCCCAATGCTTAGAATTTTTAAGGAAAAAGCCAATTAATGATGGGAAATTCATGTAGAGTCCGGATTTTGATCAAAATATGAAGGGAGATTCATGTATAGTCTGGATTTTGATCAAAATATGAAAGAAAATTCATGTATAGTCTGTATTTTGTGTATTTTTATAAAGAAAAAATAATTTTCCTTAGGATTTTGGCCATTTTGAATGTGAAAAATCAATTTTTATAAGGATTCTAAGGCCCTTATGCATGGAATATGCCTTTTTATGGAATTTTGGACTAATTGACTAGCCAAAATTTAATTACACCTAGAATTTTATGTTCAACCCATTATAACATGACCCCAACGAAGTTTGATTTTAACGTTCCCACTTTAAGATCACAACTTTGCCACTTGATTTCCCCATTACCTCGCAGTCTTTTAAAGCTCAAAATTGCCCAATGTAATGCCAAAATTTACCGAACCTATCAACTATGAGCAAAAGACGGGGTCTCCTTTTGCAATGGGGTGATGGTGTGAAAACCTCATGACAAATATATATTGGCATTTTCAGATACCTCCATATCAAAGGAATTTATAGTCGTTTTGTATTAGTGAAATTCTTACTCAAGATTACAACCTGAGAGGAAACTTCAAACCCATGGTTTGTCTCCAGATCTTCAATAGTTAGGCATTACTGTATAATAAAGATGACCTTAACTAGAAATGTCCGACAAACCACTTGGGCAGTGAAGTAGAACATATATGATAATTGATAGCTATTAGTCCTTGCAACTATTCCATCACAACCATGTTGAATACTGTTAGACAACCAAATGAAGTGAATGAATGTCATTGTTATGTAGAGATATTGACAACAGCCTAACAAGTACGCCAAATTTTGCTCAGTAACAGATTCCTTAGATTGACTAATGTATCTACCTTTTATGGACAATGTTTTTCTTAAGGGGGTCACAAGCACCAGAATATGTTAGTAGATTTCATCTTCCATGGATGCTTAAATTTCAACAATGCTATAAGTATAGGCTGTTATAAAAAATAAGGAAATTTGCTACTGACTTAATGGATTTGGGTTCATTCCATATTTATTTTGCTTTCATCATTTTATGTTCAGTTACTTTTTGTGATTCTTTGGGTTATTTCTGGCCTCAGCAATATAATCTTGTAACTTGCTGTACTTCATGTCCCATTGACCTATTCTGTTCATTTGTGGCCATTAATATAATTTTTTCCTTCATTCTGGAACTGCGCAAACAAGAAGTAGAGCTCAGCTTATAAGTTTTATGGGTTATTAAGATATGCCGTTTTCTGTATGATAAGTTTTCCACTGTTGATATTTTTTTTTTGGGATCCTGCTTGGTTAGATGCTCATTTACCTTCCTCTGCTTACCAATGTTCCTCTACATTATTGATCTGAATAGATTGCAAATGTAGGATTCATTATAATTAGCTATTTTGACAGGATACATTTCTCTCTGCTGTTAAAGATAAGTGTTTTACAAGCCATTCATCAAAAAGAAAAGAAAAGAAAAGGTTTAAATGTTTTGATGTTCCTGTGTTGAAATTAAGAAAGATTATTTTATTGCAATTTTTTTATGTAGTCAATAACAAATAATTTTAAAATTTTAGATATTCGTAGCTTGACAAAAGCATGCCCATGACTATATCATCTATCATAGTGCTATCATTTGATATTGCATTTTCACTTTCTTGTCTTTTAACAATGTGCTATGAATGTCTATTAGCAAGTATTTCTTTCCAAAATGATCAAGCATTCGAGGCAGCTTCTAAAGTGACATGTTGATTTGTTTGAACAGACATGTGCAGGGGCTGTGATGATGACAGACATTGTTTTCTGGTTCATAATTGTCCCCTTTCTGACAAATGAACATTTCAGATTGAATGCGGTGAGTATATCAGCAGTTGAAAAGTTCACTTGTTTTTTTAGTAAGTTTTTATTGATTCAGATTACATTTATGCGGTGAGTATATCAGCAGTTGAAAAGTTCACTTGTTTTTTAGTAAGTTTTTATTGATTCAGATTACATTTCCATGCAAATCGATTATGTAGGTGAAAAACGAAAAAAATCACCCACTGAAATTTTGGAGAGGAATTTAATAGATAGATGATTTTTTGAATATCTCAAGACTTTGTGCAAGATAAATTATGGTTTCTTTTGTCTTTTAATTTCCAGTTCCTGACAGAACCATTTTAGATTGCATTTGGAAGTGTTTTAGCAGAATCAGCTACTGTCTTTGCTGGTGGAAATTCATTGATCCAAAGGGCCAAAGACATGCATTTATCAATTTCTAAATACAGAAAATTAAAGTTTCTGTTCAACATCGTAACAGAAGTCCAACAAAATTGACTTATTTCATTTTTTGGCCATTGGTTTTTATCCAGCAGGATGAGATTTGAGAAGAAAACTCGTCAATAGTAAGAGGGAAGAAGTCTCCATCCCCCAGTGTACGTATTGTAAATGGGGATGCAATTTAAGATTAGGAAACATGAATAGGGATGCTTCTAGGCATTAGGAGGCTTTACTTGACCCTCTTACCATTTCTAACTGAAGTTTCATGCCCATTATATTTGTCTTTTCATGTAATACACTCAATGTGTAGTTGTGCATTTTGCATGTGATACACTCAAAGTGTACATTTTGCGTTTGATACACTCAAGTGTACATTTTGCATGTAGTGTTAATCTGTTTTGTATTTACATTTATCGATTTTGCAATAAGTTTTGTATGAGTTATTGTACAAGCCTAGCTCAATTATGGCACCTTCAACAAATAACTCTTACCTTTGGTCCCAGTACTGAAGCAATGGCACCATTATCTTCTTATCTTCTAAAATTATTTATACTTTCTCCTATTTTCATAGACCTAGCTAATTTTACCTTTCAGGATTTGTCTGGTACTCAAGCCATGAGCCCTAGAGCCTCAGCTTGGCCTACCCAACTCGGGACTTTCTGAGTTTGGGTGAGTCCCAACTAGGTTTGTAAGTTTGTAACTATTATATATACACATGTATATAGACATGTTCTATAAATATATTTTAAATCTTGTTATTTTTGTTGATATGATTATCATTCACAATACATGAGTTGTGGATAGTTAGGTGTGAACTCATAGGAAAATTAAATGTGTGATTAAATTAGTTATAGAATAGTTTTTTTATTTTCAGTTATAACTGATATTGTATATGGCTCAAAAATTACATTGGAGATAAGCTCAGAAATGTAAGAGAAGTTAAATGTAAGATGATAGTGATAAGCTCAGAAATAAAGACAAGAGGAGAAGACACTATGCCCTAGAGAGGGTTAAGAACCACATTTTTGCACCTTCTCTGCAATTTTTTCAAGTCAATTTCTTGCATTATTTGAGCCAAAATGGGATACCATATTTGAGTAGTATGGTTGAACCACAATCAAGCAAGTTCTTCTGAAGAGTGGATCTAATAACAATACCTAACATTAAAAATGACATAACTCACATTTGAAGCTAAATATTCAACTTTTGGCCCTTATAAACACAACCCTTTACCATTATTTTGTGCAAAATATCAAGATTCATAAAAATGCTTTACAAGAACCAACCACATCATAGTTTACACAAGAACCAAACACAAATTTTCTTGGTTTATAGCATGGAATTACTTGGGAACCACTCCCAACTATGTCTGTATGTAGTGTTTTGATGGAATTGAGTGGTGTACACCTTTGGCAGGTGCACACCAAACTTTGATAATGGTTATCTGTTCATGTGAGTTTTATTCCACTACAACATGCATAATCGAATACTTAGTATTCCAAGATGAAACACCAAATCTACAACTCTCTCTTGAATAAGGATGCTCATGCTAAACAATGTACATGGATTGTGTGATCAAATGAGACAACCCCAAGGTTCCTTATTATGGATGTTCACTCAGTTTTATGATGTGATATGTTGGTTATCACAAAGGGACTTATGATATTCATTCAATGGTTACCAACTTGACTTTAACTTCTTTCAACCAACAAATTACAAAGGATAAGGGTTTAGAAATTCTATCTAACTCTAAGAATGTAAGACAATGTTGATGATGGGGTGAGCCTCTAACTAGTCCTTGCTTTGCCGTTTCAACTAGCCATAGGAGGGTGCTATCTTCTAAGGATGCGGGAATGGTTTTCACATTGTCAATACTCATTCAAATACCTTATGAAGATGCAATCTAAATGAACATCTCCAATAGAAGTTAAATACTTGAAATTTTAGGCCCAGACTAACCTTACATTGTTACTTACAATCAGTAAGTACCAAAAGGTATGAACACTAGCTCCACCATTAATCATCATTCAACAATATCTTCTATCCATCTACTTCTACTTCTACTTAACATGAAATGAAATTAACATGAAATGAAATCTAATCTAAGTGAGGAAGTGAAGAAACCATGCAATACTCCAAACAAACATTCACCATAAAAACCAACAATGAAAGAAGGAATAATTTTAGTAGTATTATGGCAACAATTTCAACAAGTCTCCCTACCCTACTCTATCTCTAATGAGTTACAAATGAGAAGGCCTTGGCCTTTTATAGTAGCCCCCGGTACAATGAGTGACCAAGATTGATTTGAAATCAAAGGACAAGATTAACCCAACACAACCCTAATTAGGGTTTCATAACCTCTACTAGCAATCGTTAAATGCCCACCCAATTACAAAAGAGCACCACTTTGTGGGCTAATCAGAAAATTAAATTGCTTTCGTGCGCCAATAAGAATGATAAAATACCACATGGGCTTAAAAAATCTTCTTTTAGAAGATAATTTTCTTCGACTCTTCCTCTTTTGGTACATTAAATGAATCTGGACATAATATGATGAAGCCCCTCCATTAGGACATTTGGTGTGTTCCGATTGGTTAAAGAAATGGGCACCACCTCAACATGTTCATCTCATAGCCTTGATAAATACCCTTTGTCCTTTTCATAGACTTTTACTTTGGAAATCTTCTCACTGCCTTGTCTTGTAGACTTGATTCTTGACTTCCTTTTGATCTTGTACTTGTAGATTTCACCTATGATCTCCTACTTCGAACTTTCTTGCCAGCTTCATGAATGACCTTGTAGTTGCCTTGACGATGCCTCCATGTATGAAGTGCCCACTCTTGAGATCTCCTTGCTCATGATATATCCAGCTACATGCTATCTTCTTGTTTATCACCTTTGCCTAGAAATTGCCCTCGCAAAACAAGAAGAAACTTGTGTTAAATTCAGAAAATGGTGAGTGTAAACATAATTAAGATATCACAATAATATAGCACCCTTTCCTAATGACATGTTTTTGATTTTGATACTGAAATTTGTTGATGTTTGTAGCATCGGTCAGATAAATAATACTGACTATATGATTATTATGAGAAATGATTTATTATATATATACATATATATCAATATATATAATAATTGATATTACTATATACATTGATATATATATATATATATATATATATATATATATATATATATATATATATATATATATATATATATATATATAAAGTTAGATTATAATTATTCTCATATTAACTAAATAGTTAAATTGATAAAATAAATTAATGAATAGACATGTCCCATGGAGGGACATGTCTCTTCTTGTCCTTGTCATGTATAAATACAAAGAGATTGATGCATTTGGAAAACACATACAATCAGATAGTGCTATTACATTTGCAATGATCCTAAAACCTTAACATGGTATCAGAGCCAAGTTGCAAATGTAAGAGAGTAGTTTGTTGATGGTGAATGTGTGATTGTCTCAGAAAATAGTCTCAGTATGAGGACCATATCTCACAAATAAACCATTGGATTTTTTGGAATTTTGGATATGTTGGTGATAAACAAATTTAGAAGAATATCACCAGAGCGATTGGAGAGAAAATGTCAGGTTCAAAAGTTATGACTGATTGTGTACGGGTCCATGCAAAATATGTAAAAGAGCGAGGTTCCTTCCTTAAAAGCCTAACCACTTGAAGGGAGATCTGATCATATTGAAGGTTGTCATAGTGTATAGAACCTTTGGATATTCAAGACAGGTCATGTGAAGAATTATGGTAATGTTCAGGAACGACGACATCATTTTGTCAATTTGCATAATATTTTCTACATGGGCTCACCTTATAGAATGAAATACTTGAAATTTATAAAAGATAAGTATTTCATGTTTTATTAATGCACATAATTTTTGAGTTTGTAATTCATGCTATACTATTAGTTAGTAAAATCTTTTATGCTTCTATCATTGGTATTTTTGGTCGACATAGTTTAGTGAGCTATTTGTAATCTCTCTCTGACATACCTTCAGGACAGAAGCACAAGATAATTGCATTCAAGGGAGAAAGAACTTGATGCTTGCAAATGAATTGATGATTGAGACTAGATGCAAAGGGAGACTGACATTTCAAAAGAGGTCAAGAAGTTGATAAACTCGAGCTTCAGAGGGAGCAGATGGTTCAGTCAACTTGTGACAATCTTGATCATATTGAGAGGGAGTTCACTATTGAAGGTGAAACACTTTTGAGGTAAACTTGATATAATTGATCATTATACTAATGAATCATGAATGATTTTAATGGGCCTGCCCCCTGTGTAAATCATGAGGAAGTGACGACTTTTAAATGATTATCACTTGTATTTGCAAAAGTTATTGAAAGGTGACGATCTTACAATAACTTGATCTTCTATTGTGATAGACATCTTGTGATGGCTGAAACAAATCATGATAGATGACATCTTCTATTGTGATAGACATCTTGTGATGGCTGAAATAGATCATAATAGATGATGTGAATGTTCTTATGGTAAGTGCACATTACCTATGAACATTTGTTGAGTACTTGGTGGATATCATGAGACTTGATATTCTGCAGGCCAATGCTCTCGATATCATGGGATGATATCTTTATGAACTCTCGAGTACTTGGTGGACATCATGAGAATTGATGTTGGTAGGCCATTACTCTAAGCACTTGGTGAATATCTTGAGAGTTGATATTCTGCAAGCCAATGCTCTCGATATCATGTGATGATATCTTTATGAACTCTTGAGTACTTAGGTGATTGTCATGTGTTGCCATTTTGATAGGCCAATACTCAAGATATCAAATGGATAGAATCGTCGATGGAGGCAATCCACCTGAGGACTTGTGGATAGAATCGCTGATGGAGGCAATCCACCTGAGGACTTGTCGATAGAATCACCAATGGAGGCAATCCACCTGAGGACTTGTGGATAGAACTGCCGATGTAGGCAATCCACCTGAGGACTTGTTGATAGAATCGTCAATGGAGGCAATCCACACATTGAGACTGTTTCTATTGATTACATCATGAGGATGATGCCTTTATTGCTTACATCATATAATTGATGCTGTCAAGTGTCTTAAGTGTTGACATTGGATTGATATATCCTCCCTAGCTAAGAGGAGTGTTGATGTTTGTAGCATCGGTCAAATAAATAATACTGACTATATGATTATTATGAGAAATGATTTATTATATATACATATATATCAATATATATAATAATTGATATTACTATATACATTGATATATATATATATATATATATATATATAAAGTTAGATTATAAATTATTCTCATAATAACTAAATAGTTAAATTGATAAAATAAATTAATGAATAGACATGTCCCATGGAGGGACATGTCTCTTCTTGTCCTTGTCATGTATAAATACAAAGAGATCAATGCATTTGGAAAACACATACAATCAGATAGTGCTATTACATTTGCAATAATCCTAAAACCTTAACAAAATTACACTTGAATGAAGAATTTCTCTTGTTTAATCTTAACTAAGTCCATTAAATGATTTTCAACTTTTGATTTGGATTCAGGTTTCCAATTATTTAATTTTTCCTTGCATTTGTCCATCAAGGCCTTTGAGTTTATGAATTTATCATTGTCAAATCTGAGTTGTTTTTTCAAGGGTGAAGTTTTCCTAAAACTCGCACTTTACTTCCTGCAAATGGGGTATCTCCTGGGTTATAGCCGTCAAAACCCCTACTTCCAGTGAACCTGATTTTCAATGACTGCTAAACTTTGTTTAATTTTCAACTTGCACTTCCAATTTTGCACCTCTATCTCTTCTCCACCCTTGTATTTATCTTATTTCCTTGATTTTGAACTGAATTAGTTTTCAAATGAGGCTTGCCACTTGAACCATTTCAAACTTGAACCTCACCTTCCATGCTCAGCCCCACAACATCATTTTGTCAAATACTTGCATTTCATATTTCACCTCAAATCAAGAGGGTTAGTGTTGAGAAACCACATGTCTTGATGAAGATAATCTTTCATGAGCATAGTCGCTAAGGATGTTTTATGATTTCAAAATGCAAGGCTGTATCCTCTATAACTTGATGTCTTCTAACCAAGATCAAGACAGCCCTATCATCCACTTAATCAAATTCAAACATTTCATTTGAAAGCACATTCATACCCCTTTGCCATCGTCCACTTTTCAATTGCAATGAAATTCTAATTCAACATGTCCAGATCTGAGATATCTTCGAATTTCATAAGGCTCCGGGTCTCATCAACTGGGCCCGACTTCCTAAAATTTTCCTGGCTTAATCTCATTCTTTAGAGTGTGCAGCCGTTCCTTTAAGCTTTCCCTGTCGCCAAGTCTGTTTTCAATGGTGATCCAAAGGCTTGGAACCATAAATTCTATAGGGACCACGGTCTCTTGCCTGAACATAAGAAGGAGAATAAAGATTTTGAAGGCTGTCGTCTTCCACTCAGGATTCCAATCGTCGTTGACACGAATGATCGGAGGTTCCTCTTCCTTGCCCAAATTCATTGGTTTGACAAACGACTCCTTATACTTCATGGGGTTTTTCTCATCAAATTTATGCGTCAGGACTTCGCTTACTTTTGCATCCCCTTTCTTGTATTCACCGTACTCCGGGGGAAATGTTCCCAGCTCTTCCTCAATACTTTGTATATTGCATGCTGGTTGGAAGAGTTCGTAATCCTCTATTTGCCAGTGGAAGAGACCGTTCAGTGAATCTGCATCATCCTTTGTGTATTCTCCCAATCTTAGCACACCTTTACTATTTGGTTCCATTTTGTCCCTTCCTTCATCCCTTCGATCGTTTTCACTGTAAGATTCTGAGTTTGAAGAAGAGGCTATCTCTTCGCTCACCATCTGGGTGCGAAGGTCGATGGTGAACTTCCTCCCCCCATTCTCCATCGAGAGGGTGTTTTTCTTCCAATTGTGGTTTACCTTCGCCGTGACCAGCCACCCTCGACCTAGAATGGCATCGTAACCCTTCTTTTTCAAAGGTATCACCACAAAGTCTAGTACAAATGGTTGCGAGCCAATGGTGACCTATTGTGCCATTAGCATTCCGAGGGGTTTGATACCCTGCTAATCGGCGCCCAATAAGTTGAAGGTTGGGGGCCGCAAAGTTGGCTTGCCCAATTTCTTCCATGTCTCCTCTGGAAGGACGTTCACTCCTGACCCTCCATCCACTATAGTGTTTGTTAGGATGGAGCCAAGGATGCCCATCTCGACGACTGTCGGGTACCTTCCGCCATTTACAACAAGTATCATCAGGTCAGTTGCAAACCCTCCGGGGATGTTCGTACGTGTGGTATTTGGCTGCGTGGCCAAGTTCCCCAACAATGTCGTTCCCAAGTGAGGCATGGTGTGTAGGAGGTCTTGGAGTTTCACCGGTACCTCTAATTGTAACATTTGTCTCAGAATGTTTTAATCTGCATCCCTCCGGCCCGACGTGGTGGCCATCTCCCATGTTCCTTTTTGTGCTTTCATCGCCTTCTTTATTTCTTCCTTACCCTCCCGTGTCCCTTGTTTTGGTTGTGATCGTGTGATGGCTAGTACCCCCTCGTCACTTCTCGTTCCCTCGATGTTGAGAAAGTTGACCCCGAATTTTGGGCAGTTGGCATCCTCGTGGTTGCCAGGACCACACCTGCGGCATAGCTTCTGTGGGGTGTCGCCCTTGTTGCAGTCCCTTGCAAAGTGGCTCCACTGATTGTAAGCTCGGCATTGGATCATCGTCCGACACTTGGAGTCGTATTGTATTTGACTCCTTGTGTTGGTGTTGTTGGTATTGCCCCTTCCTGACGCAGGGCAGGTAAGGAGGATCCAACTAAGGACAGTCCAAACAAGCAGCAGAACACCACAATGCAGAATTACACAACAAGAATATGTTTTCAATTGAATTTTCATTAACATGCCTGGCTGTAAGGCCTTTCGGGTTAGGGCCAAATACAATCAAAAGTATTTCTTCTATCCCTCTAGCTACTTCAGCTCTGAAACAAATCAGCAACTAATGGAAACACTAAGGCAGATCTGAACTTGAGCTCGCAAGCCTCCAAGCAATCTCCTTGTCTCCAAGCATGCAACCACTAACTCTGCTATTACAATATCAGATAAACAATCTGATCTTCAAGATCTCTCAAGATTCAATTATGATTCTACCCTCATGCTACCACCACTCTACTACTAAACATCTACCCAAGCTCTCATTATATAGCCAGCGAAGCCACAAGTCGGCCAGTCAGGCATTTAATACATTATAGGTCCAGTCTAGAAGATTTAAACCAAAACTAATGAAAGAATGATCAAAACTTAATGCGCCTTTACATTTAGGTCCACACATGACCCAACATGTCCTTAACTTTGCAAGGCCCCATTTCATCACACGGAACTGCGCAAGAAGAAACACTCTACATTTCGCGTGAAAACTGCCCAAAAAATAGGTCCCGGGGCAAAACGGCCATAACTTTTGACTCATAATGAATTAGGAGTTGCGCCCTTGGGAAATGATAGTACTTTAGGTCTTCTTAAAGTCCTTAAGAGCGCAAAGGCTGATTCATTAAGGATTAATGTCGCCACGACGCGCAATCAGCACCAAAACTGTAGGAACGGCTCCGGCGGGAACACTGGCAAAAAATAGGTCCCCGAGAAAAATGGTCATAACTTTTTACTCATAATGAATCAGGGCTTGCGCCCTTGGAAAATGATAGTACTTTAGGTCCTCTTAAAGTCCTTAAGAGCGCAAAGGCTGATTCATTAAGGATCAACGTCGCCACTTCACGCAATCAGCCCCAAAACTGCAGGAAAATACGGCTCTGATGGCTAGTAAAACAACTCCAACTTTGAAATGGTCCATCCAATCCTTATGAGATCTTAGGAGAAGGTTCCAAAATAGGTCCTCAACATCATGTAAGCTTTACAAACCATGAAACCAACAAATACAACAATTATAATGCAAACAGGAAATATTTTTGGTGATGCAAGATTGCTCAAAGCCCAAGATGCTCCTGCATCACTTCCGCTGCCGCGTCGGTTGCCTTCGTGCCCGCCCGAAGATGCGTTATTGTTAGTCTTTGTCCCTGATGTAGATGGTTGCTCTTGGGTAAATAGCACTTGTTGATTCCTTACCTTCATGTTGTATGGGCATTCCTTGGTGGAATGGCCCATGATTTGGCAAATGTCGCAAAATGCCATTTTGGGACACGAGCCCTTTGTATGGCCGCTCGCCTTGCAGTCTGTACACCATATGTCAACTTCCCCCTTGCTGGTACCCCCTTTCATGGTCTTGAACTCCATCATTCTCTCCATGTCCTTTTGGAGTGCCATGACTTTTTTCTTCGACTCGCCATCACTGTTGCTGTCATCATTCGAAGTGTCGTCTTCGTCGGAAGAGGACTTGCTTCTTTTCTTCTTGGAGGTCTTTAGTTCGCTCTCCAAGTCCATCGCCTAGTTATAGGCATCTACGTATGAGGTGGGGGGCACTATCTTCATTTTCCTCCGTAGGTTAGATTTCAAGCCCTCCACGAACCATCTTTTCTTCAAGCCATCTGATGGCTAGCTATCCATTTTTCCGACTAACTCCTTCGGTCGGCGATTGTAAACCCGTACAGTCTCTTTTTTACCTTGCTTGGTTCCATATATTTCAAAGACGATTTCATTGTCGTCTCGCAGGAGCCTAAACTCCTTTTCGAATGCCTTCTTCAATAAGTTCCAAGTGGTCACTTTGCTTTTGTCTAAGTCAAAGTACCAATCGATTGCTACCCCTTGGAGGGTTGCCGGAAACTGTTTCATCCATTCCGCCTGGTTAACGACTCCATTCGTAGACCAAATTGTCTCACATGTGCGGCAATGCCATACTGGATCTTCCTTCCCATCGCCATGGAATTTTGGCAACTTTTCTTTCTTAGTCGCCATGTTTACTTTTCTAGGTGCCGACTGTGTTTGCAGCACCGGTTGTGTTACAGGCTGAAATGGTACTGTCGGCATCGATACCCCGGAAATGTTTGGTACTGTAACACTTGATGTCCCCGAACTACTGGAACTGTCCAAGCCTGGTGGGCTACTGTGATCCCTGTGCCCCTCTGTCACTTCGATACTCTCGACAGCAACGGTATCCTGAGCCTCCCTCCGTGCGGCTTCCTCTTCTTCCTTCGAGCTTCTCTTGCTTCCGTCTGTGGGGTTAAGGTTAAGGACCCGAACAAGCTCCTTGTTTCCTCTAGGCAGTCCTCGTCACTTCTTCCGGCCTCCCGGTCAGATTCCTCCAGATCCTCGCCTTCACTTACTCCCTTCAGTAGTCCTTCGGCGCGTCTTCTGAATCTCTCCCTTCGCTCGGCTTGCTGCTGTGCAATTACAGCTTTTCTAGCGGCTTGTTCCTCCTCAAGTTCCTTCTTTAAATTTCTATTTTTATTCAATTGATCAGGCATAAATTCTATTCAATCATTGATTGTCAGAGCATGCTCTTCTTCAAAAAGTTATGTGATTCCGTCCTCATTCGTCCTTAAGTGGTATTCCCATTCATCGACTCATTCCATCACTTGCCAGATTTGTTTGGCAATGATGCCAGATGTTTGCCCGCTGGGGTAAACTTAGTTTTGCATAGACATAGTACAGGAAATATAATAAACACAGAATATATCAGAGAATAATAGATGCTTTCATTAATCATTCCAACGTATGAGTACATTCACATAATAATCCATAATAATTCCTTCACCTGTAGGTGGTACATATTTATCTACCCGAAGGGGTATGACCAAACGTCACCACTCGACCCAACTGCCCTTCGGTAATAACTAATTACCGTCGGAACAACATAACTAATACATGACATATAATAAAGTAGTCTTTCCGGCTAACACATTTCAAAATGGTGCTTATACAATTTGCACTTGATTGAGTCTTGTTACATTGGGAATCATGAGTTTTCCACAACCGAATAGCTTATAATTTCAGTGCTTGTTCAAATCAGATTGCAAACGAGGTTTAATACTCCCCTCCAATCTGCTTTGCCAACTTGTAATTAGGTGTCTTGGGAGTTCGATCTGCTCTCCATGTGAATTGATTTGCACTTGCAATCAATGTTTGAAATGATTTTCTCTTGAAGCATTTGAAATAGCCAGGCTTATATAGTTTCCTCCTTGGATCGATTTTCCTCTTTAGGCTACAAAAATATGAATTTCTACCATCAAGTATTAAATAGCAATATTGATGATAGATCTCCATTTGCATTGTATTTATGGCCTTTTATTAAATTTAATCCTCTTGCCATTTCAAATTTCAAAATTAGGCCCTCTACTTGGATTGAATTCCTCCTTATGCTCATATAAATGCAATCCTTTATTAAATTTGGGCCTCCCATGGTTAAATTTGAGGCATATCAAGGCCTATGGGAGGTTAATCAATGAATTCGATGAGGCCTTGCATTGAATATAGGAGCTTTGCATTGTTTTTCGGGCAGCCTTGCCTCGAGTGTAGACCCTTAATTATCCATCCAAGGCTTGCAATCATGAATTTGCATTTAAAGTGAGGCCATATGTTGGCTACTAGGCCTGATTTAGACCTTGCTTCATCAAACTTAGAGTCCTTTCTGATTGAGATGGGGCCACACGTTTGGTTTTAAGGCCTCTCTCATGAACTTTGCGCCATGGTTGTCCCCTTTCAGCCTCCGTACGTTCTGATCTGGGTCTGATCCATTGATTTGATGGCCTAATTTGTGGGTCCAAGGCCACACATGCCAAGTTTAGGACCCATGTTTGGAGTTTTGATCCCATACATTTCATATTAGGCTTTCTTTTCATTGATTTAGGCTCAGATATTATCCATTTAGACCCACACGTTTTGTATTTAGGGCCTAAGCTTACACGTTCCATGTTAGGGGCCAGATTTGCATTGAACTTAGGTCTTTTTTCACTGAATTTAGGCCTGATCTTAATCAGATCAGGCCCACACGTTTCCTCATGGTCTGGCTTACATCAATTTTAGGCTCAAACTTAAGAGTTTAGAGCCACACGTTTGGCATTGGGCAGCCCTATCTCACACGTTTGAGTTCAGCTGTGGCTTATTTTTAGAGTCTTGAGCCCACACGTTTGGGCTATAGGTCAGATTTAGGCCCATTCTCATCAGATTTAGGCCTGACCTAAATCAGATCAAGCCCATACATTGGATTTTAGGCCTCATTCTTAAAATTTAAAGATTATACATTTGGATCAGGGGGGCTGCAAGGACAGACCTACTGATTTAGGTCCACACATTTCATTATAAGGTTGGATGTTTAGAGCTTTGAGCCCATACGTTTTAGCTACAGGGAGCTGCAAGTTCAATGTTGAGTATATATTTTGCAAAATGAGGCCACAAGCTGCTTATTGAGGCTGCTCAAACCCTAGGAAGGGGCCTCATGGCTGGTTGTAAATCCTCCCTACCTTTATCTAACATTGCCTCTCACCTCATGAATTAAAGTTTTTCACTTAGATTGAACCACTTGGCTCCACTAGCCAATAAATGTAGTTCACCCCACTGCCACTTGAGGGAGTGGATTCCACCTTTTTATCTAGCAAGCTGCCACTTGAGGGAGTGGATTTCATCTTTTTATCTGGCAAAGCTACCACTTGAGGGAGTGGATTCCACCTTTTCATCTGGCAAGCAATTTTTTAAACACAACCTTGCTCCCTTTTTTAATGCCAATGACTTGCTTGACCCATTGTTTAGCTCTTACCTTCTTGCTCTCATACTTGGCCGATTTTTTGTCATTTCTCATTTTTTCAACATTTCAATTTTGAGAGGCTCTTGAATTGTTGCCAACCTACTCTACCACCTAAACCTACCAACAGAAAGCAAAAAGAGGGGGTCCCCATTTGCAATGGGGCGATGGTGTGAAAACCTCACAATATTACCTTATCCTTTTTCACAAGTATTGTATTCACCCAGAATTTGAGTCAAGATGCATGGTATGCTTGTTTCTATATCAGCTTCTTATCTTCACATGTGGGCAGTTTTGGGAAAATGGTTCTTATGTTAATTATCTTCCTTCTTCTGGTCATGAACAATGATGCTTCTCTGGGTTTTGAGTTGAAAAACAATATTGTAAAGAAAGTCCTGAATGAAAAGATCTTTTTATTTTAATTTTATTTTCTTCTTTTGTAGTCTTAAATTATTTCGGATCTAAGGACTGACTATTTTGTTATTTTTTATTATATGCTGAAAAATAAGAGGAAATATGCTATTTCAAAATAAATTTTTAAAGATCAGTGCCTGTCCAAGAGGTTGAGCTCAATTGGTTAAAATGTTTGGTTTCCATTATAGAGACCCAAGTTCAGTTTACGATAGGGACATCTAAAATGGAATTCTAAGTTTTTTCTTTGTCTTCCATAGTTGGCTTCTAATGTGAAGGTGGTTTCTAAATAGAAGTGGATTTATATGTGGTGAATCTTGGTTTTCCATAGGCGATTTCTAATTTGTTTGCTCTTAAGGAGTATTGATCTATTGTAGATGCTTGTATGAGAAAGGTATTTGTAATCAATATTCAATTCAAAAAAGAAAAGGAAAGAAAAAAAAAGAAAAGATTAGTGCCTACATTGATGTAGATCAAGCTGGAAAGAAATGTATTCAACTTTGTTCAGAATCTTGTGAGGAGATGTGCATTCATTGTTTGAGACAGTTTTATACTCTTCCTTTTTTGACTACAGGTTTTGTTAGGCCACTTGTTAATTATTGCCTTCCATAAGGAGATTGCACATATAAATTTCTGCAACCCCTCTTAGCCAATTAGCTTTAAAATGTAACAGCTGGTCCTATCCAAGGACACCGTGTCCTGAAATTATGCATTACAAGACAATACTTGATGTACCTGACATAGATGTAGAAAAAGGGAGGTCTTCTATATTTTAGTGGCCATAAAATATTTTGCTTCTTAAATGACAGGTTTATGAATATTAATTGTATCTCTAATATGCAAATTTGGAGGTCTGTTGGTCTTTTATCAAAATTTCCTGTTTCTTATGTTAATAAAACACTTCGTAAGTTACTAAGCTATTTTATCTTCATTTCACAATGGCTTTGAGTTTTAACATGTAAGTGAATAACATTTTTTCAGTGTCTATATTTAAACTCTCTATTATCTTTCTTGGCAGTTGATGGGAAGTATGCATTCAGTTAATGCTCTGTTTCTCCTCATAGATGCTACTCTCAACAGTATGGTATGTATACATTCAGACACTAACCTACAAGAGTAAGAACGGATAACAAACCGTTAGCTAGATTTTTATACTTAAAATAGCAACCACTCACAATATCTCATTGAGTGCAATTGATTTTGATGACAGAGCTTCCCTTGGTTTCGAGGTGCATATTTTGTGCTATGGACTGCACTTTATGTTGTTGTCCAATGGATTCTCCATGCTTGTGGTATGACATGGTAAGTTACTCAAAAAAACTGTGAGATGTCATTGCCATTTTCTAATCAATGGAATTTTTGATTCATATTTATCACATGATCATTTAGTATTATTAGAAGCAAGGAAGAAAAGAAAGATATTATATTAATGTTCACAAGTGACCAAAATATATCAAGGGGGCTGACAGATGCAATTAGAGACAGTAGCAAGATGAACCCTGAAAGAGGCTCCAAAGAAGTTACAAACTAAAATATAACTAAAAACAAAACATAATTTTTAAGGCATTTTGACAAACAAAAAAGGGGATCAATCAAGAGCGGTGAAACACAAGTCCTGTATGAAATCAAAGAACATGTGAGACAAAAGTTGTCTAAAGTAGTTCAAATCTCTAGGAGAAAAGGTTCATCACAAAAGTAAGTAGAGTTGGGGACATCAAAATGCCAAGATGGGTGTATTGGGTCTAATATGTATTAATAGAGGGGTCACCCTCACTAATAATTGGGAAGGTGCTGATAAAAGAATTGAAGGTGCTCAAAGAATGTCACCTTAAACTCTTTAAGTTTTATGGCCAAAGACTCTCCACCTCCTAAGATACAATTGAAGGTAGGAAAGAAAGTGCTGATGTGCATTTGTGTAAGAGATTGCAATCAGGAGTTAGACAGAATAGGAGCATGGTGCCTTGAATGAGAAAGGAGGTTTTCCATGGTCCAGTTGCATGTAGAAGTATGTCTTTTCATCGATCTGATATTAACACTGAAAATCAGTGGTATCTGGAGGGCATGGCCTTTAATACTGGTGACAGGAAAGAAAAACAACATGGGCAACTTGACAATCCCACAAGTGAACAAGCCCTATGATATGGGTACTGGAAGAAACTAGAAAGTGAGCCATTTGAGATTTAGTACAAGCAATGTATCTCTTAGGGAGAAAAAATGTATCTTACATCTGCATCCATCTTATTTTCTGCAACAATGCTAAAATTTAAGTATGTCTGCTAATTGATCTGACATCAACATTGTAAAAGCTAGTTGTATCTCAAGGGCTCCAAATGCCTCTAATAATCGTGACGGGCAAGAAGAACACGGTGATCAACTTAGTGATCGTAGAAGTCCTGTATAAGGCCCTTACTTGAAAAGGACCAAGCCCTGTGATTTGGGTTCTTGAAGAAAGTAGAAATTGAGACATTGGAGTTTTTGAACAAGCACAATAGTATTTCCTTGGGGAGAAAAGATGTATCTTATATGTGCTTCCATATATTTTCTACTATAATGCTATAATTTAGGTAAGTCCTCTCATTAATCTGACATCAACATTGTGAAAACCAAAGGTATCTTGAGAGCATCAAATGCCTCTAATACTAGTGACAGGAAAGAAGAACGAGGCGATAAACTTGGTGATCCTAGAATTTTATAAGTCCCCTACTTGAAAAGGACGGAGCCCTGTGATCTGGGTACTGGAAGAAATTAGAAAGTGAACTGTTGGTGTTTTTGTACAAGCAATGTTATCACCTTTGGGAAAAAATTGTAGCTTATATCTTCTTCAATAATAGGATTTTGTTGGGTTTTCCATCTTTCAATAAGATACATATCTGCAAGTTATCCTTGGCTAATGCAGCTTTGAAGGTAGGCTTCTTATCCTAAATGGATAACCAGAAAAAAAGGAATGAAAGAAAAAGAGCTGAAGAAAATTTGCTCAAAGATAGGTAAAACTTGTTCCCCTGTTTTGAGTGACCTAGAAGTGGCAATTCTAATTAGTAATTCCTAAGAAAGGATGGCAATGGAAAGCTCCATAAAGGCTCTGTCAGTTGTTTGCCTGGAGCCAATTGTTTGCATAGCTTTTACAGGATTCTGATCTTTAGTGAGCCATTTACATATCTTTTATCAGGATGGAAAGGATTGGCTTTCTGTTGGAAACAGACAAGATTCAGATCCATTTGGATGTACCATGGAGGAAAAATCTGGGAATGGAGCAAATCATAGTAAGTCTGTCTTGGTTCAAACTTAATCATTATGTTGAAAATAATTGAAGCGCCCATTTCTAGATCCTTGTTATGCACCACATTGAAGGTGTAACAAAAAAGGCTACATATCTGACAAAAATAGTTTTGACTTGAAGAGCTGAAGTGGAACAAACCATAAAAGATCATTTAAAGCATCAATTCGGACATAGGAAATGATGTAGCAACAAAGGAGATCATTATTATAGTAAGTTACATTGTGGGTTGTTCTGTTTTGAATAGATATATGTGTGTTTATTATAAAGTATTCTAGAGGGAATGAAGAAATTTGTAATGTCCCCGATTTCAGGCCTCTGGGATTAACTCGTTTCAGTGACCTTCACAAGCTAATCAGGTTGTCAGAGGGGGCGTCGTTTGGCAGAGCTAGTGGTTGGATTTCACTTTGGAGATCTCAAATGCCAGGATTGTGCTTCGTTAGGTTTAGATTGGTAGACTTACTATTTATAGTAAGTGGTATTTTTGGCATTACTATGTTTAGTGGAGTGCCTGTGCAGTGATTTCAGATGTTTCAGGATTGATTATGCAGAATCTCCAGTTTGAGAGACTTACTATTTTTAGTAAGTCTATTTTGGTCTGGTTGCTATTTTTGGCAGGGTCGTGTGAGCTCAGGATGCTATCGTCTGAAAGTCAAATTATTGTTGCCAGAAAGATTCAGTCGCATCACGTTTTAAATGAGGTTATTAATTAAGTTATTTTAATTTAATAACTTATATACTTTAATGTTATAATTTTGTGGTGTGTGGAAGAAGGCTCTCAAGTGAAAGGTGTAATGAAGAAGCCTTCATTAAAAGCTTTATATATGCCTTAGAGAAATGGATTTCACTACCTTATGTCATTTGATGAAAATTGTGAAGTTGAGAAATTTGCCTTGAAGGAGAAATCGTATTTCTTGAGGAGAAGCAAGGGTTTGTGTTTGGTCTTCAATAATTGGAGAGAACATCAAATTTCATTGCTAGATTTGCAGAATGTTGTTTGAATCTGAATTACCTTTGCTGGACATTTGTTTCATTGCATAAAATCTGAGTTTTTTGGGTACCGTACGGAATTGCTAGAACCGTACGGAAGTTGCAGGACTGTACGGCAGTTAGCAAGGCCGTACTTGTTGATTGGAAGCAAGATAGAAAGGGTTGGAGTTTAATTTGGTTATTTGCTGAAGTTACAAGTTGTGGCTTTCTTGATTGAAGGATGACAAAATGCCAATAGCAAGGAGGAAACAATGTTTGGCTGGCGTCATTTTATACATGGCCGTGTCTCATTCATTCCCAGCTGCATTTTTCAATTTTGATGATGCAAAGTGATTATAATGCAGCTACGTCTTCATTGAAGGTGCAAAATAAACATTTGGTTAATGTAATAATCATTACTTTAGTTCTTTCATGATCAATAACTATTCTGGTGCATTTTCAGAATTAGTTAATTTGTTGGTGTTAAATTTATTATGTTGAGAAAATTTATAAAATTCATATATGTTTTGAAAATACAAAAAAATTGCAATTAAATTAGAAAAAAAGAAACTAGTTGCAATTGAGAGCCAGCTGGGCTCTTCACAAAATTCTCCATTTTTCTGGTGGAGTTTTCTACACAAAATTTTATGCTTCATATTTGAATGTTTGATTGCTCAAGCATATCTTTATTTTCTGCAGCTGTTTTATTGCGAGTAAAAATTAAGAAAGTTTAGTTTTCCACCATAAATATTTGTGGGTTTTCCTTATTCTAAAAAAGAGATGTTTAAGGAATTGAGATGATCCATAGGATAGCCAATTTAGGATTAAAAATTGGCATATTATTGTATCTTTGTAAGGGATCTATTGCATTTGTATATTACTATATTGATCATAGAAAATTAGAAACATGGTGGAGGAGAGCTGTTTCCATGACTTAAGCTGGAAGAGTGTGTTTGCAATGTTTCTCAACTTCAATGGCAGAAGATATTGGAGAAGTTGTTTTCAACGCCCAATTCACTAAGATGTCAGCAGCTATTCTTCTTTAACTAGGATGGTCATGAAATCGATGACAAACACAAGGAAACTAAATCTCCAACAAAAGAAAGAGATAAAAGAGGCAAAATTCCCGCAAGAGGATAAGTACTATATACAACACTTCCCCCCTGCTGCCCCCTGCTGCCATTCCCCTGACATCCCCAAACTTAGGCCCTTGGTCGAACCGTCCCAAAAACTTGCCCCAATGTCCCCCATCCCCCTGTCCCAGACGGGTGGTGGAACACTGGTTCTCTTCGTCATGTACAAACCGTTTTGATGGGCTACTTTGTGTGGAGTTGGTCTTTGAGTCTTCTTCATTTGATACTATTTGTATAGAGAAATTGTTGTCTCATCGACAAGATCTTCTACTTTGTCAGGGAGTAGTAGGTTTCTAGCAATTTCCTCCCACTCACGCCACGTACGTTGTATTGTGCCATCTTTTCTAGATGGTTTCCATTTCTCTCAACTCTAGCTTCAAGTGACACGTATTCTTTTACTTCTCGATGGACTTTGAGATTCTTTGTATTCACCATCTTTCATGTTGTTCTCTAATTCGGGGAGATCTTCTCACTGATACTTCTCTCTTCCCGAGGGTGCATAGTACGTCAAAGGTGCAGCATTCGCTTGTGTCATGCTCTTCCTCCTCCTTTTGGTTCCTTTCCTCTTACCGTAGTACTTTTTGCCAACTTTGGTCTTGATCTTTGTCTTCCTGAAGATTTCATAGGGTTATCAAGCTATGTGCAATTAGACCTGGGAGCCCTAGAAGGAGATGCTCAACTTCCTTGTTCACTCTTAGCCATTGTTGGATGTTTCTCTTGGAGGCCCCTTAGTGGAGAGCCTCCCATTGAATGTATGAGTTTACATATACCTCCCATAGATATACAAGATCTTGTGTCAACTCGTCCTCTACTTTGTTTTCTTTGGATTCAGAGACTTCTGGTTCTTCATAGGATTGGCCCATTACATTGGCATACTACCTGCCGCCATTCTTCTCTGCAGTTTTGATCTTTAGGCTTTGTACGACAACACCAAAATGTTTGCTCCCGAATGGGGCTGTTATAACACAAAGTAAATAGTAACAAAATTATACCATACAATAATGCAAAGTAATAAACATAGACAACATAATATGGCCAAAAGATGTAATTCCAAGATGTAATTCCATAATGTAATGTGTAGAATCAATCAATGCTATCTTCTGAGACAACAATGAAGTACATATATAGTATCTGGCGGTTAAGACTACCAACCGTCAACAACTACCAAATACTACTTGGAAGCAAATGTCATTACATTGCTAACTAACCATTACTTAATTAACACAATTATTTATAATCACGACAAGATTGCCAACTACATTGTCCTTAAAAATGGCTGAAAAAATCAGGGTCTTCGAGATGTGTCCCCCTGTCCATGTTTCAAAAACTTGGGGTAACATAGATTTAACTTTTCCATATTGTACAAGTTGTCAAATGAAGTCACTCTACATTGACATATTTTGTTTTCTCATGAAAGATGAGATTCTTTACCAACTTGATAACTCCTTGGTTAGTGTAGAAAAGAATTATGGGCTTAATTTGGTGAACTTGTAAATCATCCAACATTCTTCTAAGCCAAACCAACTTTCATTCCCCTTTTACAATATATATTTTGCTTCTGTCAAGGAAAGTGAAGATTCATTTTCTTGGTAATCTAAGAAATTGCTCCATTTCCAAGACTAAACACATAACTTCATTTAGATTTCATCCATTTATATTGCCTAATCTGAATATAAATATCCACATAGTTGAATCTCTATACTTGGACCTAATTGAATGCTTACGTCTAATATTCCCTTAATATATCTTAGAACCCTATTTGTTGTTGTCCAATGTTCTACTTTTGGACTTGTCATAAGTCCAGAGATAGTTGACTATACAGCTCAAGTTAGGCTTAATGGAGCATCTAATTGAATACTTGGACCTTATTTTCTTGAGTCTTGGATACCATTTGCAAATGCTCCGAATAATTTTCCAATGTATAAGTAAAAAAAGAGATATCATTTAAATAGACAATCATAAATGAAACCAGCAAGACAAGAAAAACATCACTCCTCAACCCACGAAAGTGGGTTGGGAGTGACACATACCAAAAGAAATTGGCACAAGTAGAAGTCTTATAACATTGGGTCATATTTCCATTACACATTTATTATTCTTAGGAGTCTCAAAATGTCACTACACAATGAAAATTCACAATTACAATCAAGGTCAACATTTGGTTCAGGTTTATTTGAGCTACAATCAATTGGAGTGACCCTCCCACTAGTGTCACATGCAGAGGCGGCCTCATCTATAGAGACTTTGGCAGGCTACGAATAGCATGTTGAGTGCAATTGCAAACGTAAAAACAGATTTATGTCCAACTTTTGGCATAAGAAAATTACCTCTTATAAGAATACTCAAATGTAGAGGTTTGACAAATGAAGAAGCATATATTTGATTCACAAATCCAGTATTATACAAAGAGTTTGTTTGACAAGTTCAAGATGGTAAGTTTCTTTAATCTCATATAGGGCTGTGGAGACATGACTAAAACTTTCAGTCAAGGATGATTCAAATACAATAAACGAATCAATATACATATAATTAGTTGGCAATTTGATAATAAATTACTTATTAAATTGTGAGAGTACGATGTTTCCATATTATCATTGGTATATCTAGTTTTTGTGATCAGTGACATCAATAAATTTTGGTCCAATAAAGATAGAGGTCATACTAAAGTGGTCAGGACCGACCAATGTCAGAAAATTAGGACTTGAAAAATTCCCCTCAATATCCATTGACATTGATTCTGTTTTTCTTCATCATTATGCTACAGCTCCTTGCCTAGCAATCCATCAGTATGTGTTTTGTTTGGGATGACTATGAGCAAGCTTTTGATAAATTGAAGAGGAAGATTTTTAGTGCTCCAATATTGATATTACCTTATGCACAAGCTATGCAATAGAAGATGTGACTATGTGAGAAAGACACTTATGTTATCGCTGCAAGTACTTATTATACCATCTATTAATAAAAAGAATTGTATGTATTGGTTAAATGTGTTAAAGAATGGAAGCACTATTTGTTGGTTAGAGAAACTATGCTGTAAACAATTACAACCATTGCAATACATGCAAACTCTAAGCAAGTTGCAATAGGCCAACACTTCAAGTGGATGGGTTTTGTGTATCACTTCAATTTACTGATTAGAGTCAAGTGCACAACAAATAAAATTACTGGGTAAAGAAATTATGAGGAGCCACCAAATTTTGTCGTACATGCAAACTTAGAGCATGTTCCAACAAACTCTGACACACAAATTGAATGGGTTCATTGGTTAAATATGCCAGTTAATTTCAAGAAGTGGACACAAAATAAGATTGTTGATACATCGTCAAGATTGGCTTAGATGAAGATAGCTGCAACAAGTACTGTTATGCAATTTTAGCTATTTAGCCAAAAGGAATACAAGCAACAGTATGCAGAGGATCCAAAGTTCAAGTAGGTGCTCTCTGCACCAGAAAAAGATGCAACTTCTTTATAATAATATAATTGGTCTTATGAGAGGCTTACACATCAAAGGTAGCTGGTCACTTTGGAGTCAGAAATTATTAATGTGCAGAAATCTGTGTATTGAATAAAGATGAAAGTATAGTTAGCGAGATTAATTCTAGAATATGCTGTGTACACATTATGCAGTATTGACAAACCATTTAATTTAATGTTTGGATTCATCACATGGCGGACGTTGGGAATAGATCTTAAGTTTTGCCTAAAGAATACTCAACAATCCATTTGTTGGTTCATAATTTATGCACTCCCTTATCTAAAGCCTGTTTTATATTCTAGTGTTACAGGTACAAGAAAGATGAATTATGGGTTTTATGAGTTATCCAGAGCTTTGTTTCGAATGAACTATACAAAAAATGAAGCTGAATGCATTGCTACTTGAGGATGATGAAGGATGCATAACCTTACATGTCTGGTTTGAAGGCTTCAAGCTGAAGAAGGGGAAATTAAATTGTGCTTGCAACTAACTATACATCTTTCTGGTCTTCACCTTCTAATACTTGGAAGAGAAATGAAGCCCTGATAAAGTCTCCTTAGTGTCACATAAGTGGGTTGACTTCGTTAGTGCATCAAGTCATCTTAAGTTGTTAAAAAAACCCAATTATACCATGCTATCTACCATAGTTACCAGGAGACGAGTACTTGGAGACGCCGGAGACTGGTATTGGTACGGCTAATTTTCAAAAATAGGTGACGGGTACTTGGAACACCATTTTTGTAATATAATTTAATAATTTCTAGAAAATATCATGACATAGAACTCTGAAAGCAGGATTAGTAAATCAGTCACACAAGAACAGTAAATCGTAAAGGCAATTTCTCTTTAGACCTTTACCATGACGGGAAATCAGTCATACAACTGTTTATGTCCCTGTAATAAGTCTACACTGCTAGTAGATCCGATCACTATAACTTTGCATGGATTTTTGTATCATCCAAAATATCAGCACAAAACATTAGGTGGACTTATGATTTTTATTTGCCTTCCGTTTTTTCCTTTTAATGCATTTTGCCCTAAGGTTTTAGGTGGGTGACGTCAATTTCTAGTTGAGAGACTTCAGAGGCGGCCAGAGACAACAATCATAAGAACCATGTGCATTGGGAAGCTTTTGGAGACGTCTACGGTAATGGAGACAGGTCTGCATATCCAGGATGCGGCTGATGGGAGATGGGTCTCCTGGTAACCATGCTATCTACAAACAAAAATAAAAACAAAACCTATTTAAGGAAACAAATGATCTCAGTGAACAGAATTCTTGATTAACTACTCACTGTTATTAATTTATCTCTTCTAATACCAGCGTGGTATTTCATGAAACCAGCTCAATCTTTGATCATGTGTAACACTCCCATTTCCAGCAATTTATTAAAAATTTATAATTTCAACTCGAGTTTTAGCAAATGAATGTGCATGAATAATGCAAAATCTATCCCATGTTCTTTCTAGGTATTACAAACTGAATGCTGTGGATTTTAATTATATGTTAGTTCTATTTTTTAATTTAACTGCGGAAGTTTGAAACTTGTATTCATTATTTTACCTTTCCCGATTTAGGCAGTTTGTTGAAATCATATGTTTACTTTTTGATTTCTAACTTTGTAAATTGAATGTGGTTCCTATGGATGCATTTTTTGGGTGAATCTAGGTGGCCATATCCATTTCTTGAGCTCTCGACACCATGGGCTCCTTTATGGTATGTTTCACTCCCATATGTTTGTAATGTCTTTTCCACTTACATTCAAACTTTATAGATTCACATTCAACTTTTATAGATGTAAAATATATTTGCCTGTATCAGAATTAACACCTAGATTGGAAATAATTCATTGCAGGTACTTTGGCTTGGCTATTGTGTGTATCATATGCTATACAATATTTACTTTGCTAATAAAGGCCAAAGAGAATCTCTTTCCAAAATGGTTTCCGTATGCCTATCAACGTTTGCACTAGTATTTTATTTAAAAGTACTCCATACTAAAAATAACATTTAGAACTGTCACTTTCCATGGTTTCACCTCTTCCTTAATAAGGAAAAGATATTGTGGTTTACATATGTCATTCACTGAGGTTATTTCATCAAGCTCGTGTGCGTTTAGAGCTGCCCATTTCCATGGTTTCACCTTTTCCTTAATAAGGAAAAGATATTGTTGTTACATATGTCGTTGACCAAAGTTATTTCATCAAGCTTGTGTGCGTTTAGAGCCAAGCATTTTTTTAATCGTTGTAACAAAGTATAAGTGATCGGATTAGTAGAGATTATTTGGAGTTTGGGGTTCATATCCATTACCTCAATACAATAGGCAAATAGAGAAGGATTTGTGTCTTTTTCTATAAAATATATTGAAATAATTTGTATATCATTTGTATGTTCAATTAAAGAAGTTGATAAGAAAATTAATTTGGCATCACATACTGTTTAGCCTTTCATGTATGAGATAATAACTGAGTGAATGTTTTCGATAGTCATTACCAGAAGCTCTTTCATTTAAACATAAAGAGTGTCAATTGATTATGTGTGAAATTGAATAAAAATAATAATATTTTAAATAAATGAATTTCACAAACACCATCATAAATATATTTAAGTTACTGAAATACTTGAGATTTGGCAATACAAATTCTCATTCAAGGGGATACTATATAGAGGAGAATATAATAGTCATGAGATGGAAGTGAAACAAGTTTGTTTCATAACATTGAAATTTAGAAACAGTGAAAAAACTTGCAATTTTAGAAATAAAATTCAATTTTGATGGTACCTGAAAAGAAAATTTGGGGAAAGTAGGTGCTGTTTTCATCTATTGAGATATGGAAGGTGATATGAAAATGGAAGGCTTGAGGCATCTTGGCAAAAGGACAAATAATGACAAATAATAAGGCTGAATGGTAGACCCCTTTGCAGGATATTGTGATCTAGAGGTGTTAGCAAACTTGAGAATTGTGATCAAAGTAATCAACAAGAAATATTGCTCCAATCGAAAGCTTATAGCATATTAGGGAAGTCTTTTCTTTACCAGATGAATTCGCATGTATCAACTTTGGTCATACCTATATAGAGTAGAATATGGCTGTTGAGACAATCTTGAAGCATTTCGATAAGTCTAATGTCTCTAGAGAAAATGATGGTATTAACGAATGAGGGGAGCTGAAAGATTACATACCTTTAGATCATCCTCCATAGAAGACTTGCATTTATTGTAAGGTGGTGTGGCTATTCCTAATAGTGTGAAAGTAACCCCAACACATGTAAGTTTGCACTGCCTATCCCGTTTATGAAACTACATCTAAAGGGTTTGCTAGAGATGGCAAAAAGTGGTGTTAGGGGTTAATGGGTTGTACAACAATGGCTCTGAAAGGAGTCATTAAACAATTAGCACTAATTCTTTAAAATCAAGAGAGTAGTTAAAGATGGGGGCAAGAGATAGCCTTGTTGATTAACTTTTTCTTAGTGGTGTTAGGGGTTAATGGTTTGTGCAACAATGACTCAAAAGAGTCATTATACAATTAGAGGATTTTTCCTTTAAAATCAAGAGAGTAGTTAAAGATGGGGGCAAGAGATAGCCCCGTTGATTAGCTTTTTCTTGTTGACATCAAGATGAAGGATAATATGGAGGAATTATGTTCACAATCTAGACTGGGGAGAGGAATACAAAGTTGTATGTTGGGTCTCTATGATATTGACTTGAGGACATTGGAAAAAATGGTGTGTGCTTTGGATGTTTTTTGTAAAGACAAATTAGTACAACCATGAAAAATATGGTAGAGCCTCATCACCAAGGGACTTTGGTAGTGGTAAGTGGGATGCATGATGCTTGTTTTGGAAGGTAATAATATGGCAAGGGCTCTTAGGCATGTTGGGATTTTGGAAGGAATTAAATTTTATGACCTAGAGAGCAATTGGTCTTGAAGTGCTTGGATGGAGTTGGTAAATACCTTTGGTATAGGGTTTGTGATCTAATTTTTTGAAGTTGGAACTCTTGAAGGGAGTGTAGGAATGGTGAGATGGGTGATAACAAAAAAAATGAGTAACTATTTTGTTCTTTGTGCAAGGTCTATGTGCTTTTTGTTTAGTTGTTAGTGCATTGGTTTGGTTGGTTGTGCAAGTCTATAACATTTTTTGTTGTCTAGTTGTACTATTGCTTCTTTCTTAAACAAGGTGTGAACAAGGTTATATGTCTATGTTTAGTGCTATGTTTAAGATGCAGGCTATGCTCTGAAGCTTATGCTTTCTATTGTTATGCTTGCAAGGTTCTTTATATAGCTTGCAATGTATGTTTTATGTTGATAGTAAGGATGGGCTCTATTGAACCCATATAATATTATAAATAAGAATAATTAGAGCATAAGTTGGAGACAAATAATGTACATTATATATTTGTTGAAGAAATAAAAAAATCGTAATTAGAATTATATTTAAATATACACCTAAAAGTTTTGATTAAAACCAACAATCTAACAAGGGGGCTGATTGTCTTCGGGCTGAGAGAAGAACAACACATTAGCAGGGGTGCTGGCATTTACAAGTTGAGGCCATCAACGTCTCACTAACAACACACTTGTTGGAAAATACAAAATACAAAATATAAACAACACACTATCATAAAGGTTGGTAGCCCTCCTCGAGAGTAGGAGAGCAACTCACTCACCACTTATGGAGAAGAATGCAAGTTTATTAAAGAACTATTTTTCCTATGTCGTCACACAATTGTCTAGGCGATGATGTCCTTAGGATCCCCACCACAAGGGGGAGCAACTAATGAAACTCTATTTGGACAACTGTCAACACAAGGGTCAAAGTACTGAGAAAGCTATGCATTGTTAGTTGGAGATTGGAGCGGAGTGGGAGCAACAGATGAAGAAGGGTTGTCACAGCTAGAGGGGGCCACACTGGTAGGAGGAGTGATATTCACATGGATGGCCCAATTTACAGTAGGAGCATCACCTAGATTTACAACAATATAAACCTAAAAGTTGGTAATGAATATCAATGCAAGATTTCAAAGGAAAAATCAGTACATTGTGGCAATGAAGAACATTGTTTTTTAATAAAAAATTTAACCATTCAAATACACAAAATAATTGCATTGAATTGATGAATACCTAAAACTCGACAATGAATAGTAATGCAAGATTTTGGTAAAAAAATTACCATGCTATATATCCTTTTCTATGAAAATATTCAAATAGACAAGACAATCACAATTGAAAATTGTATTGAATAAATGAATAACTAAAACTCAATAATGAATACAAATGTAAGATTTTGATAAAAAAAACAATTCACCATACTAATAAAAAATAATGTTATCTTTTCCAAAAGATATTTAAATAAAGCAAGATAATCATAATTAGAAATTATATTAGATTAATAAATATTTTAGATTTTAAAAATATCAAGCAAACAATACAATGATAAATAAATATTATATTAAAATTATATAAACAAAATGCACCCATTTATAAGAGTAACATATTCCAAATTTCATAATCAAGCCTTAATTTTGAGTACAAGTTAATTTACAAAATTGTATGAGAGGAAAGGCACTAGGGGTTTATCCACCATGTCTAATAATTCCTCTAAAAATAGAAGCTTGAATAATTGTTAATTTCACACATTCCATATTTATTATCGGAAGTACCATGGGTCCATCGAATCATAGCAACTCAACCGGGATGCGTTGGTCATTTCTACAATTTTATTCACAAATTATTAGTAAACAACTTGCATGACATAGTGTATTTGATTCTCTAAGTACATTACATCTTATATAACATGAACCCCTATTATTCCTTGTCCATTTATTTGAGTGGAAGAATCTTCGATGTTCAAAAATAGTTTTTAATTTTCTTATAAAGCTTAGATTAAAATAAATAAATAATTTTAAAAAGATAGTTTATGGCAGTAAAAAGGAAAAGTGTGATAATAAATATGGGTCAATGAATTTCATTAAATATTTATATAACTGAATTTTGATATTTATTATGATTTGGTTTATTATGAAAATTATATTATATTTGTAAAAGAATTGGTAAAAGAAGTTTTATAAAAGTTGCTATATTTGTTAAAAGTTTTGCAAATAAAATAGCAAACTAAGTCAATTTGATTTGGAGAGATTCAATAATTAAGTGTACTTGAATTAGAGAAGTATTGAGAATGATAAGTTTATGGAAAGTCTTGATACTTCATCATTCTAAACATAATCTAGTTGCAATGAGTGCTGAATGGATCATTCATTTTTATAAAAGATGGGCTCTTGTGAATTATTATACTCATACCTATGAAATACAAATAAAAAAAAGACTTAAAATTATACAATTAAATATTGATATAAATATTATATCAAGAATTTTAATATTTATAAAAGATTTTTTATATTCCTCTTCCAAATAAATAAATATATATTATAAGCTATTAAATTATCTTTGATATTTTCAAAAATTACAAATAAGAATATTATAAAAAAATGCTCACTCAAAAAAAACTAAATTCACAATCATTCTCAATCTAACCAACCATTTGATACAATAGAGTGATTGAATACAATATAACGTATTGAGTTTTGCAGTCATGGGAAATATGATAGACAATATAAAAGTTGATAATAAAAGTCTGAAGAAAAAATTAATTGATATTTATATAGACCTTAGACCACATGATTACACAAAACAAAAGTTTAAATGATATTTATACACTACTATCTACTAGCAGTCGCATGCTTTTGTGCATGCAACAGTGAGCCGATAGGAAATAAATTTTTTCCCAAAGTGAGATGGTTTGCAATATAAGAAAATCATAAAATTATTATGTATGATAACTCTATTTGTTTGAAAATTCTGTACAAGAAAGAGAGATAAAGTGAATATAAATATTTAGGATACTATGAATAAAAATTTGGTGTTTCTATTTTCTATTATTTATAGATTTGTTATAGTATTTTCTAGCAAAAAAATTATTTTTGAGGGAGCAAAGCTTCCACAAATAGTGTATCAGCTAAATTAATGAAATTATTGGCTACCGTCTATTTAAAAATAAATAAATATTTTAATATTTTAAGAAAATTGGTTATTAATATTATAATATATAAATAAGATATATAAATTTGACAATGAAATTTGGATTTCCCATTTAATAATAGATGTATATATGTATTGCACAGGTTGAGATTTTGGGAAAAAAAATGAAAGAGTTTAAGGTCTAAAGAAGATCAGTGCGTAAAAAATAGAACTTAGAAATATAACAATCTTCTTTTCTATTATAGTCCTTTGTTTTTGGCTAGATTGTTGTTTTTATGGTTCTTCGTGATTCTTATCTTTCGTCCCAGATTTGTAAAGGGTTTCGGGGCCCCTTCAAAACCTGTTTTTACCATAATAAAAAACAATCTTCTTTTATGTTATATTTCTTTTGTTATATGTGTTTCATACTTTAAAAAATTAAATTGATGATATCTAGATTGATTTGTATTTGTATAATTCATCATAAAAATCTTGATAAAAAATTGACATATAATTAAAAAAATCAATTGCTCTCTAATAAAAGAATCTTGATAAAAAAATGCAACACCATAAAAATTATCAATAATTTATAATAAATAGAAATTTCAGAATTCTTATGAACTAATAGCTGATAATTTGATAAAGATACAATACCATTCAATATTAGTCAAACAAGTTTCTTGCCCCATGTGTTCCTGACATGCACACAAAGAAGAAAAATTAAAATGACACTAATTTTTAATTATTAAAAAACAACATTTATAAAAGTTAATTCCTCATACAATCAATATTCTATAAACTAACTTGAGACATGAACGATAATTTTCTAATCTATGCAGAAATTTCATTCAGGTGTCATATAAGGTAGAATGCTTAAATGCTAGAAACACAGAAAATGAAAAAATGGACAAACTCTTAACTCAATGCAAGTTGAAGTCAACAGATGTTTACATAAATGGCTGATATTAAAAACAAGATTCACTATAACTCCATGAATTTTCTGTTAGATGTAACAACTTTCTAAATTATTATTTGCAAATTTTAATTATTAACAAATGTAAATTTCAGACATTTTATATGAAGCTAATCAATGGAAAACTTGAAAAATAGCCTCATAGAAATATACTTCATTTACTTGTATATATAAAACAATATAAGCTACATAATCCAGAGATCGTAGAATGAAAAGAAAGGTGACTTGGAAACGAGAAAAGCCACGAAATGAGAGGCGACTACCATATTTTCCAATGGGATAAATGACATATAATATTGAAATAGAGGCATTGCAGTAGAGTGAGCGACATAAACTTCAATGGCTGTACAGAGTCAAGTTTCCCAAAATAATAGCTATCAAAATAATTGAAAAAATCTTATATAAAATAACTATATTTAAAAATTAAATTTATTATCAAATCAAAAATATTTAGATAAAAGACTCATTCAAACAATAAAAAATGATTATATATTAATTAAAAATAACATCTTCCAACTCTTTTCATTTATTGAATTTTATGAAATTATATAATTTTAGAAAAAGAAAATAATCTAAAACATTTCTTATGCTTAGAAGCTTTAAAAAATAGAAGAATGTTTAGTTACATTTTACAAAAGAGAAATGGACAATATAATCAACTGCTGCAAGCAGGCACTGTTCCTCTTCACCATCCATTTACTAATACGAACGGTATGACTATGGACAATCAAAGATTATAACTGCATGTCAATTCCATGGAACTTATATTCAGTCCAAAAGATGGGTTGGTATTTTGGATTTGCTCAACCTCTTTGCCATTTCCAATTGCTCATTCATTTAACATTCTCAAATGAACAATGTTTCCAATCTGCACATTAGAAATTTAAGGGTTTGACTATTTTTTTTTCTATACAATGCAATGACAGATGGAGTTGCTATAGAAACTAAGGGTTTGTTTTTTTACATGCAATGCAATTACTAATTTTTACAAGATTAACTAATGTGAAGAATTAATTCATAATTATTAAACCCTTTCATTTTAATTAAGGCTAAATTTACTATGGTTAAATTTATTGTAAGAGTATGTTTCATGCCTTGCCTCTATGCTTTTTAATAAAGGCTAGATTTATTATGGTTAAATTTATTGTAATAGTATGTAATAATTTAAAAAGAATTCATATTATTTTAAAATTTGAAATATTGTTTATTATTTATTTTAGAAAATTTGGTTTTAAAAAATTGATTAAGATAGAAATAAGAAAGTAAATACATTAATAAATTGTTTCTATAAGGTCTCAAAAAAATAGAAATAAAAATAGGGGAATAACAAGGCAACTTCTATTTCTACTTTTAGAATCTTTGCTAACTTCCAATGAAAAAAAATATGGAAAAAATTCAATGTTTTCATACACTAAAAAGAAAAAGTAAAAAACTTAATGTTTTTCATATACTAAAAAGAAAAAGTATCCGGGAAGAGGGCTGACAATTTTCTGGCAGAAAATTTCTTTTTCAGGGAGCAAAGCTCCCACAAATAGCCTATTGGCTAAATAAAGTAAACCAATCCACATAATCTTGTTAATTTGTTTGCTACATTCATAACCAATGCCATGCCTTATAAGTTTTTCTTAGGAAAGTAATGATTTCCATTTCCAAACTAATGAAGTGCATACTAGAACGTTTTTAGAAATTACAACTTTTTATAATAAGGGCTAATATTAGATCTTTGAAACAAGTGCTAGTGGCTAGTATTTGATGTCATAGTATTGTAAATATTGAAATAAAATTATTATAGTATTATAAATATTAAAATTTGTCATAAAATTGGAAATACATAAAGTAGTTATAATTATAATAATAGATTTAATTTTGAATTATTAATTTTAAATTATATTCTTATAAGTTTACATAGATTTTTTTAAATATAAGTATGCTAATATATTATAATATAATAATGTAATATTATAAAATCTTTTATTGTAATATAATGACATAATATAACAAAATCTTCTAGAATAATATAATATAATTTATATTAATAATTAATCCTAACTGAATATTGCATACCAAACTTTAATTATATATAATTCATATGAACACATATATTATTTATATTATATTTTTATCTTATATTGAACCATTTATTGAATTACATTAATATTTAGAGTATAATTCAATATATTAATTACTTTTGTATGTACTTAAGCAATATTATATAATCATATATATTATATTAAAAAATGTTATATTATATTATATTTTATTATAATACCCTAATTATAATACAATTTAATATAGTATTGTATTAAATAATATAATATAACATATAGCACTTGAAATTATTGATATTAAAATGTAATTGAAAATAAGAATGATTAATATGACATAATATAAATATAATAAAATATTAAAATTAAATGAATTTACTAAATAATAAAAATATCATAGAGTAGAGAATGGATTGATGGAAAATCTTTTTAAATGAGGGGATTACACTTGGACTAACAGATAATGATTTTTTAAACATTGCCGAGAAGTTGGACAAGTTTTTCTTAGTTGAAATTGGGGTGGTACAGATTGGGTGCATGAAGCAGAAATTCTTCCATTCATAGGTTCGAATCATTAACCAATCAGTTTAAATTTTCAGGCAGATGCAACACCTGTTAGATACCCTTTTAAGTTTGAAAAACGTGGCTCACATTTGAAGGCTTCAAGGATTTGATAAGAGGATGGTGGTCTTCTGCCCCAAATAGAAACTTAGTAATAAGGCTTTTATATTTTTTTAAAAGCTTCAATTTTTTAAGGAATGTCTTAAGCGGTGGAATAGAGAGACGTTTAAAAATGTTTTTCGTTGAGAAAATGAGATTGGAGGAAGCTTTAAGTAAGTTGCATACAAAGGTGATTGAATAGGGGATGTCAAGAATGGATTTTGAGATGGAAAAATGGTTAAATCAAGAATATGCAGAGATTTTGAAAAGGGAGGAAATCTATTGGCGTAAAAAATCAAGGGAAATGTGGTTGATGGAGAGTGTTTGTAACACGAAGTTTTTCCACAATTTGACCAAAGCTAGGAGTTGTAATAGGATTTTCTCTATGATAGATCAAGAATATGTACTATTCTAAGAGATCCAAAGGAAATCAATAAAGAAGTGGCTCGTTTCTTTAAGGGCAGTGTTAATGTAGTGGAGTTCAGAGATGGTGATGATGATTTTTGGAATGTCATTCCAAAATGCATTTTTGAAGAACAAAACCAGTTTCTAATGCAACCAGTCTCCTTGGATGAAGATAAGAAGGCTCATTATTCCCTTGGTGGTGATAAGGCTTCGGGTCTGGACAGTTTTCATGCAAGGTTTTTCCAACACCTATGACATATATTTGCAAAAGATTTATGAGATGTGGTTGAGGAGTCCAGGCAGTGTGGCTTTGTCTTAAACCTGATTTTAATAATACATTTATAGCTTTAGTTCCAAAGAAAGATGAGGTCTTGATATTTTAATGATTCTCGACCTATACTATTATGCAAGATTGTTTATAAAATTATTTTGAAGGTGATTGCTAATAGGCTTAAAAGGATCCCAAATTCTATTATTTTCGAGGAGCAAAGTGACTTTTGCCCAAATAGGTCCATTGTTGAGGGTATTATTATTGCACATGAAACTATTCATTCATTTAGGACCACAAAGAATCAAAGAATGCTGGTGAAGCTTGATCTATTCAGAAATCCTACGATGACATGAATAGAGGTTTTTTGTTACAGATGCTTCGTAGTTTTGGTTTCTCTGATAATTGGGTGGCTTGAGTGGAAAGTTGTATCAACATGCCCGAATTTAATATGTTAGTAAACGACAGTCCTAAGGGTTTCTTTAAAAGAGAGAATGGGATTAGACAAGGGGATCCATTATCCCCATTTTTGTTTATTATTATGGCGAAAGCTCTTGGTGGGTTGTTTTCAAAATATCAGAGGGAGGGAGGTGGAAATGAATTAAGGTGGCTAGAGGTGTTGATCCCATTTCTCACCTCCAATTTGCAGATGATACTTTTTTGATGGGTGAAGCATCCTTAAGAGGATCTTGTATTATGAAGAAAATTATTGATCAATACAGTAAAATGTTAGGGAAATTTGTAAATTGGAGGAAATTAGAGATATTATTTTTCAATACTCCTTGAATTTACAAAGGGAAATTTATAGAATTTTGGATATGAGACCAAGAAGGTTTCCTGGTAGATATCTGGGGACTCCTATTTTTGGAGGATCTAGCAAAGTGACCATTTGGAGAAATTTAGTTAACTATTTCTTAGAAAGAATAGAGGGATGGAAAAGTAAATAGCTCACTTTGATAGGTAGGATACTGATGCTAAAATCAATCATCTTTGCAATTACAATTCTTTCCATGATGTCTATGTGAATCTTACAGAAAATGGATAATACTATTGGGCAGAGAATGAGGGTCGATTTATTTTGGAATGGTGTTAGGGAGCGGGATAAAATTTCGTTGTTGGCATGGGAAAATATTTGTAGACCAAAGAGTGATGGGGGTGTTGGGTTACGTGATTGACAGATTATGGATATTGCTATAAGAGTGAAGTTGGTCTGGAGTATTTACGAAAATGAAAATCACTTGTGGGTCAGAATCCTTAAAGATAAATATTTGGACTTGGAAGAGAATCATGGAATATTCATGTTTCATGACCCTCCCAAAGGATCAACTATTTGGAATTTTATTGTGGAATGTAGACTAGTGATCATGGACCATGTTACTTGGTAGGTGGGAGATGAGAGAAAGGAAAAGTTATGGGAAGATTCATGGGAGGGCTTTCCAGCATTGGAAGGAAATGATCAACTTCTGCATTTGAAACTCCTAATACTGCATTGGGGAAGCAGACTCGGAGACTATCTAGGATGTAAGCAAGGTATAGATGGGGAGGTATAGATGGGGAGGTATGGGTCTGGAGAGATGTTAGTCGAGAAGGTTTATCACTAAAATAACAAAGGTTAAAATGAAGGAGATTTTGATAATAGAAAAGTTTTGATTTCAAATGTTGTAGATAAGATAGTGTAGTGTGGTGCTTCAAATGGTAAATATTCTGTTAAGTTGGGATATCAATTACTAAATCCAATAGGAAATGAGGATGTGTGGCCCTCTCATCTATTTTGGAGTAAGGAGTGTCTTCCAAAGGCTATAATATTTGTATGGATGGCATTTAGGGATCGAGTTTTAAAAGGTGAAAGGAGAAAAAGACTGGGGCTTATAGGGCCCTCATGGTGTGTAATGTGTGAGAAACATGAGGAGTCAATGGATCACCTCATTCTCAAGTGTAATGTGGCTTCCTAATGTTGGAGAATGGTGGTGGGTAAATTGGGGTGGTAGGGCTCATTACCAAATACACTTCAAAAACTTTTTATGTGTTGGCCACATATGAACATTAAATCCACACTATCCTGCATATGGAAGGTGTGTCCTTTGATAATTATTTGGGAGATTTGGAAGGAGAGGAACAAGAGTCTTTCAGGAGAAGGGGTAAAATCCTTGGAAAGGCTATGCTTTAGGATAAATAATTCAATTGAAGAAGTAGTTGGCACAAATGCATCCAGGTACTTTAAGCCAAAAGTGCCATTAATGGATCAAGACAAACTTGTTCAAATGCAATGACCAAGGATCAAGATTAGGCCCATTAATGAGCAGAGATGGGTGCATCCAGTTTACAGTAATAGAGTGGAAATTAAATGGAGCAAACCTGAGGAAAGTTGGATAAAAATAAATCTCTATGGGGCCTTGAAAGACAACCCAAGACCATCAAGAATTGGGTTTGTTGCTAGAGATAGTAAAGGTAATATTTTGAGTATTGATTTTGCATTTAGAGGGAGACTCTCTTATCGTTGTAAAGGCAATTTCAACAAGATCATTTCAAGCATGACACCTACATAAGTGTATTAATGCAATTCATAATGAACTATCATATATTGAAAGGTTTATAATTTTCCATGTGAGAAAGAAAGGTAGCGAGGTGGTAGATATACTCTCAAAATGATTGTTGACATTTGCAATGGGGGAAGTACATAAGCATGATTTTCAAAATCTAAACTTTGCATCTATAAATGATTGCAATAGTATAATTTTTGATGCATTAATGAGAGAGAAGGAATGTTGTATTTGAATTTAATGAGCTGAAGTGTGCGATGGGTTGAGGGAGAGTGTCGACAACTATTGAATATGGTGAATTCTTTTTGAAGACACCAAATGGTAATTGTGTGTCTCAGTGTTGGGTGTTGCAGTGAAGATAGAGGCTACTTTCACCCTGCTAATGCTATAGCAACAAGAAGCATTTTTTTGGGAGGTAAAACTACAAAGATTGAAGAGACTGTTTAAATGCAAGAATAAAGGAGTGTTGATGGCGGTATTGCAGCTGCTAGGGGAGGAATTTTTTAATGCCAAACACAGATACTGTATTAGCCATGGACATCATCAACATTATTTTGGCTTTGGACACTTGAACTAGCCGATGATGCAAAAGTGATCAAATGGGTATTGAAGGCGCTGGTGAAGGAGGACATGCTGCTGGGTTTGGACCACAATATCCTTGAATGGGCGGTCCCCGGGGTTGATTTCGATGTTTCAGAGGGAATTGTACACCCACAAAAAGGATATGAATTTGGCATAATCCCTTTCATTCGATGGTTGGGTCTCTTGGATAAAGAGGAGTATCATGGGAAGGTGCGGGTGGCTTGGGATGAATTGAAGAGGAAAATTCATGAATTTGAAGAGTAGAGACTGCAAATGGTGAGTAGGGTGATTTATCATCCTGTAGTGCCAAGGAGGAGGAGGAATCAAATATTTAAGAATGCGAGTGGGAGGGTGGTAACAGGCTCGAGAAATGGTGGCCTGGTCTAGGCGTGGTGAGTCTGTTATCTCGTAGTTTTTTTGGGTTGGTTAGGGCACATAATTTTCTGCATTTTGGTAATGGCAGGGAGGCCAGAAGAGATGTCTTGTATTGTGCCATGGATGGTTTGTCTTAGGGATTAGGAAATCCCCCATGTTTTGTAATGTATTGTGTAAGGCAAATGAAAAACAATACTTAAAGTAAGGGTTGGGATGTCAGGTGGTAGCTTGGTAGCTTGAAACTGCTTATAAGGCGATATTTTGTAGCAGTAATGGGTGGTTAGGGTTAGGTTCATAGTTGGTTTCATTTCAATCATACAATGTACTTTCTCTTTTAATATTAATAAAAACTATATTATTACTGACCAAAAAAAATTATAGTCACTTACAAAATGAGAAAATCTAAAGAAATCTTGGTTTTGTAATTAACAATTAATTTTTTTTATTTCATAAAAATATAGTTCAAATATAAAAAAAAACTTTAAAATAGTATTTTTTTAATTATAAAAATGACAACAAAAAAAAGTACTAATAATGCCACATATGGAAAACCTCTATAGCAAGTATGAGACACCTCTATTTTAAGGTAACTATTTTTCCTTTTGAATTATGCTAGGAGGGATCTCTTGTACTTATGATGATAGCAATTGTAAGAATATTTTCCTTAATATTTCAAGATGAAACATATTCATCAATCTAATGTAATTTTTGTTTTAATTAGTTGAAAACTATGAGAATGTCCAGAGATACAATAATTTGTTTAGAAGAGCATGAATCCACATAAGCTAAAATTAAATTTTAATAAATCTTTTAATAATAAGTGTGAGAGTGGGTATTTTGAAAGGACATGGTAATTAGAAATGTTAATAGAGTTTATTTTTCTGAAAGCAGTAGGATTAATTATATTTAATACAAAGTAAAATCAAGTTCATTTTCTCATTCTCATGCACTCTTTCATACTGATGATGGATTATAGAGTATGATCTGAAATATTGATGCAAAAACTATTACACAATCTAAACCAAAAATGTCTCATACTACAATATATAAATATTAAATAATTTGTATATTGGGTAGAAATGATGTGTATGGGTATAATGTATAAGGTATGAAAAAATGGACATGCAAACTTAATAAAACATGAATACTTATCTTGAAAGGAGGCTGATTCGGAAATCACCGTTAACTGATGGCTGTGTTCAGTTTCAGGAGATTCTGCAATCAAATATGGCCTGGAAATGCAGAAACAAAGAAAACCCAAAAACCTTCTGTCTTTCGGAGCAAGGTCATCCTTGACCTCAGGATCGGGGTAAGACCTTACCCCGGGGTACAATCTTGACCCCCACTGAAAGTCGTTCTTGACCTGAAACAACTCCGATGAAAATTTTGTTCACAGATCTTGGAAGTTCATCAAAAAGTGTATCCAGATCTGCATCGATATTTGTCATCCCACACCTGCACTTGAAAGAAAAATGGTTTTGTTGTTGGATGAGGGGTTTGCCTTAGTAAAACCCCAGTTTGGAATCAACCTTAATAATGAAATTGAAATGGAGAATGCTAGCAAGTAGTAGAAGTAGATCTAACAACGAAGCTATGCTATTCAATAGATATGCAATTGTATTTGAAATGTAATCAAGTATGTTAATATGAAAGCTTGGACTCAACACTAAAAACCATAAATGTAAATCAAAACCTCCATGATTGTATGCTTGGAATCCACCTTGAGGAAAAAATGAATGGATCTTGAAGATGAACAAAGGATCTTGAAGGAAGATCACACCACCATGATGGAGAGATCTAGGGTTTGAATCATGAACCTTGAATGCTTGAGCCAAATCCCTTCAAAGGCTTGAATGCTTGAATCCTTGATCTTCAATGGAGAACTTGGATGCTTGAATGGAGATGATGGCTTGAATGCTTCCTTGATTGAAAATGCTTGCTTGATCGTGAAGGTCTCCTTAAGAGTTCTTTATGAATAATGGATGATAGATCATGAAAAGTGGATCTCATGAAGTTGCTTGGTTAAAATGAGAGGAGGAAGACTTCCTTTTATAGTGATCTAGGGCACAAACTTCTAGAGGGGCCAACATAGGGGAATTAAATTTCAATTAGGCCTTAACCCTTAGAAATAGACCTAGATTAAATACAATTTAAGAGTTTACCATTCTGAAATCTGAAACAGCCGACCCAGAAGTAGGAAAACAAATCTTTCCGAAACCTGACATCCGAAAATCATGGAATCTTAAAATTTGGACCTTGTGTCAAGGTCGAGGTCGACTTTGACCTAGGTCAAAGTCGAGGTCGACCTTGACCCTAAAGTCAAAGATCTCAGGATCTCAGTCCAGAATGCTAGAAAAGTGCAGAAAGAGGGTGGAAAAAGGGGCAGAGTGAGGAGAAAAGCCAGATTCAAGCCAGGGACCTACGCGAGGCATTTGACATGACCCCACACTACCCACTCGGAGGGCTAAACTAGTCTTAAATGGAAGTTCTTCCATTTTCCGATGATACATTTAGCTCCCACTTTAGCAAGAGTGTGGATTCAATGCAAACTCTTGGTAAAGGAGAAGAAAGAAGAGATCCAAGTGGATTCGCAATGAAATAGAATAACACTTAGCTAAGGACGGAAGCCCCCAGGATAAGGATTCTAACTCAAAATACATGCACGAGGGTGCAAAGAAAAAACTAAAAGACACAAAAGAGAGGGGATAGTACTAAAACAAACCCAAATCAACTAGTAGAGGAAACCTTGCTAAGAAATGCTTCCTATACTAATATCATATTCAGAAAGCTATCATAAAAGCATAAATGATTACATAAGAAAGACAAGAGAAACACTATAAATAACATAGCTTCATGATCCAATCCTACTAGCATGAGAGCAAAAAGAGAGAAGAGAGAAAGTGATTACCTCACCCAGTAAGATGCCCACCTTACCATGAATCACCAAGGAGGGAGAGCCCAACAAGTGGCCAAACCTGATCTAGTTCACCCAAAAACTGTGCCTTGAAATTGTAATGCATCTTCTGATGGCTTCTGGAATACCCATAGATCCACCTTCTTGTATCACTATGGAATATAAAATGTGTGTCTCCTTAGGATTTAGCAACTTATGTGTGTTACCTTCAGAGGATTTAGCATATAAATAAAAAAAACTATAGTACAAGGGAGACCTTATATATGCCCCCCTCCTTATCATGGTTGTCTTAGACATGATAAGAAAGAGAAAGATGATACCTACTTCACAACGTAAGGAGATATCCTGTTAACAACAATGTATACTACATTCTTAGTGAAGGGTATTGACCCCTACATCCAAGAGTATAGGTAATTGTGAAAAGGATATGTCACTTATGGAAAAAGGATCCTCAAAGAAAGAGATCTTATCAACAAGACCCCCACCCTAGAGGAGTGGTTTTAGATAAAATATCATCTTTCAAAGATAAACCAAGCGGGAACAAAGATTCAATCATCAAGCCCCCAATAATCAAGAGGAAGAGGAATCTTTGAATTGAGGGAAACAACTCTAATCACCAAAGCAAGGGCAAGAGTTTATAAATAACATAATTTGCAAAATAAAGGAGAGGTGATGACCTAGGACAACAATCTCTCATATAAAAGGATATCCATGGTCAAAACATCTGTCAGTATAATGAAATAATGTTGTAAAAGAAACCAATGCCACTAAGCTAGGGAAAGTAGATCCCTAGACAAAGAGAAAGAAGGAAGAACCTTGCCCCCTAGGGATGAAAGCAAGGGATACCTTTGCAAAAAAAATGTCTTGAAAAAGATATCTTGAATATAGAATAAAATCTATGGATGATTATAAACATAATGCAAAAACCATAGAGAAGAAGGGAAGAAGGGTAGAAAGAATACCAATTAAGCTTTGGATAAAATATATGCCAAGAGCCCAATGGATCCTAGAAGACTGGATTACATGCCTCTTGCCCCCCAGTCATGAGACAAGAGGATAAAAGATCTATATTATGGAAGAGTCAAGGGGATGCTCCCTATCAAAGTTATGAAGGAATTGTAAAACTGCACGAGAGTGAGATATAATTCCTAAAGCAGCTCTTTCTCTAACATATAACTTGAAATGCACACAATCAACAAGTAAATGTGTATTACTATAATGAAAAGGACATATGTACTTAGATAGATCATCTTTCAGCATAGGTCTAAAGATTTCTTTCTTGGAATTCATCAACTGAACATACACCTTCTTAGCTACATCTTGAGGAGTATCAAGGTAATCTAAGTTAGGTGTTGGGAGAAGCACATAAAGAGGAGGACGACGATCAAAATCAACTACCTTGAATTGAGATTGCAAACAAGCAAAACCACACATATCTTGTTTAGGGGGTATATGAACCAGATATTTAATACCATGCTCATTAAAACCAAGCCCTAAACCTTTATAACCTTGTTTAGTCATCATATTATATCCTGTAGTGTACATATCATGTAAGGCTTCTACATGAGGTGATTGTTTATCATGTTCATGAGTAAAGGTTGTATAAGGTGGAATAATAGGTTTAGAAGAATTTTATTTACACTTTCCTTTAATATCATCATGAATCAAAGGATAAGGTAAGTCAAAGAACTCTTGCAAATCTGCATCATGAACTATAGCTTGAATCCCATCATAAGTATGGGAAGAACTAGGATTAGCAGATGGAGAATTAGGCATATTAGGCATCGGATTAGGAAGCTTAGGAACTAAATTAGGTATGATAGGATTAGGATTAGGAAGATTAGGAATGGTGTATCATCTACCTAATTTTTCACATAATCCAAAACAGTAATAAGTCCGCCACATAAATCTTTAATGAAAGTTTTGAAAGTAAGAAGACTAGTATCCATCAATTTCACAAAAGCATAGGCTAGTGAAAGATGAAGGGTAACCAACATAATGAAGTGAATGATACTCTCATAAACATCATACGTTTGATAAAGAGATGCTAAGAGGAGAACAATAAAGAAAATAAGCACACACCAAAGCATCTTAAAAATCTTCATAGTAGATGAAATACAAAAAATATTTTTGTATTTTGCTTTATATGATTTTTATTTTTTATTTTTGAAATGTAATACAATAAAGCATCTAATTCCACAAAAGATAGGGGGTAAGCTTGTCGGGTTCACCAAAATGTATCGGGTAGAAATGATGTGTACGGGTATAATGTATAAGGTATGGAAAAATGGACATGCAAACATAATACAATAGGAATACTTATCTTGAAAGGAGTCTGATTTAGAAATCACTATTTTTTGATGGCTATGTTCAGTTTTGGGAGATTTTGCAATCAAATCTGGTCTGGAAATGCCGAAACAGAGAAAACCCAGAAACCTTCTATCTTTCAGAGCAAGGTCATCCTTGACCTTAGGATTGGGGTAAGATCTTACCTCGGGGTAAAATCTTGACCCCTGTTAGTGCTTAAACTTGTAGATGATTTTAAAAAAAAGATTTAGAAACATCAGAAATCAAAACTCTAGCATTCCCAATAGATGCATCTAACAAAATCCAAACACTAAGGTATTAATGTTAAAAACCTTCTTCTCTTTGAGTTTAACACTCAGGAGGACAACAGTGATCTATGTGCTTGACATAGATCATTAAATTCAAAAATATATAACAAATTTAAATTGAACAGGTTATTTGATTTGTTGATGGTGAACACATGCAAATTAATCTATAATTAATGCCATATCCTAGGGCATCAGAGTCAAAAGCCTACATCAACAGAAAGCTTATCAAAGTAAATACACCAGAACTCAAATGAGGTGCCTTACACTCCATTCTTCCCAATTGCTAATCTTGCTATCAAATTCATACATAGATCATAGATTCTCAGAAATCTCCCTTAAGGTTTACTCTTCCCTTGAAAGAAACTTAAGTTTAACCCCTATATCTACCTTGTAAACAATGTATCAAAATGCTTTACAATTTAATGCATAAAAGAATCCAAACATCCATACATGAAGATAATCAAAATGAGCAAAGGAGTTCCAGTATATTTTATTAATATTCAAGCTATATTAGTACATTCTTGACAGAGAATTGTAAGATAAAAATGCTATTATCAGAACCCACTTTACAAAGTACTATTCACCACCTTTAACAAAAGAAGAAAAATTGCTATATATACCACTGGCTATTTTGGAATCCTCAAATAAAGGATGCAACAAGCTTCAGATAGCCAGGATAGTGACTTGCACTACAGACAAAAAGTACAAACATAATGACAAAGAGACTGGAGAAACAGAAAGCAATTTCCCAACAAATGGAAACTTTACAGATGGCACCCTCGTCTAAGGATATTTCAAAGCAATTTTTTGAGGTTTTTGCATGAATGATGACTACCAATATAGGCTAACTTGCATCATTCTTTGTTTGATACTTGGTCTCCCTAAATTTTTGGATCAGGTGCCAGGTGTACCTTACTCTTCTTCTTCTGCCTCTATCTCCAAGACAACTGGTTTCTTCTTCTTTTGCCTTGTGTTCTTGTCCCACACTGCCACATCATCATCTGAAGGCCAATTATACCCCTGCAAGTCTTGTAACGACTTGATCTGCAAATCCCACCTGGAGTCAATGATGTGCTTAATATCTGCAACAAACTTAATGCAATCATTTTCCACCTTAATCAAGTTGTCAAAAATGTTGTTGCAACCATTAATGTCTAAAGAACCATTACTACCGAGAAAAGCCTCTTGCTTAATCATTATCTGGCTCATGCTTGACTTCCACTCATCCACACTTACTACACTTCCATCATCACTATAAACAAAGGGCAAATATTTCCTATAATCCTTATCAAACATGGCCAACTTGGCTTTCACCTAATTTGATTTTCCTTTTAAAAACTTTTAGGTGGCACTAACTGATCTAATATTCTCATACACCTCAGTGAAAACCTCGAGGAGATCTAGCCTATGAGGCTGCAATGCATCAAGTTTTTCAAATAATGAACTCCTCCCAAACCAAACACTGAACAGTGGCTCCAAAGCACCCACTGCCTCATTCCCCTTCTCATTTATTTTACGCAACATGCCAACTGACTGATGGACTAAGTCCATTTTCTCCTTTATTTTATCAAATCTATGTTGCACAACATTTGACATAGTCTTTAAGGCTGCATCAAGCCTTACCTTTTCTAAATCCTCAGATGGCCTGTCAGAAGTTTCTGCCATTGGTTGGGAGGAGACCTCAATCTGCAAAGTAGGAGGAGGAACTACTTTTGAAACTTCTTCAAGCTTGGCCTTTAGATCACCTAGTTCATCCTCCATTTGCTTGATCTTCATCAATTTCAAATCCCTGTCCTTAACAATCTGCATTGAATTTTCAAACAACTAAGCATATATGTTTGCCAATTGGGTTGTCTTTGCTTCATTGAGGTGATAAAAATGTGTCATGGCCTTGGACACCTCAAGGTCAGTGGTGTTTTGGACAGTCCAGATAATCTTATCTCCTTCCATTTTATCTTCAATGCTCACCAGAGAAGGCTTTTGAGTCCTAGGGGCAAGAGACCACATTGAAACAACTTGGGATTTAGACTCATAGCCACTTCCCCTTATCATATCTCTAATGTTCACTTCATAAGATAAGCTACTCTCTGATTACTTTCTAATCTAATCTATGATGAAAGCCAAAGTCAGATCCCATCCAGGAGTCAAGAGCATTCCACTTGATTTTAACATCTCTCTGGCCTCATCAACAGTAATATTCTCAAGGCTAGGGTCATAAGAAGTTAGAGCCCTCATGGTCTCCTCACTTGGTTCCATTCCCTCTGGTAGAGCCTTAACAACATCCTGTGATTTCTTCCAAATGAGGAAGTTCTTGAATTCATCACTTTTGATGAACTGGTCATCACTAAGGAATTCCTCTTGATACAACTCTCTTTTATCCTTTCCTAGCAATAGTGGTAATTCCTCTTCCTCTTTGGAAACTACCTTCTTGCCCTCTCTTCTATCTTTTCTCAACTGCTGATGATAAAATCGGTCACGAGGTACAAGAGAAGAAGCTCTATCTATCATATTTTTTTGTTTCTTCTCCTTAGAAGGTTCACCCACCTCAAGTTTTTGTTTCTTCAATGGTGGCTCTGAGGTATCCCCTGCTTCTAGTGGATCTTGAGTCAAGTCAATGATAGGTGAGTCCTTAGATTGAGGTGGACTATCACCCTCCTATGATTCATCAATATACTCCTCATACTCTGAGGAAGAGTAATTCTTCTGTACATCCAACTTGTCCTCAAGCAAACCCTCCATCTAGTTTAACAGGGTACCATACAATTCAATCATCCTATCCTATCCAACTTGTCCTGTGGCAATGCTCTCTTTCCAATCAAGAATTTTCCGACCTTGAATTGCCTTGGCATGAAGGTACCCTTCCTGTGAGGGGCCAAAATCTCTTGATCAGTCCAGATCAACTACCAAATGAACTCTAACAGGGCAATCCTTGGATGTACAAACCTTGGAAGGAGATGTGGGGGTTGTGGGCAACCATAAAACCTGATTACAGTGAAGTTATCCCCTAGGTAGAGGTCACCCTAATTGTGGTTTCCCTTCCACTTATCCTCATATTGCATGGGCCTTAAAAGTTTCAAAATATTGGGTTGCAACCTTACCACATTTGTCCCCAATAATCTCAGAATTGGGAAAATAACATAATTTTGGAACACATAGAAATCACACTCGTTAGAGGTGTAATTCCACACTCTTAGCCAATACTACACTGGATTGTGCTAACCCTCAAACTTGAACCTTGGTTTAATCATCTAAGCATCCAGACTATCAATATTGAAATACAAAATTAAATGCACGAGAAGGGAAAAATGCATAAATTTCACTGGCCTCTTATTTTACTTGACAGTAACTAGACCTTCATGTATCATGTTGATTACATACTGGATGTAATCATAATTTGTATTAGCTTGGGAATTTTGAATATCAAGGATAATCATCAAAAGGTCAGTAGGCAACATCTCTGGATCACCATCTATTCCTAGAACTCTACACAACCCATGGCATAAGAATTTCATATAGAAATTGAGATTTTTAAATTCATAAGGGGCCTTCATGTGTACAGGGAGAGGGGCTATGTATTTACCCTATTTAGGCATGTGTTTTCTCATTTGACTCTTCACAGACCCCACATTACTCATGTACTTTTTCTTCTCTTTCTTTAAGTCAATTTCAGTAGAAGAGGAAGAGAAGAAATCAAAAGCTTTCATAAAAGATCCCCTATCTAAGGTTACCAAGGAAGACTGATCCTTTGTCCTAATGGTTTTTGAAATAGGGTAATATACCCTATCCAACTCAATGATAAGGTCGACATCTAAAAAGACATCTAGGACAATCAATTTTGCCATTCCTAAGACCCAAGCATTGCAAATTGGTATAGCTTTACTCCTATTGTTATAAAAGTAAGTGAAAATGGTGTAACTTGATCCAGAGGGAGTGATAGGGTCTCTACAATCCGTGATTAAATCTTCAAAAGCCTCATCAGTGGCCTTCTTGTTCTAGTTGGACCTAGGAAGCAATTTGATGAACTCATCTGAATAATTGGGCTTCCCCTTCTCTTCACCACTCTGTTCTTTGGCCCCTCCACTGGATGACACAATGCTTGGCTCTGGTTGACTCGTCTTATAAATATGAATATCTCTCAGCTCTGCAACTTCTTTTCACTTCACACTTACTTCTTTTGCACTAACAATCACAACTATCTTCAGAAAACTTTGAACACAAAAAGAAATGGAGTCCTATCTATATATCATCAAGAATTGAATGCGTACAATTGCCAAAATCATTACAAATCAAGCCTCAATCACTTCTGCATTCAATTCTACATATTACCAACTTCAAATCAAGGCTAGTCATGGCGTGGATGTTGATAGGTTGATTTAAAAACTCAGAAATAAAGCGCAAAAGCAATGATCACTGCTTTAGCTTTAAAACCCTTAATTACTGATAAAAACCCTTAGTTAAAAATGATTGGATGACGATTTACCTTTTTCTAGCTTGGAACTATACTTTTCCATGTAGCAATGGCTATCATCACTCTTTATTAATGAACACTTAACTGGATTTGATTCTGAGATCCAGCGAACAAAGGATCTTGCGATCTCTGAAAGAAATGTTAATCCTAGGTTAAGCTTGGAGATTCAGCGAGAAAGCCATTCTCATGATCTCAGAATGATTTGCTAACTCATGGTCCTCTTCGGAGAATTGGCAACCACTGTTGATCCCAAAGATGATCAACGGTCCTCAGACTATCCTTGAAACTCATGATAACTCTATTGCTATTCAGAGAATAAGAGACCGAAGGCTTTCTCTAGTTCTCGGAACACTTGGGTCAACCATGGTTTAATTCAGAAAATGAGTGACCAAAGACTTTTCTAGTTCTCACAATCTTTTACCTAACCCAGCAACCATTTGGAGATCCAGCGAACAAAGGCTTTCTTAAACCCGTGCACTTGAAACCTTGACCATAGTCATATTTGGAGATCCAACAACCAGCTCCATCTCTTAATCTTCGAATCCTTGCTTAACTCTTGATTTATCTCGCGATTCAGCGAAAAAAGGCATCTCGTATTCTCTAAAAGAATTACTTAACCATGGTCTCATTTGGAGATTGGGCAAACAACCTTAATCTCCCAATCACTGAATACTTTTCATAACTTAGGTTACATTCTGAGATTAAGCACTAACCATAGATCTTGGAAGAAATCAACGGCTATTGCTAAGTCGCTTAATCTTTTAAACCATTATCATTTAATCACGAGATTCAGCGAATACAATATTTGTTGAATCTCCCAAAGTTTGAGACATTAATCATTTTATTCCGAGATCAAGCGACCGAGGGAAATATACCTTTACCATTGCTTTGTTCTCTGAAATGCTAAATAACTTAGGGGTTTACTAAATGATTATGAGACTGCACAAATGCCTTATTCACTGAGTCACTAGATGATTTGGAACTTTTTCATCTTTTCCCGAGATCCATCGACTGAAGAAAATTTCACTTTTAATAGACTTTGCCAAATTATTTTATCGGAGCTACCAAACTTAGTGAGCGGGAGATCATGAATCCATCATTGAATCATTGAATACTGTAGGCCCTAATCATTGTGAGATTAAGACACCACCGTTGATCCCAAAGATGATCAACGGTCCTCGCTGAGTCGCTAGAAAACTTAGAGCCTAACTGCCCAATTCAGTGATTAAGAGATAACCGCCACGCCAAGTCGTTGAATGTCAAGAGAAAACCACCAAAGATTAAGAGATCAGGAGACCAAACAGTCATTGAATCACTGGATAAAAGACTAACCACGGCCTAGATTGGGAGATTCAGTGACCAAAGGAAAACATAACTAGGATTAAGACACAGTCGCCAGTTCGTTGAATACTTTAGTGATATGAAGAATTATTGTGAGATTTAGCAAACACCGAATGGAAAGAAAACCATGTGCAAATTGAGAAATCTTAAGTCACCGAAAAGGGAATATGGAAATATAAGAAAATAGGGCACACTCAAGAGAATTCAAAAGATTAACCTTACCAAGGGCAAAAAGACCTAAGGAAAGGGTTTACAAGCATAAGCATGACTGGTTTTGAGAAATTTTAAACCCTAGACTAGAAAAAGACATTTGCAGAGACAAAGAACAATGACCTGAAGTACTATTCTCAGAAAACCAAAAATATAACCAATAGTGGCTCTATCTGAGAATGCTTGAATGCAAGTTCATAGCAAGAAACCATGAATCTCTGGGTGGTAGACCACAAAACCCTAACCTAAAGCAAGAAGCAAACACACAACATAAACAAACACACCTGTACATATATACAAAAGCTACTGTGCATGGAAAGCAAGAGAATCAATTGAAGAAATATTTCAAGAATTGTCCATGCACTGGCAATTATTGTTCCTCACCATCCAAATTTCTTAAGAAATATGAATCCTTTCCATGAGTCTGATGAAAAATAAAAGGGCCTAGCCACAGGGATTCAAATTTTTTATGCTTACCTTTGTCTTCAGCCCTGGCATTCCATTGAAGAGCCATATCACTAGGCTAGAACTTTCTAATAGTTTCTCTCTTGTCAAAAAGGTACTTCATCTTTTGTTGCAACTTCACATTTTCTTTTTGACCTTCCCTTCTGATTTCATCCAATTCAACTAACTGAATCATCTTGTCTTGCAATGGATCACTGATTTCCATATCTTCCTCTTGTATGAATTGGTAAATAGGTAACAAATTATTTATAGGATGTCTGGACTTTACACCATAAACCATCTCAAAAGGGGATTTCTCTGTTGCTTTCTTCTCAACAATTCTATTTGCCCATAATGCCAATTTTAATTTTTCATGCCAACTCCTTTTGTTCTTTTCTAGAGTCTTCCTTAAAATCTATAGAATATTCTTATTACTGGATTCTGCCTACCCATTGGCTTTTGGATGGTATGGGGATGAGTATGATAGAATTATTCCCATCTCTGAGAAAAAGTCAGTAAATTCTTCTGACCTAAAGCTCATGATATTGTCTACAACGAGTTTGATGGGAACACCAAACCTTGTGATTATACTATTCATTAAAAACTTAGTCACAACTACACTGGTTTCCCTTTTAGTCGGGATGGCTTCAATACATTTGGTGAAATAATCACTGGCCACCAAAATGTAACTATGTCCTCCACTGGACTTCTTAGCAAATTCTCCAATGAAATCCATGCTCCACATAGTAAAGGGGGCTTTTGCTACCACAGGGTTCAATAGCAGGGCACCTAAGAATTTTAACTTTTTTGAGAATCTTTGGCAAGGCTCACATTTCCTGACAAATGAATGAGTGTCTTTGAACAATATAGGCCAATAGTATCCAACTCTTAGAATCTTATGAGCTATGGACCGAGCTGAATGATGCCCTCCACATAATCCAGAGTGCATATCTTTCAAAATCTTTTCAGATTGGTGCTTGTCTAAACACAAAAGAAAAATTCCATCATTTTCCTTCCAATACAAATCACCTTGTATCAGGACATACCTATGAGCCTGCAATCTCAAGCTTCTCCTTTGATTATCATTCAACTCCTGTGGGAAACTAGCATGTTTAAGAAAATGAACAATGTTTGTGTACCATGGTTGAATCTCAATACTAGTGACATTTCCTCCACCAATGGAAACATTATTTAATTGTACAAGGTCCATATTCTCTTCTGTCATAAGCTTTGCAAGTCCTAGACCTCTTACTAGCTTGGTAATATGGAGCTCTAGATCAAATTCTTGGATCCTATTAATCCATTTGCATCTTTTTCCAGTGACTTCACTCTGAACCAGAATGTCCTTTACTATTGCATGAGGTACATATGCATTAACCTTTGCATAAAAAAGATAAGGTCTAAAATCCTTGACTGCTTTGACTAGTGCATATGCCTACTTTTCCATTAGTTCATAATTCAAATCGACAGATTGCAGTGATTTACTAAAGAAGGCAATGGGATGTTCAAATCCTTCTTCATCCTTTTGTAATAGAATGGCTGCAATTGTATGGAAAGATGCAAAGGAGAATAAAGAGAAAGGCTTAGAATAATCACGTGATATTAGGATAGGAGCCTCTTGGATTGCTTGTTTGATCTTTTCAAAAGCTTGCTGAGCTTCATAGTTCCAATCAAACTTTACATCTTTCTTCAAGAGCTTAACTATGGGCTTGACCAATTCTTCAAAATTAGCAATAAACCTCCTAACAAAATTAATCTATCCTAAAAAGGACTGCACACCTTTAATATTCTTTGGGGGAGGGACCTTTTTTATTGCCTCTACTCTCTCAGGATCAATTCTTACTCCCTCTTTTGATACTATATGACCAAGCAATTTTCCTTCAGTTACAACAAATTGACACTTCTTGGGATTTAATGAGATACCAAATTCCAAAGCCTTGACAATGACCTTCTCTAAATGGTTACAATGATCCTCATCCTTCTTAGAGTATGCATTTAAGTCATCTTGATACACAACCATAAGGACATTAATCAAATCCTTAATTGCAACATCCATTTCCCTCTGAAAGGTTACTCCAACATTTTTCAAACCAAAAGGCATACTGACATACACATAGGTTCCCCATGGGGTGGTGAATGTTGTCTTGAACTGTTCAGATTCTTTGACTAATACCTGGTTATAACCTAAAAAACCATCCATCATAGACAAGAGCTCACAACCAGTCACCCTATACAGCATAGCTTCCATATTTGGCAGTCCATAATTGTCCTTTAGTGAAGCAACATTCAAGTTTCTGAAGTCTACACAAAGTCTGATGTCACCATTCTTTTTCCTAACTGGCACAAGATTTGAAACCCAGGAGGAATGCCTAATAGGCTCAATAATACTAGCATCTCTTAATTTTGTTAACTTAGCTTGCATCTTTGTGGCTAGTAGGGGGTTGATTGGTCTTTGTTTTTTCCTAAAAGGTTTAGTATCCTCTTTTAGAGGGATCCCATGTTGAGATAAATCTTCTTGGTAAGCCTTAAGATCATCATAAGACCAAGTAAACACATGTTTTTACCTTTTCAACAATCTTATAAAATTTCCCCTAACTTCCCTACTCAAGTTTTTTCGAATGTATACCATTTGAGGGGATGTTTTTGAACCCAAATTTATTTCCTCTAGGTCCTCCATTTTGGTATTAGACTTTTGAGACATGTACCCATCATTTATCTTAAACATGCCTTCTAATTCCACTAATCCCTTAGGTATATGGTTTGAGGGCAATTGGACAATCTCATTTCCCATAACACATTCCTTTCCATCAACAATTTGTTGTGAAGCATTACAATCTATTTGATGTCCATCATACTAGTCTAAACTTTGAAGAAACTTAAGGATATCAAAGCCATCTTCAAAGACTTTCCAATTATACACATTGTCAGGCACTGTAGGCCTACTCTTGATTTCTAACATTGATACACCAGTCAATGTGATATCATTATTTTTTAGGGAAACATTGGCAAGGAAATCAGCCATGATATTATTTGACCTTTCTACCCAAATGATATTGAAAGCTTCAAAGAATTCTAACCTATCCTAGAACACATGTTTATACAATTTTGGTCTATCATCTTTAGCAGCATATTTAGACCCGATTTGGGCTATGATCAATTGGGAATCACCATGGACTTTTAAACATTTTATACCATGTTTTATAGAAACATCTAAACCCAATATCAAAGCTTCATACTCAACAGTGTTATTAGTACATTGGAAAGTTAACAGAAATGAGTACTTGAAGGTATTACCTAATGGGGAAATGAGAAAAACACCAACTCCTGATCCTCCTTTAGAACATCCTCCATCAAAGTACATTTTCCAGAGTCCACCTTGCTGTAGTATCAACTCTTCCACTATTGGATCAGTGTTCTTCATTTGGGGCACAATCTCCTCAACCATGAAATTCTCCATGTCAATATCAACGCAACAGTTCAAATCTTCTGGTGCAACCTTTTCAACCATTACTGAGGAATGGGGTTCATTGTATAACTTCACTTCTATTACATTGATTGGAATAGTGGCATATGACAAATCTAGTTGCAATTTTCCTCCAACTGTAGCAGCCCACTATCTTGATAGAAGCATGCTATAATGGGGTTTAGTATCAACTACAACCACATCCATTTTGTATGTGGCCTCAGGGAATATGATGCAAGAGCATCTTGGGTCCTTGGCAATCCTGTGTCACCAAAAAAAGAATTTGGAGTTTTTTCTGTGTTGCTTGGTTCCTGCTTTAACCAAGTTGGTCAGTAGTTGGTCAGTTTCCTTTGGTTACCGAGGGTGGTCGGTTATCTCCTAGGTGGTTGGTTATTTCACTGGCACTCGGCATTATCTTTCTACTACTCGGTTATCTTTCTTACCGACGGGTTTAGTTTTGTTTCCTATTGTGGCCAACTTGTGCATTTATATTGGATTGCAAAATTAATATTGGAATCCATCATTGGGAAGTGTGTGGTCCCAGATTTGACTGTTACTTCCATTAATTATGGATCTGAAGGCCGACTCAACTTGGTAGCTTCTTGTATAAATGTAGATGTTTGGTGGTAGTTTAGGGAGTCAGTTTTGATAGAAGATAGTAGAGATAAGATTGGAGATTTCTGATAGATCTTCGCATGTTTGAGGACTTCTGTAATTCATTGTAATATTAGGCCCTAACCGGGAAGGCCTTACAGCCTAGCATGTATGATTCCAATTGATGATAATCTATGAAAGATCTAGCATTCTCTCTCTCACTCTTGTTGTTTTTTATTTCTGCATGTGTTTTGCAGGCTTGGATCATTAGGGTGCACCATCCTTTGGCCCCTCTTGCTTCGTTCCTTGCATCAGGTGGTATCAGAGCGAGGTGAGATCTTGATCTAGTTCTATAGATCTAGGTTTGCAGGTTCCTCTTGAAGCCCTAGTTGAATTGTTGTGGGGTAGCAGATTGTGATCTGACCTGCAATTGTAGAGGGTTGTCAAGATGGTTCATGGGAGGCAAGATGCAAATCCAGGATTGGTAGATATGCTAAGACAGATTACTGCTAGGTTAGAAGTAGTAGAGACATCCGAAAGAAGAGACATACATCTTGAAGATGTTAGTGATGATGAAATTGAAGAAGAACAGGTGAATGCAGAACCTGCTCCTATTATGGATCAGGGTGAAAAAAGATTTTTGAAGGCTTTGACAAGTCTGAAGTCAACTCCACATTTCAATCCCCCTGAGCATGGTGGAAAGCTGGATTATGATGAATTGGTGGACTGGATCACCGAGGTGGAAAAGTATTTTGAATATGAGAATATCCCTGAGGATAAGAAGGTGAATATTGCAAGCACAAAGTTGAAAAGTCATGCATCCTTATGGTGGGAACATCTGCAATTGGATCAGAAAAGGAAAGGAAAAGACAAAATCAAGGTATAGAGTAAAATGGTCAATAAGTTGAAAGGAAAGTTCTTACCCTGTGATTATCAGATTAACCTAGTTTGGTGAATGCAAAGTTTGAGATAGAAGGATAGCTCAGTAAAAGAGTATACTGAGGAATTCTATAGATTAGATATTAGATCTGGACATGATGAAGATGATGTGGAAAGAATCGATAGATATCTGAATGGTTTCAGGGTTTCCGTCCAAGAGGAGATTAGTATGGTCAAATTGGAGAACATTGAAGAAGCTTATCAATTTGATTTGAAAGATGAGGAGGAATTGAACAAGAGACATGAACAGAGACAAAGAGGTCAAGGAGGTAGATTCCCTAGAGGAAGAGGTAGATCTAATGGTGAAAATCATAGATCTGAACCAAAAAAGACAAATCTGGACAAAGGGAAGACTGAGTGGAAAGGTGAAAGTTCTAGAGGCAGAGACAGTAACTACCAAAGTGGTTATAGGAGAGGAAGTTTCTGAGGAACTTGTTATAATTGTGGAGAAGAAGGACATAGATCTTTTGAATGTACACAAGCTAGTAAGAAGGTTGGTATCAGTAGAAATGCTTTGGTGCAAGAAGAGTCACCGAATGAACCTGAGAAGGAAAATAACTTGATGGTAAGGAGAGCACTATGGAATGAAAGCAAGAAGGAAGATCCGGTAAGGAAATTTTTTTTCAAGACTAGATGTAGATTTTCTGACAAAGTTTGGAAGGTAATCATTGACAGTGGTAGCTCGGAGAATCTGGCATCTGAAGAGATGGTCACAAAATTGTAGTTGGAAAGGTTGGTACATCCGAGGCCTTATTAGATTTCATGGATCAAAGATGAACATACACTCCTGGTAAGTGAAGAATGTTATGTGAATTTGAAGATTGGAAAATACTATGATAAGGTGTTATGTGATGTCATGCCTATGGATTGTTGTCATATTTTGTTGGGTAGACCTTGGCAATATGATAGACATGCTATATATGATGGGAGATTGCATAAGTATACTATTGTGGCTGATGGAAAGAAAAAAATCTTGTTACCATTGATGGAAGAACCTATTAGTAATGTTTGCACATCTGTGAAATTTTTCTTGATGGAAGGAAGAAAGTTTGTTAACTCTTTGAAGAGGAATGATGTATGTTTTGTTGTGATTCCTAATAAGCCGTGTAAGAAAATAGAAGATAATGTCCCTGAGGAGATTGATAAGTTACTCACCGAGTATAGTGCTATCATTTCTAATAATGTACCTGATGGTTTTCCACCGAAAAGAAGCATTGATCATTGTATGGATCTAATCCCTAGAGCTAGTTTACCAAATAAGGCACCTCATCAGTTGACACCTACTGAGAAGCAAGAATTGAACTGATAGATTCAAGAGTTGCTGGAGAAAGGTTTGATCAGAGAAAGTTTGAGTCCTTGTGTAGTACTTTCTGTATTGGCACTGAAGAAGAATGGAGAATGGAGAATGTGTATTGATTCCAAAGAAATCAATAAGATAACAGTGAAGTATAGGTTTCCTATACTGAGAATGGATGACATAACAAATAGTTTGACTAGAGCAAAGTATTTCACAAAGATTGATTTGAAAAGTTGGTATTATCATATCAGAATAAGAGAAGGTGATGAATGGAAGACTGCTTTCAAGACAAAGGAAGGTTTGTATGAGTGGTTGGTTATGCCTTTTGGTTTAACTAATGCACCAAGTACTTTAATGAGGTTGATGAATGAAGTTTTGAAGAAATTCTTGGGTAAATTTGTGATTGTATATCTTGATGATATTCTGATATTCAGTAAGACTAGAGAAGAACATTTGTTGCATGTTAGACAAATTTTGCAGAGGCTGAAAGAGGAAAAGTTGCTGATAAATCTGAAAAAGTGTTCATTCATGAAAGAAGAGATTGTGTAATTGGGATTTGTTATTTCAGTTGATGGTTTGAAGATGGATCCAGAAAAGGTTGAAGCTATTCTGAATTGGCCTACACTTGTGAATGCTACTGAGGTAAGATCATTTCATATTTTGGCAAGTTTTTACCGAAAGTTCATAAGGAATTTCAGTTCAATTTGTAATGCTATGACTTAGACTATGAGGGGAGACAAAAGAGAATTCAAGTGGACACATGGAGATGATAGAAGTTTTGAGACTCTGAAGTAGAAGGTTGTTGAATTACCTGTTTTGGCATTACCTGATTTTAGTAAAGTATTTCAACTAGAATGTGATGCAATCAGAAGTGCAATTGGAGTTGTGTTGAGTCAAGAAGGTAAACCTATTGCTTTCTTTAGTGAAAATTTGAATGATGCTAGAAGGAAATATTCTGTGTATGATCAAGAATTCTATGCTATTGTTCAAGCACTGAAGAGATGGAGACATTATTTGATACCGAGTGAATTTGTGTTGTATACTGATCATAAGGCTTTACAATATTTGGGTAGTTAGAATAAGTTGAATCAGAGACATATGAAATTGGTTGAGTATTTGTAGAGTTACACATTTGTGATAAAGCATAAGAGTGGAGTCACTAACCGAGTTGCTGATGCATTGAGTAGAAGAAGATCTTTGATGACCAAGATGAAAATTGAAGTTCTTGGTTTTGATGAGATGAGAGGTTTGTATGAAAATGACCCTGATTTTTTTGAGCCATGGAGAAACTGCAGAGCACCTATTCAAGATAAAAAAGATACTAAATGGGATGAATATTTTATTCAGGAAGGTATGTTGTTTAAAGGTATTCAATTATGTATACCGAGAGGAGTAATGAGATCTAATTTGATAAAGGAGAAACATAGTAGTGGTTTGGCTGGACATTTTGGTATTGATAAAACATGGAATTTGCTGAAGGAGAAGTACTATTGGCTGCAGTTGTATAGAGATGTTCAGAAATTTGTGAAAAGTTGTGGAATTTGTCAAGTTGCAAAAGGAGTAAGTCAGAATACTGGATTGTATACACCAATTGTTGTTCCTGAGAAACCTTGGATTGATATTAGTATAGATTTTGTTCTTGGCTTACGGAAGACAGTAAGAGGTAATGATTCTATATTTGATGTTGTGGATAGATTTTCTAAGATGATACATTTTATACCTTGTAGAAAGACATCAGATGCAGTACGTGTAGCAGATCTTTTCTTTAAGGAAATTGTCAGATTGCATGGATTACCGAGGAGTGTTATCTCTGACCGAGACAATAAATTTGTTGGATATTTTTGGAAAACACTTTGGAAGAAATTTGGCACTGAATTGAAATATAGTTCTACATTTCATCCACAAACCGATGGATAGATTGAAGTTGTGAACAAAAGTTTGGGAAATCTTTTGAGATGTTTAGTTGGAGACACACTGAGTAATTGGGATTATGTGTTAGCACAAGAAGAGTTTGCATATAACAATTCAATGAATAGGAGTATTGGAAAGACACCATTTGAGATTCTGAATGTCACACAACCAAGAGGAATATCTGACTTGAGAGACATTGCTGATGAGAATAAGAAAAGTGTTGAAGGAGTAAAGTTTGCTGAGTACATGAAGACATTGCATTAAGATGTGAAGCTGAAGCTGGAAGACAGTAATCAGAAATATAAAGACAGAGCTGATAGATCAAGAAGACATAAGACTTTTGATATTGGTGATGAAGTGATGGTTCATTTGAAGAAAGGTCGATTTCCTATTGGAACATATGGAAAGATGAAGATGAAGAAGTTTGGACCTTGCAAGATTCTGAAGAAATTTGATAGTGGAAATGCATATGAAATTGAGTTACTTGATGACATGGACATATCACCAATTTTCAATATTGCTGATTTGTATGAGTATCATGAACCTGATGAAGAAGTGACAATACCAATAGAATATCCTAAGAAGCAGAATGATGAAGTTGAATAGATTTTGAAGGAAAGAATTGGCAAAATTACAAGAGGAAAACAGTATATGGAATATCTAGTTAAATGGAAGAATAGACCGATGGAAGACAGTTCATGGATTTCACAGTCTGATTTGGATGCAACTTGGACCAAACCTACCAAATGATTTGGTGAATCATTTCAAAATAACCCTAGGTGTTTGATGCAGGAGCATCTCAGGTCCTTGGCAATCTTGTGTCACCAAAAAAAGAATTTGGAGTTTTTTCTGTGTTGCTCGGTTCCTACTTTAAATGAGTTGGTCAGTTTCCTTTGGTTACTAAGGGTGGTCGGTTATCTCTTGGGTGGTCGGTTATTTTACTGGCGCTCAACATTGTCTATCTACTACTCGGTTATCTTGCTTACTGAAGGGTTCAGTTTTGTTTCCTATTGCAGCTGACTTGTGCATTTATATTGGATCACAAAATTAATGTTGGAATCCATCATTGGGAAGCATGTGGTCCCAGATTTGACTATTACTTTCATTAATTTTGGATCTAAAGGCCGACTCAGCTCGGTAGCTTCTTGTATAAATGTATATGTTTGGTGGTAGTTTAGGGAGTCAGTTTTGATAGAAGATAGTAGAGATAAGATTAGAGATTTATGACAGATCCTCGCATGTTTGAGGACTTCTGTAATTCATTGTAATATTAGGCCCTAATCGGGAAGGCCTTATAGCTTGGCATGTATGATTCCAATTGATGATAATCTATGAAAGATATGGCATTCTCTCTCTCAATCTTGTTGTTTGTTATTTCCACATGTGTGTTGCAGGCTTGGATCATTAGGGTGCACCATCCTTTGGCCCCTCTTGCTTCCTGCCTTGCGTCAAAATGCAACAATCTTCACTTCTATCCCAACTAGGGTTCCCACAACAGGCACTACCCTGTTATCAATGGCATAGAACCTACCATTGGAAGTATCAACTTGCAATCCCAACTCTTTCATTACATGATAGGGCATTAGAGTAGCAGCAACACCAAAGTCAATCATACAATTTGTTAACAAAAAATTATTCACAATCAATGTGACATAGAAAGGGTCAATGAAAGATGTGTCACAATGTTTCCAACACATACATTAGAAATATCTTTAGTTGTCTCAGGTCTATCCATTGCATTTCCTTTTTCTGACACAACAGGGTCTACTCCTTGTTCACTTATAAGAGCTAGAGTTGTTGTTTTATGCTCTTTGATTTTCAACATTTCTAATAAAGGAATAGAGACCTTCATTTGAGACAAGGCATGTCTCATGTCAAAAGTAGGGGGATAAGTAGAAAGATCAAAAGTATCTTTTATTCTACCAATCCTCCTCTTTACCTTGTCAGTAACAGCTTCCTGATTCTTTTCAATAATAGGTTCCTCTCTCCTATTATTTCCATCTTTACCCTTGTCCAAATTTTGTTTAGAAGGCTCCTTATTATGAAGATCATCTTTGACAAACACTAATCTCGGTACCCCTTGATCAGCATCCACTCTTCTATTCCTCAAATTGTATGAGGACCTAGCTTGTGAGATAGCAGCCACAGTCAAAGTTCTAATTTCATCTTCACTGGGCTTTCTCCATTGAGTCCCATCCAACTCTGATCTTACCATATTAGTTTTGCACATATCATAATCAAATTCATCATGATCAGATTGGGCAAATACTTGTTGTTCATAACCAGGAAGGATCCTTCTCTTATAATCTACATAATTAAAAATCTCTTCATCATCTGAAGACAAAAGCTCTTCCACCTTCTCAGTGGTAAACATGTTAACATCAAGCTTTTTAGATTCTTCATAATCTCCTGCATGTGTATTATCAACCTCTTCCTCTAAAGCCTGAGCCACAGCACACTGGAAAGGTGAATGAGGCATATTACAAGCCACACACTAAGGAATGCTCTCCACATTGTGTGCTATATTTTTCTTTAAAGGATCTGGTGTATCCCTTCCCTTTTGAGTCTCATTATTATCAAAGACTGGCTTCCCATCCTTCCAATTTTTCTTGTAAGGCATATCTTGTAACCTTGGGAACCTTTCTTTCCTTTGATAAGGGGGTCTAGCATCTTGATAGTTTCTCCCACCCTTTTCAATTTTGGTTGAGAGATCCTTGACCACACTGGCTAGTTTTTCAACCTTGTCATCATCTTTTGTTGGCTTCATAGCATGTGGCTTAGTTTCCTTCCACAATCTTCCCTTATCTCTTTTGTACATCTACCAGATGCCTTCCTATTGCTTTCAATATTTATAGCCAATTTAAAAGCATCTATCAAGGTATGATGACTCTTATCTCTCAAAAGATATGACATCTTACCATCCAAGGCATTAAAGTATGTGGTCAAGCAGACTGCATCATCTAACCTCAAGACTTGGAACAATTTATACATTGCTTTTTGGAATCTACCATTGAAATCAGACATACTCTCATTTTGATGCTTCTTGATATTATTAAACTCATTGAGCATGTAACTAGAATTAACATGTTCTACATATTTTTCCTTAAAGCTTCTAAAAAATTCATCCCATGATGAAATGCTATTTTCTGGTAAACCTCTATACCAATCCCTTGCATCTTCAATCAGTGACTGAACAAAAAGCTTCATTACAACATCCTCATGTTCAATCTCATAATCATTAATTTTATTTGTAAAGAATTTTAGATGCTCTTCACATGTAACGACATTGTATCCAGTAAACTTAGGGATCTTCTCTTTGATCTCATTTGGGATAACATTAGGCTGACCAGGGATAACATCAAAGAATAAAGGCCTGTATCTGTCCAAGTGAACTGGTCTTCTTTGAAAATTGGTTGGGATTTGGGTTCCTCCAACATTTTGATAGGGCATGTTCCCAATTGGACCACTAGTCAATGAGAGCACATGGTTGGTGTTCAAAATTGGTCCAGATGTACTTTGTTTAGGATTTGAGACTTGGGGATTAGGAATTGTACTACAAGGTTGATTTGATGGCATTTCCCCTGAAGTAACAGGGATCGAGCTACTGAAAAACATGTTCATATTAACATGCAAGAAGGCTATATTCCTTTTCATTTCATCTACTGCAGCCTCCAATTCCAACTTCTCAAGCTGGAGAGCTAAATCCTCCTTAGCCTTTCTAGCCTTTTCCAATTCTAGGATTTCTTGGGATACAGTGTTAGGAGGAATAACACCCTTCTTAGGTTCATTAATACTTATGTCGACCACCTTCTATTTTCCTTTGTCAGAGACATCCCTTGTGGAATTTTTGAGATCCTCATTCCTTTTGATTTCTGATGGATGCAATTGTCTAAGAACATGACCTTCTCCTGCAAATTCATCTTTCTATGGATTAGGTTTACTACCATCAGCCTATTTTCTTAAGGCTCCCATATCACCAAACAATTCATGGTCTAAACCTTGGACATCTTGATTTAAACATTTGGCCTAGATCTCATTATTCTTTATTTTTCTTATGAGATCTTGTCTTTCCATAAGTAGTTCATAGATTTGTTGTTCCCACACCTTCATTTTATTGGCAATTTTTGAAAATTGCGCATGTTCTTTCTTCCTCAAAGCTATTACTTCCTCTCTCAACTTCTCTGAATCATAAGAGGTAGTTTTTGCAACAAAAGTTTCCTCCGATTAATCTAGAGTTTCTCGTGCAAGGAAAAAACCTATCTCTATGATTTCTTCTTCCTGAGAAGGATTATTGACACTAGGCTTAGTTTTCCTAATAATTTCCAAGTCATCAGAAGAAGAAGAGGATTCATGAGGAATGGGTGTAGGGATTTGATCTGTAGAGGGTCCGGGAGAATTAGGATTGAAAAAGCCTCTCCTAGACCAATGTTTCCTACTAGGCGTGTGGAGTTCATCACCCACATTACTCTCTAGATGATCTTTAAAATATGACCTAGTAAGTCTCTATCGACTCATGATGTATTCAAAAAATATAGGTAACATTTTAGCACAAATACCAGCAACTGGTAAACACAGAGCTCAGAGTTGCCACCAACAAATGGGAAAAGAAAATTTATAAACTGGTCTGCAACAAGACAATAGACAATTTAGCACGACCATGAATTATCCATTGCGCATTTTCTATTTTGTCCCCAGCATAGTCGCCAATTTTGTTAGTGCTTAGACTTGTAGATGATTTAAAAAAAAAGGATTTAGAAACATCTGAAATCAAAACTCTAGCATTCCCAACAGATGCATCTAACAAAATCCAAACACTAAGGTATTAAGGTTAAAAACCTTCTTCTCTTTGAGTTTAACACTCAGGTGGGTGTACCTTTTAGAATAGCTTCTATAAAGCATTACAATAGTGATCTATGTGCTTGACATAGATCATACAATTCAAAAATATACAACAAATTTAAATTGAATAGGTTATTTGATTTGTTGATGGTGAACACATGCAAATTAAGCTATAACCAGTGCCATATCCTAGGGCATTAGAGTCAAAACCCTACATCAACAGAAATCTTATCAAAGAAAATACCCCAGAACTCAAATGAGGTGCCTTACACTTCATTCTTCCCAATTGCTAATCCTGCTATCAAATTCATACATAGATCATAGATTCTTAGAAATCTCCCTTAAGGTTTACTCTTCCCTTGAAAGAAACCTAAGTTTAACCCCTATATCTACGTTGTAAACAATGTATCAAAATGCTTTACAATTTAATACATAAAAGAATCCACACATCCATACATGAAGACAATCAAAATGATCAAAGGAGTTCTAGTATATTTTATTGATAGTTGAGTTGTATCAGTACATTGTTGACAGAGAATTGTAAGACAAAAATGCTATTATCAGAACTCACCTTACAAAGTACTATTCACCACCTTTAAAAAAAGAAGAAAACTTGCTATATATACCATTGGCTATCTTGGAATCCTCAAAGAAAGGATGCAACAAGCTTTAGATAGCCAGGATAGTGACTTGCACTACAAACAAAAAGTACAAACATAATTAAAAAAGAGAATGGAGAAACAGAAAGCAGTTTCCCAACAAATGGAAACTTTACAACTGTCACCTTCATCTGAGGATATTTCAGAGAAGTTGTTTGAGGTTGTTGCATGAATAATTATCACCAATACAAGCTAACTTACATCATTATTTGTTTGATACTTTCTGTCCCTAAATTTTTGGATCAGGTGCCAGGTGTACCTTACTCTTCTTCTGCCTCTAGCTCCAAGACAACTAGTTTCTTCTTCTTTTGCCTTGTGTTCTTGTCCTACACTGCCACATCATCATCTGAGGGACAATTATACCCCTGCAAGTCTTGTAACGACTTGATATGAAAATCCCACCTAGAGTCAGTGATGCCTTAATATCTGCAACAAACTTAATCCAATCATTTTCCACCTTAATCAAGTTGCAACCACTAATGTCTAAATAACCATCATTGCCAAGAAAAGCCTCTTGCTTAATCATTATCTGGCTCATGCCTGAATTCCACTCATCCACACTTACTACACTTCAATCATCATTGTAAATAGAGGGCAAATATTTGCTATAATCCTTATCAAACATGGCCAACTTGGCTTTCACCTGATTTGATTTTCCTTTAAAAAACTTTGAGATGGCACTAATTGATCTAATATTCTCATACACCTCAGTAACAACCTCAGGGAGATATGGCCTATGAGGCTGCAATGCATCAAGTTTTTCAAATAATGAACTCCTCCCAGACCAAACACTGAAACGTGGCTCCAAAGTAGCCACTGCCTCATTCACCTTCTCATTTATTTTATGCAACATGCCAATTGACTGATGGACTGAGTCCATTTTCTCCTTTATTTTATCAAATCTATGTTGCACAACATTTGACATAGTCTTTAAGGCTGCATCAAGCCTTACCTTTTCTAAATCCTCAGACGGCCTGTCAGAATTTTCTGCCATTGGTTGGGAAGGGACCTCAATCTGCAAAGTAGGAGGAGGAACTACTTTTGAAACTTCTTCAAGCTTGGCGTTTAGATCACCTAGTTCATCCTCCATCTTCTTGATCTTCATCAATTTCAAATCCATGTCCTTAGCAATATACATTGAATTTTCAAATAACTAAGCATTTCTGTCTGCCAATTGGGCTTTCTTTGCTTCATTGAGGTGAGAAAAATGTGTCACAACCTTGGACACCTCAAGGTCAGTGGTATTCTGGACAGTCTAGATAATCTTATCTCCTTCCATTTTATCTTCAATTCTTTCCGGAGAAGGCTTTTGAGTCCTAGGGGCAAGACACCATATTGCAACAACCTGGGATTTAGAATCATAGCCACTTCCCCTTATCATATCTCCGATGTGCACTTCATAAGATAAGCTACCCTCTCACTTCTTTCCAATCTGATCTATGTGTATCATCTTAAAATGGAAGCACTTCCATGATAGGAGCATTTAGCCCTCCGAGTAAGTGGTTTGGGGTCATGTTAAGTGCCTTGATCAGGTCTTTGCATGTATTTGGTTTTCTCCCCACTTTCCACTTCTTCCCGGCAATTGATTTCTTCATTCTAGGTGAAATTAGGGTTAGGATCCTGAAGATTCTCCTTAATTTCCCTCTTTCATGGCTCTATTTTCTAGGTAGGATTTAGAAATAGGTCCTCCTGGCCTTCATCATAGTAATCATAGGATTTTATGTCTATCCCTAGCATTCTGTCCCTGTCTAATATCATTTCTAGGTTTCTGGGCATCCCCAGGACCTCCTGACCTAGTTCTGATTGAATCTGGGCCTAGGGTCAAATTCGAGGTTGATCCTGACTAGGTCAAGTCCAACCTTGATTTTTCCCCCCTCATTCAAATTTCTAGAATCCTGGATTTTTGAGCATCGAGCTTTCAGGATATTTATTTTCCCGCCTTCGAGTTTGCCATTTTGGGTTTCAGGATGGTAAATCCTTTAATTGCATTTAATCTAGGTATATTTTCTAAAGGTTAGGACCTAATTGAGATTTAATTCTCCAAGGTGGCCCCTCTAGAGGATTGTGCCCTAGTTCACTATAAAAGGAGGCCTTCCTCTCTCATTTTCATCATCAAGTTTCCAAGACATCCATTATTCACATCTCATCCACAATAAAGAAATTGACATCTCATCTCAAGAAATTTCATGTGCAAGCTCTCAAAGTGATCAAGCAAGCATCCATTCAAGCATTCAAGTCCTCTACTCCATCCAAGTTCTCCATTGAAGATCAAGGATTCAAACATTTAAGCCATTGAAGGGATTTGGTTTAAACATTCAAGATTCATCATTCAAACCCTAGATCTAGCCATCATGATGGTGTGATCTTCCTTCAAGATCCTTTGTTCATCTTCAATATCCATTTCATTCTTCCCTCAAGGTTGATTCCAAGCATACAATCATGGAGGTTTGATTTACATTTATTGTTTTGTTCAAGCTTTCATATCAATATACTTGTTTACATTCAAAATACAATTACATATCTATTGAATTGCATAGCTTCATTGTTAGATCCTTTTCTACTACTTGCTAGCATTCCTATTTCAATTTCAATATTAAGGTTGATTTTGACCAAGGAAAACCCCTCAAACAAACAACAAAAACCCCCATTTTCTTGCAGGTAGAGGTGCAGAATTTCGGATCTGAGAGCAAATTTGGATGCCCTTTTCGGCAAACTTTTGAGATCTGTGAACAAAATTCAAATCAGACTTCAAATAAAGAATGTAGTATTTGACCTTTTATGAGGGTCAAACCTGACCTGAGCTCATCTTGGAGAAAGATTTCTAGGTTTTCTCTGTCTCGACATTTCCAGTCTAGAATAGGTTGTAGAATTGCTCGAAAGTATACACAGACATAAGAATTTGACATTTTCTAGATCTGCCCTAATTTGAGGTTAGTACTTGTATTTCAATTATTTCATATTCCAAGCATAAAATTCCTTCAATAGGAAAATATTAGATTTACTCTCTCTCTCTTCCATATTCTCCATAAATTGATTTAATTATGTATTAACCTCTTGGTTGATCAAATTGGATCTCTTCTTTGGGAATTTGGGTTTGGGAATAGATGTCATATTTTCCCCCCATACAATATACACACATACACATTTGAATAGGTGTGATGCCATTTTAACCCTAATCATTTTGGTGAGCCCGACATACTTACTCTCCTTTATTTTGTGGAATTAGATGCCTTATTGTGTTAGATTTTAGATCCTTTCTTGCATTTAGAATAGATCTAGTTTATGCTCTTTCATTTTACATTCAAAAAAATAAAAATAAAAATCTATATATTCAATAAAATACAAAACATTTCTTGTATTCACTATGAAAATTATTAAGATGTTTTGGTGCATGGTTATGTTCTTTATTACTCTTCTTTTAGCATCTCTTTATCATACCTATGATGTTTATGAAAGTATCATTCACTTCATTATGTTGACGACCCTTCACTTTTCTCTTGCTTATGCTTTTGTGAAGTTGACTGACACTAGTCTACCTACATTTAAAAATTTTGTTAGAGATTTATGTGGTAACCTTATTCATCTTTTGGATTATGTGAAGGATTGGGTAGATGACACACCATCTCCTAATCATCCTAATCCTATCAATCCTAATATTAATCCTATCAATCCTAATCTTAATCCTATCAATCCTAATCCTAATATTCCTAATCTTAATTCGATACCTAATTCTCCATTTGTCCATCCTCACTCTTCTCATACTTATGATGGGATTCAAGCTAGAATTTAGGATGCAGATGTGCAAGATTTCTTTGATTTACATTCTCCTCTGATTCATAATGATATTAAAGGAAAGAGTAAAGAAACTTTTTCAAAACCTATTATCCCACCTTACACAACCTTTACTCATGAACATGATAAACAATCACCTCCTGTAGAAGCTTTACATAATATGTACACTACTGGATATAATATGGTGACTAAACAAGGTTATAAAGGTTTAGGGCTAGGAGTTAATGAGCATGGTATTAGGTTTCCAGTTCATATCCCCCATAAATTGGATATGTATGGTGTTGATTGTTCAAGGTCTCAAGTTAAGGTAGGTGATGCTAAACATCATCCTCCTCTTCACATTCTTCTCCCTACACCTATCTTAGATAACCCTAATACTTGACAAGAAATTGCTAAGAAGGTATATGTTGAGCTAATGAATTCCAAGAAAGAAATCTTTAGACCTATGCTGATAGATGCTCTATACAAATATAAATGTCCTTTTCATTATAGTAACAAACATTTACTTGCTTATTGTAAACATTTCAAGTCATATGTTAGAGAAAGAGCTGCTTTAGGAATTATATCTCACTCTCGTGCAGTTTTACAATTCCTTCATAATTTTGATATAGGGGATTCCCCTCCTTTAGATATAATGTAGATGTTCTTTTCCTCTTGTCTCATGAGTAGGGGGCAAGAGGTGTATCTTCATCCAGTCTCCTAGAATCCATTAGGTCTTTTTTTTTTTTTTTGGCTTAGTTGGTATTCTTTCTCTCCTATTTTTCTATGGCTTTGCATTATGTTTTTAATCATCCATAGAACCTATCCTTTTATTTTCAAGATATCTTTTCTAAGACATTTTTTTTGCAAAGGTATACCTTGTCTCTATCTCTAGGGGGCAAGGTATCTCTTTCTTTCTCTTTGTCTAGGGAGCAACTTTCCTTAGCTTAGTGGTACTTGTTTATATTGTAATATTATTTCATCATATTGACAGATGTGTTGACTACAAATAACCTTCTTATATGAGAAGTTGTTTTCCTAAGTCATCACTTCTTCTCTATCTTGCAAATTATGCTCTTTATAAACTCTCACCCTTGCTTCATTGTTAGGGTTGCTTCTCTCAATCCTAAAGATTCCTCTTCCTCTTCTTTGTAGGGGGCTTGTTGATTGAATCTTTGTTCCCGCCTTTGAAAGTTGATATTTTATCTAAAGCACTCCTCTTTGGTGAGGGTCTTGTTGATAAGATCTCTTTCTTTGAGGATCCTTTTTCCATGAGTGACATATTCTTTTCACGATTATCTATATTCTTGATGTAGGGGTCAATATCCCTCGCTAAGGATATAGTATATATTGTTGTTGAACAGGATATCTCCTTGCCTTGTGAAGTAGGTATCCTCTTTCATCTTTGTCCTACACTTGGGGGACAAGGATTCCATCTTCTTCTATCTTACTGAGATTCACCTCTTTCCTTGATTAAGCAGTATTTATCTATTATGAGACATCCAAACATACATGAAAATTTTGGTTTGCATTAAGGATATATGTCCTTGATAACAACCTCTTTTGTTGTTTGACATTGGGTTTCCATGGTTGATATATCTCTCACCTTGGAAACTGAATAGTGTGCTATCCTTCATAAGGGTTACTTTCTTTTCACTTCTTGCATGATATCTCTTTACATTCGTCCCTTCGATGGCCTCGTAGGAGCTGTGACCTTCTTGGCTTGGACTAGGTGTTGATTGTGGATATTGTCTTGATATTGAAGAAGGCTTTGTCCTCATTCTTTTCTTTCCTTAACATGTCAAAATAGTATGTTTTTACCATATTAAGGAGGGGGGCATATATAGGGCCTCCTTTGTACTATAGTTTTTTATTTTTACATGCTAAATCTTGGAAGGTAACGCACATAAGTTGCTAAATCCTGAAAAGACATGCATTTATATGCTAAATCTTCTGAAGGTAACGCACATAAGTTCCTAAATCCTGAGGAGACACATTTTTCAAAATTTTCAAATATGTAAATCCTCTGAAGTTAACACACATAAGTTGCTAAATCCTTAAGGGACACGCATTTCAAATTTCAACTATGCTAAATCTTGGAAGGTAACGCACGTAAGTTGCTAAATCTTGAGGAGACACGCATTTCATATTCATAGTGATACAAGAAGGTGGATCTATGGATATTCCAAAAGCCATCAGAAGACACATTACATTTGCAGGCACAGTTTATGGGTGAACCTGTTGGGCTCTCCCTCTAGGGTGATTCACGGTAAGGTGGGCATCTTACTAGGTGAGGTAATCACTTTCTCTTTTCTCTCTTTTTTCTTTCATGCTAATAGGATGGGATCATGAAGCTATGTTATTTATAGTGTTGTTCTCATCTTTCTTATGCAAACATTTATGCTTTTATGATAGCTTTCCAAATATGATATTAGTGAGGTTTCTTATGCTAATTGATTTGGGTTGTTTAGTACTAACCCTTGTTCTTTTGACACCCTCATGCACAGATGTTGAGTTAGAATCCTTAGTCTGGGGGCTTGTGTCCTTAACTAAGTGTTATTTTATCTCATTGTGAATCCACTAGGGTCTTCTCTTTCTTCTCCTTTACCAAGAGTTTGCATCAAGTCCATACTCTTGCTAAAGTGGGGGCTTAATGTATCATCTTAAAATGGAAGCACTTCCATTATAAGAGTGTTTAGCCCTCCGAGTAAGTGGTTTGGGGTCATGTTAAGAACCTTGATTAGGTCTTTGCATGTATTTGGTTTTCTCCCCACTTTCCACTTCTTCCCGGCACTTGATTTCTTCATTCTAGGTGAAATTAGGGTTAGGATCGTGAAGATTCTCCTTAATTTCCCTCTTCTGTGGCTCTATTTTCTAGGTAGGGTTAGAAATAGGTCCTCCTGGCCTTCATTACAATAATCATAGACTTTATGTCTATCCCTGGCATTCTGTCCCTGTCTGATATCATTTCTAGGTTTCTGGGCATCCCCGGGACCTCCTGACCTGGTTTTGACTAAATCTGGGCCCAAGGTCAAATTCAAGGTTGATCCTAACTAGGTCAGGATAGAGCTCGAACCTAACTAGGTTAGGATCAAGGTCGAACCTGACTAGGTCAGTTCCAACCTTGATTTTTCCCCCCTCATTCAAATTTCTAGAATCATGGATTTCCAGGCATCGGGCTTTTGGGATATTTATTTTCCCGCCTCTGGGTTGGCCATTTCGGGTTTCAGAATGGTAAATCCTTTAATTTCATTTAATCTAGGTATATTTTCTAAAGGTTAGGACCTAATTGGGATTTAATTCTCCAAGGTGGCCCCTCTAGAGGATTGTGCCCTAGTTCACTATAAAAGGAGGCCTTCCTCTCTCATTTTCATCATCAAGTTTCCAAGACATCCACTTTTCACATCTCATCCACAATCAAGCAATTGACATCTCATATCAAGAAATTTCATGTGCAAGATCTCAAGGTGATCAAGCAAGCATCCATTCAAGCATTCAAGTCCTCTTCTCCATCCAAGTTCTCCATTAAAGATCAAGGATTCAAGCATTCAAGCCATTGAAGGGATTTGGTTTAAATATTCAAGATTCATCATTCAAACCCTAGATCTAGCCATCATGATGGTGTGAACTTCCTTCAAGATCCTTTGTTCATCTTCAATATCCATTTCATTCTTCCCTCAAGGTGGATTCCAAGCATACAATCATGGAGGTTTGATTTACATTTATTGTTTTTTTCAAGCTTTCATATCAATATACTTGTTTACATTCAAAATACAATTACATATCTATTGAATTGCATAGCTTCATTGTTAGATCCTTTTCTACTACTTGTTAGCATTCCTATTTCAATTTCAATATTAAGGTTGATTCCAAACTGGGGTTTGACCAAGGCAAAACCCTCAAACAAACAACAAAAACCCCCCATTTTCTTGCAGGTACAGGTGTGGAATTTCGGATCTGAGAGCGAATTTGGATACCCTTTTCGACAAACTTCTGAGATCTGCGAACAAAATTCGAATCGGACTTCAAATAAAGAATGTAGTATTTGACCTTTTATGAGGGTCAAACCCAACCTAAGCTCATCTTGGAGAAAGATTTTTGGGTTTTCTCTATCTCGACATTTCCAGTCCAGAATATGTTGCAAAATTGCCTGAAAGTATACACAGACATGAAAATTTGACATTTTCCAGATCTGCCCTAATTTGAGGTTAGTACTTGTATTTCAATTATTTCATATTCCAAGCATAAAATTCCTTCAATAGGGAAATATTTGATTTACTCTCTCTCTCTTCCATATTCTCCATAAATTGATTCAATTGTGTATTAACCTCTTGGTTGATCAAATTGGATCTCTTCTTTGGGAATTTGGGTTTGGGAATAGATCTCATATTTTCCCCCCTTCCCTTTACATTTGAATAGAGTTGAATCCATTTTAACCCTATTCACTATGATGAAAGTCAAAGTTAGATCCTATCCAGGAGTCAAGAGCATTCCAATTGATTTTAACATTTCTCTGGCCCCATCAAAAGTAATATTATCAAGGCTAGGATCATAAGAAGTTAGAGCCCTCATGGTCTCCTCACTTGGTTCCATTCCCTCTAGCAGAGCCTTAGCAACATCCTGTGATTTCTTCCAAATGAGGAAGTTCTTGAATTCATCACTTTTGATGAATTGGTCATCACTAAGGAAATCCTCTTGGTACAACTCTCTTTCATCCTTTCCTAGCAATAGAGGCAATTCCTCTTCCTCTTTGGACACTACCTTCTTTCCCTCTCTTATATCTTTTCTCAACTAGTGATCATAAATTCGGTCATGAGGTACAAGAGCAGAAGCTGTATCTATCATCTTTTTCTATTTCTTCTCCTTAGAAGGTTCACCCACCTCAAGTTTTTGTTTCTTCAATGGTGGCTCTGAGGTATCCCCTACTTCTAGTGGATCTTGAGTCAAGTCAATGATAGGTGAGTCCTTAGCTAGAGGTGGACTATCACCCTCCTGTGATTCATCAGTATACTCCTCATACTCTGAGGAAGAGTAATTCTTCTGTACATCCAACTTGTCCTCAAGAAAACCCTCCATCTAGTTTGATAGGGTACCATACATTTCAATCATCCTATCCATCCTCTTCAAGTATGGGAGATCAGTGAAAAACCCTCCAAAATCAATTTTGGTCTTTTTGAGTTGGGCCTACAATCTTAGCAAATCAAAGTACTTGGTGAACCTCCTACCAGCCTCATCCTTATCCAAGATGTTCCTAACCACATCTTCCTCATCACAGCCTTCATGCTCCCTTATTGTACCAATGTTTGGAATCAGGGTCATTCTTGTAGTCTTGATGAAATCTTCAAGATCAATGTATTTGCAAGTACTAGAAATCATCTTGACATGATTTAGCCAACTACTGAGTTGTGGCGATGCTCTCTTTCCAATCAGTAAACTGCCTACCCTGAATTGCCTTGGTGTGAAGGTACCCTTCCTGTGAGGGGCCAAAATCTCTTTATCAGTCCAGGTCAACTACCAAATGAACTCTAACAGGGCAACCCTTGGAGGTACAAACCTTGGAAGCAGATGTGGGGGTTGTGGGAAACCATAGACCCTTATTACAGTGAAGTTATCCCCTAGGTAGAAGTCACCCCAATTGTGGTTTCCCTACACTTATCCTCATACTGCATGGGCCTTAAAAGTTTCAAAATCTTGGATTGCAACCTTACCACATTTGTCCCCAATAATCTCAGAATTGGGAAAACAACATAATTTTGGAACAAACAGAAATCACACTTGTTATAGGTGTAATTCCACACTCTTAGCTAGTACTACACTAGATTGTGCTGACCCTCAAACTTCAACCTTGGTTTAAGCATCTGAGCATCCAGACTATCAATATTGAAATATAAAATTAAATGCATGAGAAGGGAAAAATGCATAAATTTCACTGACCTCTTATTCTGCTTGACAACAATTAGACCTTCATGTATCCTTTCGATTACATATTGGATGTAATCATAATCTGTATTAGCATGGAATTTTGAATATCAAGGATAATCATTAAAAGGTCAGTAGGAAACATCTCTAGATCACCATCTATTCCTAAAACTCTACACAAACCATGGCACAAGAATTTCATATAGAAATTAAGATTCTTAAATTCATAAGGGGCCTTCATGTGTATAGGGAGAGGGGCTATGTATTTACCCTATTTAGGCATGTGTCTACTCATTTGACTCTTCATAGACCCCACATTACTCATGTACTTTTTCTTCTCTTTCTTTAAGTCAATTTCAGTAGAAGAGGAAGAGAATAAATCAAAAGATTTTATAAAAGATCCCCTATCTAATGTTACCAAGGTAGACTGATCTTCTTTCCTAATGGTTTTTGAAATAGGGTCATATACCCTATCCAACTCAATGATAAGGTTGACATCTAAAAAGACATCTGGGACAATGAATTTTTCCATTCCTAAGACCCAAGCATTGCAAATTGGTATAGCTTTACTCCTATTTTTATAAAAGTAAGTGAAATGGTGTAACCTAATCTAGAGGGAGTGACAAGATCTCTACAATTTTCCATTAAATCTTCAAAAGCCTCATCAGTGGCCTTCTTGTTCTGGTGAGACCCAGGAAGCAATTTGATGAACTCATCTGAATAATTGGGCTTCCCCTTCTCTTCACCACTCTATCCTTTGGCCCCTCCACTGGATGACGCAATGCTTGGCTTTGGTTGACTCATCTTTGAAATATGAATATCTCTCAGCTCTACAACTTCTTTTCACTTCACACTTACTTCCTTTGCACTAACAATCATAACTATCTTTAGAAAACTTCAAACGCAGAAAGCAATGGAGTCTTGTCTATATATCATCAAGAATTGAATGCGTGCAATTGCCAAAATCATTACAAATCAAGCCTCGATCACTTCTGCATTCAATTCTACATATTACCAACTTCAAATCAAGGCTAGTCATGGCGTGGATGTTGACAGGTTGATTTAAAAACTCAAAAATAAAGCATAAAAGAAATGATCACTGCTTTAGCTTTAAAACCCTTAATTACTGATAAAAACCCTTAGTTAAAACTGATTGGATGGCATTTTACTTTTTTCCAGCTTGGCAGTGTACTTTTCCACGTAGCAACAACTATCATCACTCTTTATTAATGAACACTTAACCAGATTTGATTTGGAGATCCAACGAACAAATGCTCTTGCAATCTCTGAAAGAAATGTTAATCATGAGTTAAGCTTGGAGATTCAGCGACAAAATGATTCTCGTGATCTTGGAATGATTTGCTAACTCATGGTCCCCTTCAGAGAATTGGCAACCACAGTTGATCCCAAAGATGATCAATGATGCTCAGACTATCCTTGAAACTCATGATAACTCTATCGCTATTCAGAGAATAAGCGACCAAAGGATTTCTCTAGTTCTTAGAACACTTGGGTGAAACATGGTTTAATTCAGAGAATGAGCGACCAAAGACTTCACTAGTTCTCATAATCTTTTACCTAACCCAACAACCATTTGGAGATCCAACGAACAAATCCTTTCTTAAACCCGTGCACTTGAAACCTTGACCACAGTCTTATTTGAGGATCCAACGACCAACTCCATCTCTTAATCTCTGAATGCCTTGCTTTACTCTTGATTTATCCTGTGATTCAGCGAACAAAGGCATCTCGTATTCTCTAAAAGAATTACTTAACCATGGTCTCATTTGGAGATCGGGCGAACAACCTTAATCTCCCAATCGTTGAATACTTTTCATAACTTGGGTTACATTCTGAGATTAAGCACCGACCGTAGATCTTGAAAGCAATCGGCGGCTATCTTCGAGTTGCTTAATCTTTTAAACCATTATCATTTAATCATGAGATTCAACGAATACAGTATTCTCTGAATCTCCCAAAGTTTGAGACATTAATCATTTTATTTTGAGATCAGGTGACCGAGGGAAATATACCTTTACCATTGCTTTGTTCTCTGAAATGCTGAATAACTTAGGGCTTTACTAACTGATTATGAGACTGCACGAATGCCTTATTGGTTGAGTCACCAGATGATTTGGAACTTCACCATCTTTTCCCTAGATCCAGCGGCTGAAGAAAATTTCACTTTTAATAGACTTTGCCAAATTATTTTGTCGGAGCTGCCAAACTTAGTGAACATGAGATCATGACTCAATCACTGAATAACTTGCTTTAGGCCCCATTCATTGTGAGATTAAGACACCACCGTTGATCCCAAAGATGATCCATGGTCCTTGTTGAGTCGCTAGAAAACTTAGAGCCTGACTGTCCAATTCAGCGATTAAGAGATAACCGCCATGCCAAGTCATTGAATGTCAAGAGAAAACCACCAAAGATTAAGAGATTGGGAGACCACATAGTCACTGAATCGCTGGATAAAAGACTAACCGCGACCTAGATTGGGAGATTCAGTGACCAAAGGAAAACATAACAAGGATTAAGACACAATCGCCAGTTCGCTGAATACTTTAGTGATATGAGGAATTATTGTGAGATTCAGCGAACACCGAATGAAAACAAAACCATGTGAAAATTGAGAAATCTTAAGTCACCGAAAAGGTAAGATGGAAATATAAGAAACTAGGGCACACTCAAGATAATTAGAAAGATTAAACCTACCAAGGGCAAAAAGACCTAAGGAAAGGGTTTACAAGCATAAGCATGACTGGTTTTGAGAAATTTTAAACCCTAGACTGGACAAAGACATTTGCAGATACATAGAACAATGACCTGAAGCACTATTCTTAGAAAATTAGAAATATAACCAACAACCCCCACTGAAAGTTGTCCTTGACCTGAAACAGCTCTGACGGAAATTCTCTTCACAGATCTTGGAAGTTTGCCGAAAAGGGTATCTAGATCTGCACCGATATTCATCATCTCACACCTGCACCTGCAAGAAAAATGGTTTTGTTGTTGGGATGAGGGGTTTGCCTTAGTCAAACCCCACTTTGGAATCAACCTTAATAATGAAATTGAAATGGAGAATTATAGCAAGTAGTAGAAGTAGATCTAACAATGAAGCTATGATATTCAATAGATATTCAATAGATATGCAATTGCATTTGAAATGTAATCATGTTAATATGAAATCTTGGACTCAACACTAAAACCATAAATGTAAATCAAAACCTCCATGATTGTATGCTTGGAATCCACCTTGAGGGAAGAATGAATGGATCTTGAAGATGAACAAAGGATCTCGAAGGAAGATCACACCACCATGAAGAATAGATCTAGGGTTTGAATGATGAATCTTGAATGCTTGAACCAAATCCCTTCAAAGACTTGAATGCTTGAATCCTTGATCTTCAATGGAGAATTTGGATGCTTGAATGGAGATGATGGCTTGAATGCTTCCTTGATTGAAAATGCTTTCTTGATCGTGAAGGTCTCCTTGAGAGTGCTTGATGAATAATGGATGATAGATCATGAAAAGTGGATCTCATGAAGTTGCTTGGTTAAAATGAGAGGAGGAAGGCTTCCTTTTATAGTGATCTAGGTCACAAAATTCTAGAGGGGCCAACATAGGGGAATTAAATTCCAATTAGGCCTTAACCCTTATAAATGGACCTAGATTAAATACAATTTAAGAGTTTACCGTTTCAAAATCCAAAATAGCCGACTTGGAAGCGGGAAAACAAATCTTTCCGAAACCCAACATCTGGAAATCATGGAATCTTAAAATTTGGACCTTGTGTCAAGGTCGAGGTCAAATTTAACCTAGGTTAGAGTCGAGGTCGACCTTGACCTTGAAGTCAAAGATCTTAGGATCTCAGTCCAGAATGCCAGAAAAGTACAGAAAGAGGGTGGAAAAAGGGGCAGAGTGAGGAGAAAAGCCAGATTCAAGCCAGGGACATACCCGAGGCATTTGACATGACCCCACACTACCCACTCGGAGGGCTAAACTGGTCTTAAATGGAAGTGCTTCCATTTTTTGATGATACAATTTGTAATCTAAAAAATTAAAAGAATTTCTATTTTATTATTTTTAGTCTATAATTTGAAGTACATTTAATGATTAAAAAATCATTATCTTTGTAATGCTATTATATATTAAAACAAATGGAAAATGGTAGATTGTATTTGTTTTAACTTAAGTGATATCTTTGACTATTCACTCTTTTTTTCTACCATATTGTTGGTTTGACATCTTCACCACTATTAAATCTTACAAACTTATTTATGAGGTCTATATCACAATGCAAACTCTATTTATCCTCAAATGTTGTAAATAGGCAAATGTAATCCCTCTCCCCCCTCACATGAACACACACATGACTATCTTAATTTCATTTGTAAGGTGTTGAGAAAGATTAAATGTTACATATGTGTGTATCTTGATGACAAATGAGATGAAATATTATGGTCACTTATAATGTCTCAACAATGATTCCCTAACCTTTCACTCACCATCTCATTCATTTTATATTATTGTTCCTTTAATATGGATGAGTGAAGATTCATCTTGGATTGTAGATTATGATTTCTTCCTCCAAATTCCTTAAACCTTGAGCTTTGGCTAGGATTATGCCATTCTATGGGGTAAACCATCATAACTAACCAATGTAAGTCTAAAATTATTTTTGCATAATATCTAAAGTATTATTCTACTATGATCAAAATTGGCAATTTTAATAGCCTCTTGTAATAATGGTCAAGTGCATGAAAATGGGGGGCCAAAAAAGGGTGCATGAAAATTGGGGACTAGAAAAGGGTCTTAAACAATCACTTGTTTGTTGAAATCTAGAAACCCCAAACTTTGATGAATGATTTAAAATGTCAAAATCTAAAGATGATTTAAGAATAAGAAATTAACAATTTGTATCTAGTTTCTAAGTTACTTAGGTTTATTAAAACTAAGTCAAATAGTTACATTTCTAAATGTATAATTATTTTTATTGAAATAACAATTCATAGATACTTAGGTGTGTCTTCCTCAAATGTTTGCATTTTATGAAGTATTTTGTAAAATCTTTTGATGAAAAACTATTTAAGCTCACATAATAAGTGAGATATTTTTTTTTCTAATTTCTTCATGAATATTCCCTTACATGAAATTTTGAAGTGGATAATCTTAAAAGATAGAATAATAAGTGTGCTCCCCCATTTTGAACAAAATGATTAAGAATTAAGTTTCATTAATGTATATAATAAAGTATAAGTAGTGAGAATGTAGTTCTTTTTCAAATTTGAACCAACAAATTAAAAATAATTAATGTATTTTTGTAGTATATGAAGACACTACTAAAAATAACTAAAGACCAAAACTATACTTATATTAAAAAAATGATTACAATAACAAGATACATGTTGATGTTGTAGTGATCTATTTTCATAGAATATGCAAAGTCAATGAAGATCAAGGTCAAAATTTATATATTTTATGCAAAACATATATTTTGAATTTCTCTATATGCTTGTTGGATCCTTAGGCTATGAGATTCAAGGAAAACTCAAGCCTAAGGGGTTAGTATTACAATACATTTAGAGTGACATTTTCTTGTGTTATATAATGGGATCACATTTTTTTGTTCATATGTTAAAAAATAATATAACTATAAAACTAATAAATCTTTATATTTTTAATCTAAAATTTCACTTTATATAATTTGTTGTAGATTTGTGTGTCAATGAATTATTTTTAATTATCATATGGAATTCCTAATTATTATTCGTGGAGCACTTTTATGGTATTCCTTCCACGCCTACCATCCATAGCACATTATTTTTTGTTTCTTTTTATTTTATATTGATGTATGGAGCATCATGTATATAAAGGCATTGAAACATCAAACTAATGTAGATTTTGCAATCAATAGATAAAAAGGGGAACAAATGAAAATGCTTCAATCAAGTAGGAAACTAAACTCGAGAAGAGGTGAATGCATGCTCTTGCAAAATGAAGATGTTAAAATAAATCCCCAATCACCCATTCAATAGATAATAAAACATCTTGTGATGATGCATCACGAATATTGATTCTATCCTAAAATCAAACATAGATGTTACACTATCATTTCAAATTTACATGTTACTTAGTAAATAGATTGGTCCTTCCAAATAACATAAGAACAAAAGATAAAAGACAAATTCAAAACTAACACTTTAAAAAATTTGTTAAATTAACAAATTTTCTCCGAATTTTAGAGGTACAACTCTCTCTTATGATTTAATTCTAATTTTCTATAATATGCTTTTAACTAAAAAGAATGAAAAGTAAAATAACACTCATTCATCACCATAATACGAATGGGATTATCCACCTTATTCACATGAACAACTATAATCAAGCATATAAGCATATATTTCTTTCGAATATATATTTGTACATAAGAACTCAAAGATTCTAAGGCGCACACGCACAATCAGATACAATGAAAGATGAATAAAAAATAATTGCAAATTTGCAAAAGAAAAATTACAACTACCAAAGAACAACTAAACACAAAGATTTGAGCTGCTCCTTTATCATTGTATGCAAATTAGATGTCTAACAACTAGAAATGATAAATTAACTATAAAAGCCAATGAATCTATCTAATGCAAACACAATGAAGAATGCAAAGTAACTATGAAATGATTAAAATAATTCAATTACCTTCACCTACCATGCAGCTTGTCTCCATTGTCCTCCTATGCTCTGATTTCTTGGATGTGTTGAGCTCTTAGATTTCCAATTTGAAGCTCTTTGCCCAAGATGATACCAAAGTGTGGAGATTGAATGATTGAATGCAAAACTAATTCCTAATTATGCAAATGAGATGATGATAGTGTGGATGCTTCACAAAGTGACATGAATATGCTTGATAATGAGTGCTTTGATGCTTGATTGCTTGATTGCCTATTGCTTGAATGCTTGATTACAAAAATACCTATTAGATCTCAAATGGGAAATAAGGCTCCTTTTATAGAGTTTTGGAGGATCTAGGTCTAGGTGGCAGAATCCTACGGTTGAGAATGAAAGGTGGAAAATCCTAGGGCTAGGATTGACTTGGTTGAAGGAGTTGAGAGAAAGGGGGATGTAGTTGGAATGTGAGAGGAAGAATAGGGATGATGTTCCTCTCATATTGACATGGAGGAGAAGAAGGTGGAAGGGAAAGACACATGTCAAGTGTCTCAAAAAGACCAAAGAGAGAAAGAGGGAGAGACCTTTTCCTCATGAGGACTCTTTGCACAAGTGTCCTATGAGTCATCCTTGAGGCTTAGAGGTGGCTTGAGAAGCTCCTTAGGAATAGGGAATGTCCCTTGACTTGGTTGTTGAGAGGACATGTGGTCATGAGACCAAGTCCTATGAGGCCACATAGCCCTTAAGAATAGGACATGTGTGGGTGAGGATAAACATGAATAAATAATTAATAATAATTATTTATCTTAGCCAAGGTGATGTGTCAGGTGACTAGGTGGATGAAGTGGACTAGGAGACTTAGTCATATTTAGGTGATTGTGTATTTAATTAAATCACTTAAATAGACTATTTAGAAGACTTAGGATATAGAATTAGACTATAGTGAATTTATTAAATAAATTAAAATAATTTACTTAATAAATAGAAGAAATAAATATTAATTAAATAATAAATATTTAATTAATTTATCAAGTCAATAGTAATTAAATAATAAATATTTAATTAATAAATGAAGCCATTTTTAAGTGTATACATTTTACCCCTCTTTGAAATAATGTGTTGGTCACATTGTTTCAAAGAAAAATCAAGCATTATTTTGCCCTTACCCCAGACAATGTCTCAGACGACCTATGCATGCCCCCTCGAGAGATTGATTGACAAAAAAGATTATTTGAATTTTGTATTGGATTTTTTTTATTTTTTATTTTATTTTTTTTATTGTACAATCAAGCTCACGAAAGAACAGTAGAAAATATGGATGAAAATAGGGTGGAATGGAAGAAAAATGGGAGATAGGGTCCACACACCAAGCACACCAAATCCACAAGCTATAAATAGGGCTAAGGGGTCCACAATAGGCTCATTGTGCACACTTGTCACTTGGAGATCAAAGCGTGTGAGAGAGAAGAGAAAAGACACCAAGATGTCATTCCCCTTGTCAGATCACCGCTTCGAGAGAGTCAGACACTTCCAGTGACCACCCAATTCGAGTGAACCGGTAGGTGACTCGATCCTGCTTTATAATTCCATGATTTGATGCATGTTAGATTAGATTTGGAGCATGTTTAGGGTAGATGAAATGATAGATTAGATTAGAAAATTTTTAGTTTTCTAGGCGGAGGATGAATGCATAGTTTTGGCGCATCAATGCACAGCAACTTGTGACGTTTGCGCAGAAATTAAAATTTTCTGTGCATTCATTAAGGATAAGTGCGTATTCATACTAGGAGAATGGTAGTGCTATGTAAGCATGAAATAAAAGTGCACATAGGTACTTGTTGTGCATGTGTTATGAAAAGCTGCGCAAATGGTCAATAAAATAGCGCATACGTTTAAAGTTGCACAAATGTTGGTAAATGTTGCACAAATGTGGAAGAAGACTGCGCATCAATAAAAACCTACGCAAATGTGAAAGAAAGTTATGCATGCATGTTTCAATGCAGCACATATGTGTGAAGTGATAGAATGTAGTGAAAAGAGATAGTCAATTAGGTCAAACTTGATGTCGATAAGCTGATGTGATCTGTCAGCGGTTGATTGTGATTGATTTGATAAAGATTGGTAACATTGTAGCATGGTCGCTAGTTAGCCAGTTTGAAATAGAAAATTGATAGAATCATCTATTGAAACACGTGATAAACATGTTTTAAATTGATATGATAGCATAGATAGATTGATAGACCAGTTTATCAAAATCTGATAGGTTGATTGTTGTTGACTTGAATAAGAGGATATCACAGATGTTCTGATGTCACGGGAGAGATATCCTGTCACACAGAATCTGAGACCAGCATTATCAGAGACAGAGAGACTGGTGATTGGAGCGTCAGGACTTTACTATGTGATTTACACGCCTGAGATTCAGGTGAATCTGAGCATGATGACAGCATTAGCTGAGAGATGGCACTCAGAGATGAGTACTTTCCATCTTCTGACAGGGGAGATGATAGTGACACTAGAGGATGTATATCGCATCCTCCGGCTTCCCATCATAGGAGAGTTAGTGCAGTACGATCGGCATGACGGAGTCATAGAGTGCAGAGCCATCTTTGGGGATGAGGACATAGATGATGGAGAGATTAGTTGGGAGGATATGGTCAACTTGTATGACCCTCTTCCAGTGGTTCTAGTAGGTGTGATTGGGGGATTCATATGCCCTGATCGAAGGTCACACAAATTTGTAGTTGGATGGGGCCTCACATTACAGCGGGTGATGGAGGGGATCTGATTTTCTTGGGGGGTGTGTTTATTAGCACACCTATATCATGATTTACATCAAGTGGTGTACCACGGGGGTGCATCTTTATCAACAGGGGTGACACTACTCCATGTTTGGGCATGGGAGCATATTGCAGTGACTAGGCCATTGGCGATTAGATTCTGGGGTGCAGGGCAGCCCTATATTCATTTGTACTCCTTAGTTTTGTCTCAGGCAAAATTGGGACATTTAGAGTTTTGGTGGTACACGTTTGATACATTGGACACAGTGACGTAGAGGCCCTACCTAGGGTGTGAACCATGGGATGATGAGCGGCAACTGGGATTTTGTTTTGAGTCGTGATGGTTGATAGGGTGAATGCCCTTTATTATTGAGAGACAGCTGGTGAGCCAGGTTCTGTGACAATTTGGCAGGATACAGGGTATACCCCAAGGAGTGACCGAGTTTGCACGGACACATTAGGAGAGACGGGATTGGGGGCCCATGGCATCATTTTATGTTGTGCAGTAGGAGTTTTTGGATGCACCATTCCAGGCATAGTCTATGAGGCAAACAGTTGTCGATCTTGGGATGACGGTGAATTTGGAGCAGTTTTTGAGAGGTCATCCTGTACCACACATCACAGATCTAGTAGCGAGACCTCCAGAGAGAGATCCCATAGACAAACATCGGGGGAGGTAGCGAGGATGAGATAGGAGGGGATGAGGGAGAGGAGGAGATGGAGATGGTGGAGATGGAGGTGGCAGAGATGGAGGGAGAGGTGAGAGAGCTAGCCCATGGATGAGGGGAGGTGGAGTGAGACAGAGAGGACAGGGATGGAGACAGCCTCCAGTACAGCCAGCATAGCTAGCTACAGGAGCTCCCTTACAGGTACCAGTTGCTCAGGTATAGATACCAGTTGCTGCAGTATAGGGAGCAACTACACAGGGATAGGCACAGGTGCCACAGGTACAGAGACAGGCGGGGTAGGCACAGGATGACGTAGACATTCTATTAGCCCAGTTTGGTGTGGTACAGGGTGGTGTATAGGATGCGGCTGACACTAAGATGCCAGACGTACAGGTACAGGATGAGCAGGAAGACATGGACATCACGGGACAAGATCCCTATTTACAGAGGGATGTGGCAGAGGAGGAGCCAGATATTGATGCACTGCTAGTCAGACTAGCAGTTACATAGGTACAGGCAGAGCGGGTGCCAAGTCTAGAGAGACAGATTGGGAGGCTAGAGCACTAGATGGATGTCCTGAGACATGAGTGGGATGCAGCGATTAAGAGACTCGGGGAGTCTGAGATGTTATTAGATGAGTTACAGAGGATAGAGGACCTAGGTCCCCATGGGGATATCATGAGAGCCATGATACATGCCGGGAAGGAGATATCCTACTGGCGAGAGGCATACAGATAGGTAGTCCCAAGAGATCAGTGGATCAAGAGTTATAGGGAGAGCTCAGTGGGGATGAGGATTGTAGTGCATGACAGAGGAGCACCAGCTGGTGGGGAGGGTGTGTCATCACGCCCTCCGAGAGCACCAACAGGTTCAGGAGGTCAGGGTGGATCCTCAGCATCAGGGAGTGGAGCAGCACAGGGCCACATTGCATCCTGTAGACAGCGACAGACAGAGTCTGGAGGCAGTGGGTCATAGATGTTGAGAGAGCATTGTATACACTATTGTACCATTATGATTCATTGTATCATTATATTTTGACTTGATGGACATTGACTATGGACACATTGTTATTGATTTATATCATTGGAAATTTGGATATTTTTGTTGTTTTATGGATTGTATATGATGGATGCTATATGATTGACTCTATATATACAGTGATGCAGTTCTATCATGATTTTCTTTGATGATTTATATACATGTGCGTACTGACATATGCAGGATGTGATGATTTACTTTAATATGCATAAAATGTATGTCATAGAATGAAAAATGATTTATATTTTGATTTGATATTTTTGATGCGTAATGGTTAATAACAATTATATGATGGTGACATAAATGCATGTCTTAAATGAATTTACTAATGCTATGTGATTATCAATGCAATGTTGTGATGAACAATGTGGATAATGGATAATAAATGAATGATGTAAATGAATGATAATGTATAATAAATGAATAAAATGTGTATAATGTATAATAAATGAATGATATAAGGCAAATGATATCTAATGTAATAAATGATAATGTACCAAAATGATTGAATGTAATAACTGATAACATGATAAAAGAAAATGAGATGAAATGATAGCTATAATAAATGATCAAAATATAAATGAACACTCCTAATGAAGATAACATATATCTCTAAATGTTTAAGTGCAAAATGTTAAATGCAAAAAGTTGTAATATGTTTGGTTGCCCAAATGTCCTCAACTTAAATAACAATGTATCTGACATAAGAAGAATATACTAAGAGAACAGATAACCTAATAAGAAAGGTAACCTATAAATCTCTATAAAAGGAGCACTGATTTGTAAGTCATGAACTATTTAAATGAAATGCAATATGAAATGAATGTATCTCCACAACGTTAGGTAACATCTTAGAACTTCATAATAACTGGAACTTGAGTTTCATCATTGAGCTCATTATGTTGCAAGAAAATGCAAGCATCATGGTATAATTAAACCAGGATGACCTGAGCACTTTTTGCATGGAGTTTAATATTGCAAACTTGACAAGCATCTAGGTATAATTGAATCGAGATGACCTGAGTTTCATTTGCATAACAGACAAGGAATATTCCCCCCTCCATTGGGGAACAAATATTTGGAGTTGAGGTATGCGATGGTGTTTCACCACAAATAGCTTTTGTTTAGAACAACATGATTTGCATGCTGTCAATACTATGAACTGGATGAAGGCACTTATACACAGACACCCCAATTACTTGTTCTTTCGATTTCATTGGAAAATAACCCACAAAAAGCAATCAAAGAAAATATCATGCCCCATCCCGGCTATCCTAATCAATGACATATGAGAGTTTCAAACTCATGTCAAAGATATCCCGGAATAGCATAGGAAGCATGATAACAATGAAATCTAGATATGAATGCATTAGTTATAACAAATCAGTCTAACATGCCTGCCATGAATATATATTTCTTTTTCCAAAAAGAGTGATTTAGGATATGTTGATCAATTCAAGTGATGATGTATAGTCAAGATGTATAGATAAGCAGTCACAATTCGAAAGATAGATCATAGATTCTAATTCAGCATGAAGATACCATTGTGAAAGAACATTTTGATTGCATTTGCCTTGCCTGGTGAAGATAACTCCATTATGTCCTCTAAGAGTCATGACTATCATAGATCCACTTCCCAAACTAGGTCGAGGACATGCCCCCAGCTAGGTGATGGACTGACTTATTATGGGTAAAGAAAGACGCAACAAGACTAGGATGAAGACCATGACAAAAGATCAAGCTATGATGGGATTTTATTATGGATAGATACAATGGATGGTGTATGGACTGGCCATTTTATTATGATATATACATGGTGGGGACAAGGATTGAATAACTATTTTATTGTGGATATATACAATGAATGGACACACTAAAAGAATCCTAATAGATAGAGGAGCTAACTTGTCACACATAGCGCCTGTTTTCAGGTTTTCATCATATGCTTTTATTGCAGTTTTTCTTTTGATTTTATGATTTTTTTTGTAGTTTTTATTATTTTATTTACAGAATATATATATACAGCCTATATACATGCCCCTTGCATTGGGATTTCAAGGATAGAACTTCTTGAGATGGATACTGTTAAGAGGTTCATCCAAGGGATCCCCTTCAGGTGTAGATAATTGATAAGCTCCAGAACCATAGACTGCTGTAATCACAAAAGGTCCTAACCAATTAGGTTCAAACTTGCCCTTCTTTTCATGGTGCTGTTGATTTTTTGGATTTTCTCGAAGGACTAAGTCACCCAGCTAAAAGTCTCTGATCTTTACCTTGCTATTGTACTGACGGGACAGGCGCTGCTGATAAACTTTCAAATGATCATAGGCGCACTGACGGCATTCATCCAAGAGTTCTAATTCAGTCAAGCGTGTAACTCTATACTCTTCATCAGGAATTAAATCTTTAAGAGTAACACGAAGTGAAGGCAACTTGACCTCGAGGGGCAAGACTGCTTCAGATCCATAAACAAGGGAGTATGGAGTGGCTCCAGTAGGAGTGCAGATGGAGGTGCGATAAGCCCATAAGGCTGGATTAAGTTGAAGATGTCAGTCATGGACAGCATCATTGACATTCTTTTGTAGTATTTTAACAATTGTTTTGTTTGACGCCTCAGCTTGGCCATTTCCTTGAGGATAGTAGATTGTGGAATAGTTGTGGGTGATGTGGAATTTGGCACATAAGTCATCCATGTCTTGGTTTTGAAACTATTTCCCATGATCAGTGATAAGATACATAGGTATACCATATCAGCAAATGATATAGTTTAAGATAAACATGGAGATTTTTTTCCCTGTGGTGGTAATTAATGGAACGGCCTCAATCCATTTAGTGAAGTATTTTGTGGCAGTGAGAATCCATTTGTGGCCATTGGAAGATGGAGGATTGATAGCGCCCATGAGGTCAAGTCCCCACCAACTAAATGGCAAAGTAGTTGTAAAAGGATGTAACTCTTGTGCTGGAGCATGGATAAGGTTTCCATGTATCTGACATTTCTTGCATGCCCTAGCAAAATGAAAGGAGTCTACTTCCATGGTAGGCCAATAATAACCCATACGCATGAGTTTCTTATTCAAAGAGGGACTACTCAAATGTGTCCCACAAATACCTTCATGTACATCACGTAAGGAAAGTTGGGCTTCATCATGTTCAAGACATCGCAGGAGAGTACCGTCAAAACCTCGTCGATAAAGGGTGTCAGATATTAAGATATAGCGGGAGGTTTGGCAGAGAAAAGTTTGTTTTTGATTGTGGGATAATTCGGGAGGTAAAGTGTTATCTTTGAGGTAAGAATAGATCTTTCCATATGTTGGGGAGTCATGTCCAATTAGATGACATATAATACTCATTTCAGGGTCATCATATGCAGGACAAGTCAAGGATTCCACCAAGAACTCAAAATAGGCCTTGGTATCTTCTATATCAAATAAAGAAGCAATCATTGCCATGACATCAACAACCTTATTTTCATGCTGAGGAATCTACTCAAAAGTGATGATAGAGAAATACTTTTTAAAGTCATCCACCATACATTTATATGGCAATAACTTATCATCTTTGGTCTGGTAATCATCATTAACCTGGTTAACAATCAGCTAAGAATCTCTATAGACATTTATTTCAGATAAGTTCCATTGTAAAGCCATTTTTAACCCAATCAGCAAAGCCTCATATTTTGCTACATTATTAGTGCAAGGAAATAACAACTTGAAAGATTTCAGAATAGTGTATCCTTGTGGCGTGATAAAAAGTATACCAGCTCCTGAACCCTGTTGAGTGTATGAGCCATCAAAGTATAATTTCCATGTTTGTGTAGACAAAGCTAAGATATGAGCATCAGGAAACTCTATGTGTATAGGGTGGTCATTCGTTAATGGAGCATCAGCTAGTTGATCTACGATCACTTTACCTTTGATAGCCTTCCTATCTACATATTCAATATCAAACTCATGAAGTAGCATGACCCACTTAGCCAACCTACCTGTCAATGCAGTCTTGCTTAAAAAATACTTTAAAGGATCAATCTTTGCAATAAGTTGAGTAGAATGTGACAACATGTAATGTCACCACTTCTATGAAGCAAAGACAATAGCCAGACATGCTCTTTCGATAGGGGAATAGTTTAACTCATATCCCACTAGAGTACGACTGATGTAGTAGATGGCTGTTTCTTTTCCTTCATGATCTTGCTGAGTGAGAAGAGCACCTAGTGAGGCTGTCGTGGCTGAAATGTAGAGCAAGAGTGGCTTGCCAAGAATTGGTGACATCAGAGTTGGAGGATTCGCTAGATACTTCTTGATTTTGATGAAAGCTTCCTCACACTTATCATCCCATTGGAATAAGATATTTTTATGCAGCAAATGTTGAAAGGGATGACTGTGATCTGCCAGTTGAGAAACAAATCTTCAGATGGATTGTAGACGCCCCTGTAAAGATCTTAGCTGACTGATGTTACTGGGGGAAGCCATCTCCAATATTTCTTTAACCTTTTCTGGATCTACTTTGATTCCTTTAGCTGAGACAATGTACCCTAACAGTTTTCCAGATGTGACCCCGAATGCACATTTCTTTGGATTGAGTCGAATCTGATATTTTTCCATCCGGGTGAATATTCTATCTAACACTCTCAAATGACCAGCTCTATCTTTGGATTTTGCTAAAATGTCATCAACATAATCTTCCATGATGGTATGCATCATGTCATGGAAGATTGTGGTCATGGCTCTTTGGTAAGTTGCTCCAGCATTTTTGAGGCCAAATGGCATTACATTCCAGCAGTATGTACCCCATGGACAAGTAAAAGTAGTTTTTTCCTGGTCTTGTGGCGCAATCTTGATTTGGTTATAGCTAGAAAATCCATCCATTAATGATAACATCTCATGCCCAGCTGTTAGGTCAACAATCATATCAATATTTGGCAAAGGGAAGTCATCTTTCAGACAAGCTTTATTAAGATCTCGAAAATCAATACAAATCCTGATAGACTTGTCTGGTTTTGAAACCGGAACAATATTTGAAATCCACTCAGCATAATCAATAGCCCGAATGAATCCAACATCTAGGAGCTTCTTCAATTCTTCTTTCACCATTAGAGCAATGTGAGGATGCATTTTGCGGAGCTTCTGCTTAACTGGTTTTACACCTGGTTTGATAGATAAATGATGCATAATGAGATTGGGGTCCAAACCAGGCATATCAGCATAGGACCAAGCAAAGTTGATTTGTCGTTCTCTAAAGAATTTTGCAAAAGCTTCTTTCTCTGATTCTGTCAAGGATGCTGCTACCTTGAGGATGCATGGAGACTCCTCTGTTCCAATGTTAAGTGGTACTGTTGGTTCTATAAGAATGGTGAATTGCTCTCGATCTAGATAGTTGGGAAGAGTGTCAATCCTTCCATCGTCAGGCACCTTAGAGAGGTTTTCACCATCAGATGCATCTTTTCTTTTTACTATTTTTGGATCTAATACTGCCACTAAGTGGTTTTCACCATTAGATCTGCTGATTATTTTTATATTTTTATGACTGAAAGGATTGGCACTCTCTCCAAAATAGGCCATATCATTGAGCTCTATCGAAAATCCTGACTTGTGATCCCCTGGTGGTAAATGATCCCTCATACCAAGATAGTCAATGATCGTGTCATCATTATGGAAGACATCAAGTTCTGGGTGATCGGGAGAATCCCAATCAATAAGTTCAGGATAGACAAGGGGCATTGGATCATTTGGGTCGGTTTCAAAAGCAGAGAGGGTATTGATGGAAAATTTGTTAAGGTTTATGATAGTATTAGTGAGGTCTATTTCCATACTCTCATCCAAATCATCTGTCATAAGATAACGCTCACTTTTCTCATGATCAACATGAGTAGTATTATGTGGGACCAATCCTAGTGAGTCACTCATTGAACTCTCGCCCTCATGGTAATCGTTACTATATTGATGGACAACATCGACTCCTATTTCTTCAGTACCATCAGATAAGGAATCCCATTCATAATCATTAGAATCAGAATCATCATTATCTTCAAGTCTATCAATGATTCTTTGAGCTATCCTTTGTTTCTCGGGATCTACATACATACCATGCTTTCTGAATTGTAAGGAAGGAGCTTTAGATGTCTCATGAAAAGGTGGTATTTTTTCTTTTCCTTTTGGTTTTTGTGGTCCTTCTCCTTTATATCCTAATCCTGTAGTGTCTCTTTGATAATTGGGATTTTACAAAATTGGTTTTATAACACCTTCTCTTTGTAACCCTAGAGGTCCAGCACCTTGATATCCCATCTTTTGTAGCAAAGTATACCCTTTTCCATAGACATCAGGTGATATATATTCATGTTTAGTATCCTCTTCAATCTTTTGTGTCTTAAGCCAATAATTTGCATTACGCTCAGTTGCCTCTTTGGATATTGTGCCCCCACTTATAAATGTGTTATAAACAAGTGTGGAAGGGGGTTCTGAATGTTGTTTAGTGATCAAAGACCTACCATATGATTTGGGAGATAAAGGTAACCCAGTGATACAAAGAGCTTGACCTAAAGTATATTCTCCCATACTTCTTTCTTTGATATCTATCTTGATCCCATCTGATTTAGAAGTTGATGCTATATTACTAGGGTCACCAGGTGTGGTTGCAGAAGATCCAGTACGATTATTGGGAACCAAAGAATCAAAAATCTTCACATTGCTACAATATTGAAAAGGATTAGAATCTCCTTTGATAGTGATCTCTTGACCATTGTGAGGGAACTTTATACAATGATGATAAGTTGATGGCACAACTTGCATGGAATGAATCCATGGTCTTCCCAAAAGAATATTACAAGCAAGATCCATGTCTAGAACTTGACAAGATACATCTTTGACAATAGGACCAATACTAATTGGAAGAACAACGGACCCCTTGGATGATCGCTCTTCCTCATCATAGGCTTTTATTGTGATTTTCTTTTTTGGATCAACGACATTCTCAGAAAATCCCAATGCAAGGACTAACTTTAATGTGCAGATATTCAAACCAGCTCCCCCATCTATTAATACTCTTTTAATCTTGTGATTCTGGACAAGGACTTCGATATGTAAAGGAGCATTATGAGGTTGGGTAATGGCTAAATCATCATTTTCAGTAAAGGAAAAATAGTGTGGGGTTGTTAAATGGCCCACCATAGCTTGAAATTGATCAGGATCTAGAGTTGTTGGAACCTGGGTCTCTAAGAGAGCTATTTCAAGGATATCTTTGTGAGATGGAGAAAGATGCAAAAGCTCTAAGATGGATATCTGGGCCGGTGTCTTTTTGAGCTATTCCAAAAGATTGTACTGGTTGGAAGTATTGGGTATGGACTTTGGGACATAAACCAACTTGTTTTGAGTAGTGCTTGGTTTAGACTGGACTCCTTGGAGAGTAACCTTGGCTTGAGCACGAGTAGTAGCATGGATTGGTTGACTCTCTGATTTTCCCTTTATGGTAATGACATTGGCATAATATGCAGAAGGATGATGGTCAGAAATGTTACCAACATATCTATAGGGTGTGTTATTATAATTGTCTTGGTTGTCACCCTTATTGTTGGAAGAACCTCCCTTTTCATGCTCCGGAAGTGGATCTTTGAAGGTCGTATGTCATTCATTTGAGACATGTCTGTCAACACTAATTTCACTGCTTTCGATTAAGTCTTGGATCACATTTTTAAGCCTTTGGCATTCATTAGTTATATGTCCTTTTCCTCTGTGGAATTCACAATAATCATTTCCATTCCACCAAGAAGGCTTCACTCTAGGTTCATAATCTTTCGGTTCAGGAAGCGTGATGAGTTTCTTGGTGATTAACTTTTGTAATGCTGATTCGAGAGATTCCCCTAAAGGAGTAAAGTTTCTTCGAGGTGAGATAAAAGGCAATCTTGGTTTAGGTGAATCCTTGGTGGTATTTTGATTTGCTGACTGATTGTTGTATGTAGCTTGAGTAGCGTTGGTCATACTTGTGAGATTTAGGAGAGGTTTTGTCGGTTGGACATTACGATTATTAACAATTTCGTCATTGACAATGTTTTTGTTTTTATTCCAATATTTTGATTTGTCATTGTTGGAATTAGAATTATAAGTGTTGGAATTCAAATTTGAGGATCCAGCATTGTCTTTGGAATAAAGTTTTATCTCACCTTTTCAGACCATGGCTTCCTCAATCTTGATACCATTTTCTATGAGCTTATTGAAATTTTTTGGACATTGCAATTGTAACCTATAACTCATTTCTGGTGTAAGGTTATGCACAAAAATATCCATCTTTTCTTGTTCAGGAATCGTTCGTGGATATTTAGAAAACAATTGATGCCATCTTTGCAAAAAAGTAAGGAAAGGTTCTCCATTCTTTTGATGTGCATTGCAAAGATCAGGCATAGTGACCTCATGTTTGATGTTATATGAATAATGAGTCACAAATTTGTCAAGAAGCTCATTGAAAGATTTGATGCCGGGGGGAAGTTTGGAGAACCATTCCATGGCTTGTCCTCCTAAACTTCATGGAAATAGTCACATAAGATAAGTGTCATTGTGAGCGACTTCAATACAAGCAGCACAAAACTCATGAATATGGTCTTGTGGATCCGAATTCCCTTTGTATTTGTCAAATTTTGGTAGCTCAAAATGAGGAGGGAATGGAATCATTGCTAAATTCTTATCAAAAGGATAAGGACATATATCATCCAATGAATAATTCTTTGTTGATGATCCAGTTTGGATGTCATGGATTTGTTGTTGAAGCATTTGGATTTGCTATAGGACGGGATCCAAAGATAATGTGCTTCCTTGCGGGTTTTGGGAAACATTATGTTGTTGAGTATGTTGAGGATCATTGGATTGCTAATTATTTTGAAAAACATTTTGTTGTTGATCACTATGGGACGCATTGGATTGTTGATTGATTTCCTTTGCTCCATGAGGATCTTGAGAACCTTTAAGGATATCTTGATTTTTCATAGGAGTTGGCTCTCTAAGATAGGTAACATCAAAATCACTTGGTAACTTAGCTCCTTGTTGAGCAAGCATGAGGAAATACATCTCTTTATCCAAGCCTATGAGTCATTCCATGACTTGTAAAAATTTAGGATCTTGTGCAGCATCCCTAAGTTCCTCATCAGTAGGTTCATCATCAAATGTGAGAGGATGAGTTTTCTTAGGAGGCTCTTTGGGCCAAGGATTCTCTTCATTGCTGTTATTGCCTTCCATTTTGTCTAGGGATTCTGGATTAATAGGTTGTTTGAGTTTCTGAGATCGAGTTTGAACCATAAAATAGATGAAATTGATTGTGGGATGAAAGATTTTTGATAAAAAGATATGGAGAATGATTGGTAGAAAAGATATGATAAGTAATAAAAATTGGTGTCAAGAAACAATAATCTAAGTAAGCTTGATGGTTAAGGATGATATATCCTGATATGATAAGCTCACCAAGATCAAAGTCTGATAGATAAGGTAAATTTTCAACACCACACTGAGAATCTTAAGATTGGAAGAAAGTGATTTGTTGACTCTTGAGGAAGGAATGATGATGAAAAGTGATGAAAGTGGTCAAATTAGAAATCAGAGGTCTATGTAACTCGACTATTTTTCCAGAATCTTACTAAGGACGAAAATGGGTATTTGAAAAAGTGATTTTGAAATTCCAAAAGCCTGTGTGAATGCTCTCTGTTGTAAATGTGCAGGACAGTGTGATATATGAGCAATAAAATGAAACAAATGCGCAACAAATTTTGACAGATGCGATCTGATAAATGTAAATGCGCAGTAACATAGATCGTATGCGCAACAATATTTGATGTATGCGCAAGTTGTTAAATTTTTTATGATTTTGCTGGTTAGATGATTTGGAAATTTTTATTTTTTTTGTTTTCTAATGTTTTCTGGTTTTTGGCAAAGTAAAAATGCATAAACACACACACGCAAGACAAAGATGATTTTAATCTAATTTAATCTAGTATGAATGCACAAACACACTTACAATCCTAAGGTTGGCAAGGATGATATCTGCTGAATCCCCACTAGGATAATAAAATCCAGCATGCAAATCCACAGTGGACAGCCTAGGAACTTGGAGGCACGGGCTCCTCCTTACAGTGCACTCACTTCTCAGGCACACCAAGTTCTGAATTCAATGGGTCATTACTTCCCAAAGAACTGCTATCTCTACTATGAACCAGGAGTAATATGGGGTGTCTTCAGGAGCTTGGGTGACTCCTTGAGCCAGCAGATAGAAGGTTTTTGGCCACTAAACAAAAGTTTGTAGTAAGGACATCCGTTCAGGTGGTTGTGATCAAGTCATTTTCCCAATTAAGGGGGCTCTCCCAATCCTTTCAAAGCAAGGCTTTCACCTCTACTAAGTAGGACTTTAACGCACCACTGGGGTACTGGAGGAGATTTTGGTTGCCACAATGAATTCACACCTGTCTAATGTGAGACTAATCACACTAGCATTTTTTTATATACCGATTTGGAAGGGCTTGGCTTTAGCCTGTTACCGGTTGGGTCGTTCCTTGGGGTGAGTACCTCTTTTCCCACCAAAGACCACCCTCTAAAAATGATAACAGTTTCTCTTACACCCAAGGTCCACGAATGGCGAGGGGAGAGGATACGTTGTTATAATTTTGGGATTACAGATATGCTATTAAGAAAAACACAACAGACACTTGAATCTATCCTAAGGAAAACACACAAAGCAAAAACATGTCGTATTTTAAGCCCAAACGAGATTATAGTTTATTTTGCAAACCCCTTGGCAATCTGCAATCAAACTGTTAGAAATATTTTTAGCAATGGGGTCTTCACAATTACGTCCTGCAAAATAGCCTAAAAATACTACCAGAACGAACAGGCATTTGTCAAAATGTTAGCTAAAAAAAAATCTAACAGAAAACTGAATTTTTCTATAGAAACTGATAAATGCGCAGAACAGTGATATAAATGCACAACAAGTATGGATTTATACGCAGGAATTATGTATGCGTGAAATAGTTTAATGAATGCACAGTCTAGTGGTATGTATGCGCAGTTACTATGGATGCATAGTGAAAATGGATATATGCACGAGACAGTTGAATGAATGTGCAGCAAATATGACAGAGAGGGAAAACCAGATAGAAGAAAATGGATGTGCAACAGAAATGAATAGATGCATAGGAATCGTGGACAAATGCGCAGAAATAACCTGTAGAAAAACTTGCACACGGAAAACTAAAAATTGAAAGTGAAAAGCCCAGTTAGGCCCTCCTAGCACCAAAAATGTATGCAAATTAGATGTCTAACAACTAGAAATGATAAATTAATTATAAAAGCCAATGAATCTATCTAATGCAAACACAATGAAGAATGCAAAGTAACTATGAAATGATTAAAATAATTCAATTACCTTCACCTACCATGCAGCTTGTCTCCATTGTCCTCCTATGCTCTGATTTCTTAGATGTGTTGAGGTCTGAGATTTCCAATTTGAAGCTCTTTTCCCAACATGATACCAAAGTGTGGAGATTGAATGATTGAATGCAAAACTAATTCCTAATTATGCAAATGAGATGATGATAGTGTGGATGATTGTGTGGATGCTTCACAAAGTGATATGAATATGCTTGATAATGAGTGCTTTGATGCTTGATTGCTTGATTGCCTATTGCTTGAATGCTTGATTACAAAAATACCTATTAGCTCTCAAATGGGAAATGAGGCTCCTTTTATAGAGTTTTGGAGGATCTAGGTCTAGGTGGCAGAATCCTATGGTTGAGAATGGAAGGTGGAAAATCCTAGGGCTAGGATTGACTTGGTTGAAGGAGTTGAGAGAAAGGGGGATGTAGTTGGAATGTGAGAGGAAGAATAGGGATGATGTTCCTCTCATATTGACATGGAGGAGAAGAAGGTGGAAGGGAAAGACACATGTCAAGTGTCTCACAAAGACCAAAGAGAGAAAGAGGGAGAGACCTTTTCCTCATGAGGACTCTTTGCACAAGTGTCCTGAGTCATCCTTGAGGCTTAGAGGTGGCTTGAGAAGCTCCTTAGGAATAGGGAATGTCCCTTGACTTGGTTGTTGAGAGGACATGTGGTCATGAGACCAAGTCCTATGAGGCCACATAGCCCTTAAGAATAGGACATGTGTGGGTGAGGATAAACATGAATAAATAATTAATAATAATTATTTATCTTAGCCAAGGTGATGTGTCAGGTGACTAGGTGGATGAAGTGGACTAGGAGACTTAGTCATATTTAGGTGATTGTGTATTTAATTAAATCACTTAAATAGACTATTTAGAAGACTTAGGATATAGAATTAGACTATAGTGAATTTATTAAATAAATTGAAATGATTTACTTAATAAATAGAAGAAATAAATATTAATTAAATAATAAATATTTAATTAATTTATCAGGTCAATAGTAATTAAATAATAAATATTTAATTAATAAATGAAGCCATTTTTAAGTGTATACAATCATATCCTTCTGTACAAAAGATTATGATGGAAAAGGAAAAACCCTGCTTATTTCCCCTTTTACAGAACTAAAAACAAAAGCCTTTCTCTTAGCCAATTTTGGAAAAAATCCTTTTTCCCTATCATTTGATTACACATTTAAAGAAATCCCTCTTTCCCCTTCAGGTTTGTATAACCGTCTACTTTTCAGTTTCATCTTCTGCCTTATTTGATTACTTGTTACAAAATCTTTGATTCCCAAACACTATTTTCTGAATAATACCCTACTTTCTCCATAACTTGCTGAGACTGCTCTTCAAAAATAAAAGAAAGCCTAGAATTGACAAAATCCATACAAAATATTTGAACTTCAAACCATTTAACATCCTCCCTAGATTGTTATAATGGTGCCGCTGGGCACCATTCTAAAGGAGTGCTTGAACTCCTTATAATGCTGATAATATACACTTTCCTTTTCACCATTTTTCAAAGTAAGAAATCTTCCCCAACATATATCTTCACTATTGTGATCAATACAAATTAAGGCCTTGAATTTTGACTTGTTTCCGGTAAAAGAAATATCTTTTTTGAACACTTTGTGATTTCATATAGTTAAAAGAATCCAAACCCATGAAAATTGGTCTATGAAAGAAATAAGTGTGATTTAAATAGTCATTAGTGGCAATGAAATTATAACAATGGCAAAAAGATCATAAAAACATTTAAAATTCTAGGTGCGATCAAATTCACAAACAACATATCCGTAATAATCAATTTGTACAAGACAAAATTTAGTAATTTATAAAGATGAAAAAACATAAAAAAATAAACTAAAATTATTCAAATGAACTAAAATTTTCCATAAATAGGGACACATACGAATATGTTTCATCTTATATGTACATGTTTAACTTTCAATACCCAAATTTTACTAAGGACAAAATGGGTAAAAACATACTTAACAAACTTTTATATCAATAAATATGGTAGACAACATTGTTTCAACACACGCAAGGGTAGCTATCACACATGAATACACTAACACAAATATGTATGTACGAGAAATGTACAAAAATCACATCATCTCAATCTATGAATGGTGACATACATCATATTGTAACATTACTACATACTTTAATGGAAGATTAAACCTTAGAGAGGAAATAAAATATCATTCATTCTTTTTAATCATTAAGCAAGATAAATAAATGAAATATAACCAATAAAAAGGATGATATGAGTTCCTTTTCTATTCTTACCATAAAACATAAGATACATTTATTATCCTTTTACTATTAGGTTATTACATTAATTCATTATCACATTATAAGAGCATAAGGAAGAGATCAATGCATGATACTCTCCGTGCTAATTCATTCAACCTCTTCACAATAATGATATTAATAAGGAGAGAGAAGGAACTACACATTCTAATATATATGTATATTTTAAAGGATTAAACATAACATGAATATAAGAAGAGATACAATATTAAAAGAAACATTACAATCCTAAGAATTTACTCCTTATCTCAAAGACATGATACCAAAGAGTAGAATATGTCTGCTGAGACAATCTTGAAGCATTTCTATAAGTCTAATGTCTCTAGAGAAAATGATGGTATTAATGAATTAGGGGAGCTGAAATATTACATACCTTTAGATCATCCTCCATAGAAAATACTTGCATTTATTGTAAGGTGGTGTGGCTATTCCTAATAGTGTGAAAGTAACCCCAACACATGTAAGTTTTACACTACCTATCCCATTTATGAAACTACATCTAAAGGGTTTTCTAGAGATGGCAAAAAGTGGTGTTAGGGGTTAATGGGTTGTACAACAATGGCTCTCAAAGGAGTCATTAAACAATTAGCACTAATTAGGGGATTTTTTCTTTAAAATCAAGAGAGTAGTTAAAGATGGGGGCAAGAGATAGCCTTGATGATTATCTATTTCTTAGTGGTGTTAGGGGTTAATGGTTTTTACAACAATGACTCTCAAAAGAGTCATTATACAATCAGAGGATTTTTCCTTTAAAATCAAGAGAGCAATTAAAGATGGGGGCAAGAGATAGCCCTGTTGATTATCTTTTTCTTGTCGACATCAAGATGAAGGATAATATGGAGGAATTATGTTGACAATCTAGAATGGGGAGAGGAATACAAAGTTGTATGTTGGGTCTCTATGATATTGGCTTGAGGACATTGAAAATAATGGTGTGTGCTTTGGATGATTTTTGTAAAGACAAATTAGTACAACCATGAAAAATATGGTAGAGCCTCATCACCAAGGGACTTTGGTAGTGGTGAGTGGGATACATGATGCTTGTTTTGGAAGATAATAATACGGCAAGGGCTCTTAGGTATGTTGGGACTCTTAGGCATGTTGCGATTTTGGAAGGAATTAAGTTTTATGACCTAGAGAGTAATTGGTCTTGAAGTGCTTGGATGGAGTTGGTAAATACCTTTGGTATAGGGTTTGTGATATAAGTTTTTGAAGTTGGAACTCTTAAAGAGAATGTAGGAATGGTGAGATGGGCGATAACAAAAAAATGAGTAACTATTTTGTTCTTTGTGCAAGGTATATGCTCTTTTTGTTTAGTTGTTAGTGCATTTGTTTGGTTGGTTGTGCAAGCCTAGAATATTTTTTGAATTTTTTAAAGAACCTAATGGTCCTCTTTACACTACTGCTAGGGTTTCTCATATCTTATTTTGATTGATCCCTCTTTCATCGTGAATGTTATCACTAAAGAAAATCATTTTACTAAAGGATTGCATAAGTATACCTATGATACATCTAATGTTTGGATTCAAAAATTTAATTATTTTCTTCATCGCCCTCAAGGTTCTATTAATCTTCCAGTGACTTTTGTTGGTAAGGTTTTTTACACTAACTTTGTTTTCATTCCTACTTCGGATGAATTTCAGGTTAAGCTTGGCATTTTGTGGCTTTCCTCCATGCAAGTTATAGCCTCTCCCATTCATAAGTGCATAAAGTTTCCTCACAAAGGAGAAGTTATCAACATTAATCATTCCCTTTACAAACCTTCACATACTCAAGATTGTGCTGATATAGATTTCTTTTGGCCATCGCTTCCTCAAATACCGCCTAACCATCTTGATCAGCACTTTTGATCCTATCAATGTTAGAAGGTAGAAAAGATTCTTGAGCTTAGCCTTCCTAAGGATACTAGTCTTGCAGTTGTCTTACCTACCCCAACTATTCCTCCACCTATTATTCCTCAATTCGCAGACATTCCCTCCCCAAAACCTATGATTTTGGAACCTAATGCTTCAAGTTCATCTCATAAAACCATTTGTAACCAACATGCTCGTCAGCGTCACAAAAATTGTCAAGCTAAGGCTAAGGCTCGTGCCCTTGCTTCTTGCACTGCATCTTCCTCTCAAACCTTGCCTTCCTTTGATCAACCTACTCTTGAGCCTTTAAAGGAAGTTAGTCAAAATACCAATATGAAAAAGGATAAACATGATGATTCTGTTCGTATTTTAGATTCTATTTTATCTTGATATGGAAGATACTCTTGATGATGATTCTAGTCCACATATTATTGATGATGAATATGATAATATTGATATGGTTATGATTTTCCTAGCATGCTTTCTACACAACTTACAATCACTCCTAGTGAAGAGTGCAATGGCTCCCACCAGAATCCTTGCTTGGATCTGGTGGTGGTTCCTACTATGTTGGATGTTGTCCCTCTTCCAAGTTTCTCACCCTTCCTTAACATTTCAAACCGAGATGGGAGGGGCATGCCACATGCTTGATGTGTACTTCTCTAGCATGGTGGTCTTTATGTGTTCATGTTGTGTTTCCCCCATGTTGTGCTTTTTGTTATATATATTTTGTCTATATTGCTTTAAACTATTCTTGAATGCTCTATTGACACAAGATGATAAAGTAGTCAAACATGTTGTGTGATTCTTCTATTTGTATCTCTCTCCTTATATTTTATTGTTACATGTTGTGTTGTATATGTGCTACTGTTCGTAAATGTGCCCTTGTGTAGTCTACTTGGATGTTTGCAATGTAGTAGCATCGATTCTTTTTGGTCTTTGTGTTGCCAGCCCAAAAAGACTCCTCTTCATATATCTTATGTGTTTTTTCTTCCATTGTGTTGTAGTTCTACTTCCTTTGGGGAATGATGACATTTCATACTTGATATTGTTTATGTTTGAATGTTGACCTCTAATTCAACCATAGACACGACATAGTCATTGCTCAAATGAATGAATTAAGACAATGAATATGAGTTATTCACTTTGCAATATTGATTGAATGACCTGTTGCCTCCTATTTAGATGGGGTGTTTGAATTTACTCTCAAAACGAGAGCCCAACAACCATAGACCAATTCTAAAATGGAGGATTTAAAATGTGTAAGAATGTTGAATTGCAATTAAACTAAGAATGATTGTGCAAATTGAACTATAAACTTGAAAGAAATATGAAGATGCAGATTTAATCTAAAGCTTGAAAATGAAATATGAGAATTAATCTAAGCATATATTAAGAAAACTAGATTAAAATGAGTATGCAATATTATACTAATAAATGAAAATTACTCTAAATTGCAATGAGAAAATAGCTTAAGAAATATCAAAGTGAGACAAAAATTTGCTATAGTTTTAGTGCTCTCAAAATTGCCTCCTCAAATGAGGAAAAAGGAGTCCATAATATAGAAGAGCTCGGGAGAAGGATGAAGAGTTTCTTGGAAAGAAACGGTTGACTCTTTATTTCAATGGAGGAAGGTGAGACAAATTGAAGGATATTATTTAATTAATTTGAAAATGAATTATTGCCACATGAGTGACTTTTCAAATTATTTGAATTATTAAATCCAAATGAGAGTAATCCATTTAAATAACCAAATAACATTTAATTCCTTTGATGTGTTTTAGCTAAAGGGGGTGGAATTAATTTAATTTAAAGTACTAGGACTTTAGAATTAAATTAATTAATCATAGGGATTATTTAGCCAATAAATGTCGAATATTTAGGAATTAAATATAGTGTATGATTAATGAAAATTTAGGGTTTTTTGCATTTGACACCAAGTCAAATAAAGTCAATTAGGAGACATAATTGCCTAGTACAATAGGACTTTGATGATGTGGAAATTTGAAGGAATGCACCAAAATTGATTAGAATTGTAAGGTGCCAATTTTGGGGTATTACAGATATGATATTACATATTATCATATGATCATACCGAGGTTTTTTTTTAGTGGCGATTATTCACCATTTGGCGAATATGTGCCTATCGGTGGAAGGAAATTGGTGAATAAAATGCTTGTATAGTTGTTGATCGGTTGGCCCGGATTTTATAAAATGATCATATAATGGTCAGATTGTTCACCACTATTTTTACATAATATCAGTATGGTAGTCGGGTTCTTCGCCCATATTTCTATTACGGTAGTCATGTTCTTCGCCACAAATTAAATTGGGTGTCTTCATCAAGGATCAACATTCGCCAAAGGCCCATTCTCCCAAGTAAAAATTTTATTTACACTAGGACCCAATTCGCCATGCATCATACATAATCATGTCCCAAATTCCTGCCCTATTTGCCCAATCAATTATTTGAAAATACGCGGGTTCGCCAAATATTAGTTGTTAATCATAAGCAACTATCGTTCCTTCGCCAAAATGGACGATGGAGATTATGAGGCAAAATCTGATGGCTAATATGAAAACGGTGTACTTGTAGTTGTCTATTTAAGAGATATGAGTTTCATTATTGAAACATGCCGGAGAGAAGGAGACTTCAAGAGATTTAGTTGATTCTGAGTTCACAATTGCATTTGCGATCGGTAGCGAACGACTGCCAGTCTGTAGTATCTTATAATTTATTCAAGTAAAATTTTATTTGCAGCCTTAATTTGTTGGAGATGTCACAGTCAAAGTTAAACAGGAAGAGGACTATTGTAGGTGGAGATGTCCAAGAGAGTCTGAGGCCAACGAAATGCAAAAATTTATCTTCATACGTTGGTGTGGGCAGATGCGATAGTGTTGGTCAAAGTGAAGAAGGTACATCATCAGAGGAACCTATACAATTTCAAGGTTCTCAACCTACATAGGAGTCTAATGAACAAATTGGGGAGCCTAATAAATCTGGTGATGAAGTTGCGGAACCTGATATCTCTGATGAAGATGACCTTGAAGAAGAATTTAAAGTCAACAACCAGTACCAGGATGAAGCGATCAACTTCGGTGATGATGATGGTTCAGTTAACAGTAACACTAAAGGGAGAGGAAAATCAAAAGAAAAAACTGATCGTCAATGGGAAACGACGAGGAGATTTAAATTTGATTAGGCAGTAAAATATCCATTCATTAAACCCGTGGACAATCCAATTGTAGGTGAGTCGCCAGTAGAATGCAAATGTACAATTTGTAGTTGGAAGTATAAAAAGGAAAAGCAGTTGCAGCTTAAACTAGACACCATAGAGAAACATGTTGGTAAGGTTTACGAAACCTCAACTGTTGATGGAAAGGAAATAAAAGTTGTAAGATATAAAATAAAGGACCAATGTCAACATAAAAGGAATGCTGAGGAATATTATTTGTTTCAAAAATTTAAGATGAAGCCTAGTGAAGTCCAAGGTTCTATTAATGCTATTTTTGCAAAAGCAAGTGAAGTAGAAGATCATGGAAAAGCTGTCCAATTAAGTAATGTTTTCCATATTTTGAGCAGAGGGTGTCCAATGACAGACTATCCAGAAATGAGTGGTTTGTTACACTTTCTGAAAGTTCCTAACTATCCTGTCACTCATTGGTCAATAAACAGTGGATGGGAATTGGCAAGTTGTATCGCCCAGGTTGAAATAGAGGATGTATAGAGAAAAATAAAAGAGTCAACCTTTATTGCATTGTCCTTAGATGAAGTTAGGGCAATAGATAATATGTCATGGGTATGCATGCATGTTTATACTATACAGAATAATGTCCGCCAACCACATCTACTCACTATTGCAAAATTGAGGGACAATGCAACATCAGAAACTTTATTTCAATTAGTAAAGAACCAATTAATTGAATATGGAGGTATGGATGAATTGACAATAGCGAAGAAGTTGATCTGTGTTGGAGAAGATGGAGCTTCAGTAATGCAAGGTCAAAGGAATGGTCTTTGCACAAAGATGCAGGCTTCTTGTTCACCATATGTTGTTGGCATTCACTATATGGCCCACAGGATGAATCTTGCTTTTAGAGTTGTCAAGAAGTTTCCTTTAGTAAACAAGGTTGAAGATTTAGTAAGAGAGTTGTACTCATATTTTTGTCGAAGTCCCAAATATTTTAGGGAATTTCAGCACTTTGCTAATGGAATTACCAATGGAAACAAGCTTCTTAAAGATGTTGATACCAGATGGATCTCTTTGGATGGACCAGCGCATCAAGTTTTTTCTGAATATCAATCTTTGATTGGACTGATGTATGAAAATCAGGGCAATGCAAAAAATCAGAGATGTGGCGACCTGCTTCGAAGGTTAAGCAATATAGAGACACTTTTGACTTTAGCATCTCTTCTTCCCATGCTAGAAGAAATGACGTTCATTATGAAAAAAGCCCAGCAAAGAGCCATGTACATTGCAGAATATGCTCACTTACGTAAAAGGTCATGCCAAGCCCTCAATAGTCTCTATCGAAATGACCTAAATTTATCCGATGAAAGATTTAATCACTGGTGGAAACTAACAGATTTGGACAATCTTGATAATTATTTAAAGATCATTGAAAATGGGGATTTATGTGTTTGTGTAAGAGGATTTCAGATACCAATGTACTACAGTGCCCCAAAGAAGTGAGCTACAAGAGTTACAAGGGAAGAGTTTACTAAGATCATCGAGTCTATAGCAGGTAATGCAAGGGACATAGCCTATAAAGTTTCCTCTGAAATAAGATCCTGATTCCCATATGAACAACTACTTGAGGCCATGGCAATTGTGTTTCCTCAATATTGGTCCTTAAAATCTAAGGAAGATTATCGTAATAGGCTGATGACTTTGATAAAGGAATTTTGCAAATCTATAGAATTCAATGGAGTGACAATCAATGGAATTTTAGATGAGGGTCTTCTTAGATGGCAATTAGGCACTTTTGCAAGGACTATGAGGCATCAATATCAATTAATGCATAACCCACATGATGAGGGCTCAGCAACAAGGCTTTGGACATAACTAAAACAGAGCACAATGTTGCGTGAAGAAATTTTAGAGTTCTTCAAGCTTGCTGATCTATGTCAGACCATGATATTGGGTTCGGTGGAGCATGAGAGAGTTTTCAATGCTTCGGGCTTCCTAAAATCAAAGCTAAGAAACAAACTAGACAAGAATTTGGAAACATGCTTGAGGGTCTACACATCTAGGTATGATGTCAATACTTTTCCTTATCAAAAAGCAATGGAAATTTGGAAGAAACAATGCAAAAGAAGAGGGTTGGGCAACACCATTAACCAATCTCTGACAGTGAGTCCGAGTGGGACAAGTACTGGTGGCAATGGGAGTCATAGAAGCGGAGGTCAGAGTGAAGAAGGCACAAATGAAAATGAAGAGAACAATGAAGAAACTGGAATACCAAAATTGGATGATGATGACGACTCAGAGATGAATTGGCAAATTTAGGAAATTTCTGCTAAATTAGCAGTAGCAATCAATAGGTATTTTTTTGAACTTATTAACTACTATATCCTATCATTCAATGTTCATTTTAGAAAAGCAAGAATGTATTATGTTTCATCATTAAAATTTGAGAACAAAGAGTATTATTACTGTAGAGTGTAGTTTGTAACTTTGTATCATATCATCAATGATTATTCATATTTGAATTTGAAATTCCTGAATGAAATTTTGTATTCCAATAGCATATAACAAAGTAAATCAACTAAGAATAACTAAATAAAATAGAGTAACTCAACATACATTGAATTGGAAAACATGAAAATTAGATAGAGCACAATTTGTTTTGTATTCATTTGCAATATATTACAATTTACAATAGTTCAAAATTCAGAGCAATATTTGTAGGCCAGTCCAAACATCCTCTGATGGTGGAACAATTTGGTTCATAGTATAGTCACACTCCTGCAACATTGTTAGCAATTCATATTTGGAAGTGTGACTTGACATCACTGTTGCTTCTAAAACTCCATTAAAAGTTCTCACTGGTTTGATGAAATTCATGAATGTATTTGGAGATATGTTTGTAGGAAGAAAGCGTAAATCAATATTTATTTTGTCCTGCAACCTTATTTTGTAATTTTCTCTTCCAATGAAGTTATTTGCATCAAATCCCTTAGGCAAACCAAGACTTTCCATATTTTCTTTCCTTTGTTCGATCTTTGTGATCTTCTACTTAGCTTTGTCATCCAATTCCTATGCTTCCCTTAGCTTCTCAAATTTTTGAATGATACTTGATACCTTTACTGAGACATCAAGGCAGTTGCTAATTCCCTTGTTTGATAGATAATTATCACTCTTACTGTAGAGTTGTTGCATAATATCTTTTGCTTCCTTTTCTTTCTTAACAACATCCATGTTCTATTCAATGTTCTTATGGAGCTTCAAATAACATACTCTCATACTTTGAAGCATTTCAAACCACTCATACAAGCTATTAGACATCACCAATATTTGGCCTCAAATGTGTTCTTTTGCAATCTTCACTAAATTATTATTAGTATTTGTTAAAGTTTGAATTGTATTATTGGCTTTCTTTAGTTCTTCTGCCATTTTTTCATAATTCTCTCTCTCTTCCACTGCTTTGTGTTCCCAATGATTGGCTTTCTTTAGTTCTTCTACCATTTTTTCACAATTCTCTCTCTCTTCCACTACTTTGTGTTCCCAATGATTGGCTTTATCCGCCTGAGACTCCAATTGCTTTTGCAATTCTTGGTTGGAGGCAGCATTACTCTCCACAGTTTTAACTAACTTTTCTGAACTGACTCTTTCTTCCTCTAGTTTTTTACTAATTTGTGCCAATTTTCCCCTCAGTGCCTTTAGCTCTACCTCTGCCTGCTCCTATTCCTGCTCTGTATCTGCTGATGTAGAGTTTGATTTGTTAATCTTTTTCTATAATTCTTTCAAACTGTTGTCTGAAGCTTTTCTCTTTGCTTTTTCATTGCCAATGTCTGCCTATAACTTTTCTACTTTTCTCTCGAGCTTGGTTTTCTCTCTTTCTGCCTTTAGCAGTGCACTATAGACCACTTGGTTTGTAGACTTTGACACATTGATTTTGTCCACATTTTTAACTTTGGAAAAATCCATTTCGAGAGTGCTAACTTGAAATTCAGATGGATCTATCTGACTCTCTGGTGGGTTTCCATCTTTGTTTGGTGGAATAACAACCATGAACTCCATCATGTCTCTTTTTGGGTCATATGTTGGTAAAACCGTATTGGATGCAGGTTGTTCCTCTACAGCTGCATTAAGGGCATGAGTCTGCAATGTCTTCTTTATTTCCTTATTCTTGGTTATTATTTTTGCAAATTTATTAGAGAAATCTTTGAAATGAAAATTTGGTGTTGCAGAAGGATTTGAATGTTTGAAAGGTGATGTAGAGGTAGAGCTTGCAATGCCTCTTGATCTAACTAATGCTCTTTGAGGATTTAAACTTCTAGAGGGTTTTGCTGGACCTGAATCAACAAACAGTTCTTTAGGATCGAATGTCATTGTTGTCAGTGTTTTGGAAACGGAAAGCTTTTGCTTCTTGACACTATCTTCTTGTATGGGATTATGTGTAGATTCTAGACTTAGTTCCCTTTTTAGAGAGGGAACTTGTTGTATAAGTTGGCTAGTCCCACTGGCACCAGTGACACTAGCAAACCCAACTCCAAGGCCTACACCACGATCATAAGCACTTTTTTCTATCTCAATTGTATTCCAGATGCCTTCTCCTGTGGGACCCAAACCACCACCTTTATAACCCATTTTTTCCACAATGATTTCCCCTTTTCCATATGCTTTATGTCGTGACTTGCTAGTTCCACTCTAACTCCCAGTCCCTAGAGTAAATGCAATTGGTGGATTATCATCATCAATGTCTGGATATTCATCCTCAGTGTCGTATGCCATGCTAGGATGCTCCAAATTCCGCAGTTTGCTAAAATCTATATCCTCATCTATTTCATCCAGATCTTCACTGGTCTTTGGTTCACCAAGATCCTTTCTCATACTCCAAAAATCATCCATTTTCATTCTAGTCCATTTTCTATCCTTACAAGCTTCTGCTAAGCTCTTTGGTATTTTTTTGTTTGATGGCTAAGTAGTTTTTTCGTAGAAATTGTAGGACATCCTAGGTTGTACAATTCCATGGTTTATTATTGTCATAATTTGTGATGACAACTATTCAGCTGAAATTTTTTCCTCACCGAAAACTTTCTCCAACTCTTTTCTAACGTCATCCCAACTATCCTATTTTTTCAACTTCTCTAGAAATGGTTTACTTTCATGTTGAAATAAGTTTGCAGAGTTCTTATTAGCAACAAGCATTGTTTGAATGACGTTGAGTGGATCATACTTCCAGTACCACTCTAAATCAAATTGAAAAATATCTAAAAAAAACTTTGCCACTTTGAATGCCTTTCTCTCAAATGTTAACCCTCCAATTGAGAAAGGTAAGGAAGGGAATATGCTCTTCTTCAATTGGCTAGCGAAGAGTCTATTTGTGCTCTCTAGTTGTACTACATATTCTACTGCAAACACCCTATCTATCAGATGCATTGGAAGTTTGTGGGGTTGCAGTTCTGACCCATAAAACCTTATTACAGTGTATTCTTCCATTAAGTACCAGTCAACCAATTGAATTGTGCTTCCAAGTTGGATGCAATCCCTACATGAAGCAGACAACTTGGGCATTGGAGTGCTTGTTATTTTTTTGTACAATGGTGCCAAAAAGAAGTCTACAAAATTACTGTAATTACTTTTGTTATCATACATTCTTATCTGAGGTGTCCAGTTATATATTGCAAATGGAGTACTTGTCCCCCTCTGAATTTCTAGCTTGTTGCCGTTGCTCATTAATATTGCAGCATTCTTGGCTAGCAGAAGATAGCACAAGTAGGTTGGGAACCTAAATGTCTTAGAATTGCCCCTTTTAATCAATGCTAATTATTCTTGCATCGATTGAACCACATGTCCAAAAAAATTATATCTTACTAGTTCATTGACATAATGGATATCCCAAATGAATTGAAGAATGCTGGCACCCACTTCCCTATTGTTTTTCAGTCCTAGGCAAAATGCTAGCGAGGATATAGTATCCTGAACCCATGGCACAAAAATGTTAAAATCATAAGGAGGCTTATGGTTCTCACCCAATGAAGCCTTTGCCTCTGCAACTATTAGACCCTTTATAAATGAATCTTTTGCATCTAGCGGGACTGCCTAATATTGGTTTGCCAGCAATCCCAGGTCAATATGGACATTACAGTTTTGTGGGTCAAACCCTAGGTCTAGCAAACTGAGAAATTCTTCCTCATTTATTGATAAAATTTCTTCCTGATTATTTTTATTCACAATTGCTTTTCTTTCTTCATCATAATTTTCTGCACAAATCAAGACAATTTCTGGGCAAGGGAAAACTTCAGGTAACAACATGTAACCCAAACCAACATCCCAAAAGCAACTTTATTGGTTTTTGCACCTACCGCTGGGTTAAATTTTATAAAATCAGGCCTCTTTGGCCTAGTTGCCTTACTACACAATGCATATTTAATTGCTATAAGTCTCCTTTCACCGTCGATAACAGGATCATAAACATCATGATACTCATAAGTGAAACCAGGGATTTCTACTAGTTTTCTGCAGTCTATTAAAGTTTTCCCATCTGCTTGCCCTTGGCCTTGAGTTTTCACTCTCACCATTATTCTTCCGAAGAATGAAACAACACAGATTCATAGATATTTACTAACAAAATCACAGAAAACCCCAATTTAAGAAACCCCCCCCCCCCCCCCCCAATTTAAGAAAACCCCAATTGTAAATTGTAATTTCAAAATCAGGTTAAAGTAAATTTTTGACATTACAAAATCCCCCGGCCCCAATTTAAGAAAACCCCAATTGTAAATTGTAATTTCAAAAGTAGGTTAAAGTAAATTTTTGACATTACAAAATCGGGATGCATCAGGCTAGATATCTTACCCGAAATTAAACTTTGAAATATGGTGGATAGATTGAAGTTAGACTTAGAACAGATAACTCTAAGCCCTAAGGCTCTCACAAATTACAGTCTTGAAATCTTCAGTGACGGTTCAATAGTTCTTTTTAGCTCTGCAACTCAGAGTAATGTTAAAAAGCCTTCGTTAAATGTAAATCGTAATGGTATATAATTAACTTTCTAAAACATAAAACGTGTAACGTAATCTTTCTAAAACATACCACGTAATCTTTTCATCGAATTACACGTCAACGTGTCACATTTCCAGAGTGAGTTTTCATAAAAGATTTTTGAAACCCATAGTACTTCCGAAATACAACTCCAACTGTTCATTTCTCGTTATCCAACGATTGTCACGATTTTAAATATTAATAATTTAATACACAGTAATGTAAATGAATATTAATCATTAACTATATTCACTTAGAATAGCTTATCCATGATAAAGTTTGGAAACATTAAAATATTACATGAAACAAAAATGCAACGCAAATTTTTTATATTAGTCTTATATAATATAAACGATTGTCACGATTTTAAATATTAATAATTTAATTCACAGTAATGTAAATGAATATTAATCATTAACTATATTCACTTAGAATAGCTTATCCATGATAAAGTTTGGAAACATTAAAATATTACATGAAACAAAAATGAGACGCAAATTTTTTATATTAGTCTTATATAATATAAACGATTGTCATGATTTTAAATATTAATAATTTAATACACAGTAATCTAAATGAATATTAATAATTAACTATATTCACTTAGAATAGCTTATCCATGATAAAGTTTGGAAACATTAAAATATTACAAGAAATTTGCATTTGCGTTTTGCGTTTTATAATAAGACCATATCTATTAATGATTCTTATAATAAAAACAAAAAAAAAAGCAATAGCACTTCGAATTTCTTAAAACATTTTCATATTATATTTTTCAAAAATTTACAATTTATATCATTTGAAAAACTCTGGTAAGCTACTACCACCAGAGGGAGACACGCCACACAATAAAGGCCGAGGGACTAGAGAGTAGATAGTAGAGAGTAGAGAGTAGAGGGACTAGAGAGTCGTAGACTCAGGGACTATCCGGCTAAGGCTCCCTTCCTTCTGTGCGGAAGTCTGAAGAGAGGAGAATCTCAAAGAATTCATCTAGCCACTGATAGTCCCCGGGTTCATCCAGTAGGTACCACTTCCAGAGGAAATCCCTCCCAATCTTTATCCACTTCTGATGACGGTTGAGCTGCTCAGCATCAAGGTTTAGTAGGAATGGTTGCCTAGGAACTACTCCTGGTTCTAGAATCCTATGCAAATAATTTACCCAAGGAATAGCAACCCCAATTTGAGAAAATACGACAACATGCACATCGTCGCCGAGGTACTCTTCTTTGAAAACTTTCCTCAAGCATAATCATATCCACCTTTTCCCCCCCTAGGTCCAACAGAGAAGCCAAGAACCGAGAAGAAATGTCAATGGCGACTCTATACCTATTCTCGCTCTCCATAAATTCACGTTCGAGCACCATTCTTATAGCCTCCTTGGTGAAGGCTTTGAACTTCGTAGTAACAGACGCCAGGATTGGGTCTGTGACCAAGCCCAAAAAGGTCTTCTGGTCCTCCAAGGCAGTGCATCTCAAATGAATTGGAGTGTCCATTCGTAGACTATTTTCACAAATATTCTTTCACAGAGAACCTAGCACTCACAGACTATTCTCACAAATATGCTTTCACAATCGTAAATTAACGAGCATAGATCGATCTATTTATAACTCCTGATTGTAAATCATTCCCCTAAAGATCTAATTAAATCGAAAGATAAATGGTAACTGTCCAAAAATCTCCAAATCTTTCATATTTAATGCAACATTGGGTGAAATTGTTATTGCCATTGGAAACAACACTTATGATAAGACATTTTCTATCTTGGGAATAATGAAGGCTGAAAGACTCGCGCCATGCAGGTGGACATAACAATTCTTTATTATTAAAAAACCATAAAACCTGTACGTTACTAGAAGCAGAAACAAGAAGTAAAGTACGTTACCAGTGAAATGGTGGCAGGAAATGAAGTTTTACCATTGATTTAAGATCATCGAATGGTCAGAAAATATTGTCCTTATATGATATGACATTTTCATTCAAGCATTAACTTTAAGGCATTAATCAATCGAGGTACTAAATAGTTAATATTTATATGATCATATGATGTCACACATGTCTGTCAGTGAAAATTGAAAGGCACCATCAAAGAAACCATTAATTCACATTACTTTAACTGATGTCATGACTCATCTACTCATCGTCATTAATTCATATTTCTATCTAATATTATAGACTCGTTAACACTACTTATCAATAAAATACTTGTCTCTGCTAAATCACCTGTAAGTCTCACAAATATTACACAGTACACTAAACCTTAGTAACATCATATATAACATCTACACTCATCCTTCCATATATATGTACCTTAGTCTTACTAGCATTTGATCTTTCGATAAGCAATTCTACATCAATTAAAGGGGTTTTCCCTTATGATATAGATTCCACCATATATATCTAGAGTCAAATATTACTGTTAAATAACTCGACGACTAAGAAACTTACTTAGATCATGATAAAATCACTCGGGATCTCCTTAAATCTTTCCTCAGACTCACAGTGCCACATGTCCGTTGACTGTTCGATTACAACATATCAACAGCCCAAGGTGAATTTTGGGCCTTTTGTTGGTCTTCATAATATTTACGGGAAAATCTCAACAGAATCATGACATGTGATACCACGTGTCATGATTCCGCTAAGATTTTTTCGTAAATATTACGAAGACAAACAAAAGGCCCGAAATTCACCTTTGGCCATTGATTTGTTTTAAATCCAACGGACGTGTGTCGTGTGAACGGTGGAAGGTTTCTTTCGAAGGGAATTGGGTGCATTAACGCTCCTTTAGTTAATCAATCTCCAGAATTATTCAATCGCCATACCAACTATAAATGTTTTAAAACCATTCGCCATGACAAATATATTAATTCAAATATTTGGAAAATAGTTTCGCCATAATTTTATAAAAATGGTATCCATTATTTAAATATTCGCCAACCAATATCAATATTTTGACACATAATTCGCCATCAATATTAATAATTTTATTTTTTAAAAAATTATAGTCGCCATTTTTTTATAAAAATTGTATACACTATTAAAAGATTTGCCACCAAATATCCATATTTTGACAGATAATTCACCATCACTATTAAAAATTTCCCCCCCAAAACACATGTGATTTGCCACAATTTTATACTTTTCGGGAAGGGGGCGTTCCTTAAAGTTATCCCTAGATCATACTGACCCCAAAGTCAGTGGATCCCTTCATGTTCTCTCTTTTGTGATGTGTTCATTTCCCTTGAATGTTCTCTCCTAGAGGCATTTCACAGTGGAAACATTCTTTGTGGATGCATGTACGTTTTCGTTAAATCCATTCTCCTATTGAGGCATTCGAAATCTCTTTAACATGGACGCATACACTTTGCTCACTTTTTGCACACACGCACATTGGCAGTTTTGTCTCCTCTATCAAACTATTGATAGTTCTTGGGGGCTCTTTTCTCTTTTGGATCTCTCTTTGGATTACTGACAGTCCGGGAGACTCGATCCTTATTTTTGATCCTTCTTGGGACTATTGAAATTCTTAGAATCTTGATCACCTTTGATCCCTTATGGACACACACATCCTTATGCCTAGGTCATCTTTCGATTCTTCTTTTTGGGACATGGATTTCCCTTGAAGTTGAGTCCTTTAATGAGTTGACTAGCCTTCCACACACACTTTCTAGACCATTCAATGCCATCTTTTGTTGCACGCCCCCTCCCCCCCCCCCCTCTTTTTTTTTTGTTTCGTGTAGTTCACAATAAGAAACACAAACCTTATTGGGCAAGTTGGCTACACTTTCTTGTTAGTGACATCTCTCTTATTTCTTGGCTTTGGATGTGATGAAGAGTCAAGTCTCTTGGGGGCTTGGTGATTTCTTTATCTCCTTATCGCAATAAGGTCATCTCTTACTTTTTGATCTACTTTACCGTGAGTTTGAGGCAACTCATACTCCTACTAAAGTGGGGGCTAAATGTACCATCATAAAATGGATGCAATCCTCATTTAAGACCTTTTAGCTCCCGTCCTTTATTGAATTTTTGGACCATGAATGGATTAATGCTAAGTTCCCCTTTCTCTCATCATCCTTATTTTTTTTGCTTTCATCTGTGCAGTCTCTAAGACCTAGGGGCTGGCTCCTTGTAGGCCAACCATAGAACAGGTCGACCAAGTCAACCTATTCTTTAGGAATAGGTCAACTAGGTTGACCTATTCCATGGGGGTTGTAGGCCTCGGGCATGGTGTTATCTCAGGGATTCAATTTACAAAAATTGGTGACCCCATCGACTTGCTTTGTTTTCCCACCCGAAAACTAGTATAAAAGAAATTATAGGCACCTCATTTTGGAGATAAGAGGATAATTCATGATAGAAATCTCATGTTCAAGCATTCAAGTATTCAAGCATTCAAGCGTTCAAGTCTTCAAAAGATTCAAGGATCCTTTGTGTGCATCTTTCCTCTTTAAGATCTAGCATATTGTTGGCCATCAAGGGAGGAGATCTACATTAAGACATGTACATCATCTTCTTCATTTTATGCACACTTACATCCATGTATCCATGAAGTGATTTTGGTAGATCCATAGTATTTGTGGATATTTCCTACATTGCAAGTTCAAGATCAACATACAAACACAACAAAATCGAAAAGGGTTTCTTCAAGCTAGGTAAATATTTATATTTGTCTTGTTGCATTTACACATTTACATTTCAATTCAAGTTTGATTCCTCAATCTAGGGCTTGACCAAGGCAAGACCTTATCCACCCCAACCCCAAAACCTATTTTTCTGTGTGCAGAAGCAGGATCTCAAAATTGTAGGTACAGATCTAGAAGTCGCAAACAAAGATCTACCAGAAAAATATAGGTCGACTTCAGTAAAGTGCCTCGAGAGAACATTGACTTGGTTGACCTATTCCGAAACATGGTGACATGGTCGACCTATTCCTAGTAGCCTGAAATTTTTGGCATTTTTTGGGTTTTCACTTGTGATAGTAGATCCACAGTCAAAAATTCAGATACAGGTCCAAAACAACAGTTTTCAGAGAAAAAAATCATATTCCTCTTCATACTTCAAGGTGAGTACCTCATTATCTATTTCACATCTTAATTGGACTGATTTCTTTCGTTTAGCACCTAGATCTCTATTGCTTATCTTGCTAAATCAATTAGTTCAGTTTTACAAGTGCATTCACACAACCTTAATCAAATCGTACATTGCATGAAAGAGGACTTGCTTGTGTACTTCCTTAGTATAATTTGGGTTTACCATTATCATCCCATCATCTTCTTGGGTTTTTGCTAATCTAACTTAGGTTATATTGAGAGTTACACTAGGAAGCCCCTCTTTCTCTTGTATTATAACATTTGGTAGTGTGGAAATGGTTAATTAATGAATAAATCTCACATAGTTTACATTACTAAATTCATTAGCACCAATTTTCCGCATAAACACATATATAAAACAAGTTGACATCCCATTCATTTTGAATTATATTTCACAAGTCAATGTAAATCAAATAAGATTCAGAATTCAGTTTTCCATCTAGATATCATATAATCAAGATCTGTGAATCATAAGCATGTAAAAGTATATCTAACATCATCATCGACATAATATAAAAATCATCACATAATGTCTAAAGATATGAAATCATGGTCCCATAAGCCTAATATGCCAAAATAGTGTATCATCATGATAATCAAAGTATGAAAATGCCTTCTACGCTATGATGGGTTGGGTTGGGACCTCACAAAAAGTTTCAAAAACCTAAGAGCTTCATCAAAGTCAATAATTCATCAAACCATGTTGATGATAAAATTGCAACAACATCCAAAGGTCTGGTTCCTCTTTCATAGTTTTAGACCTTCTTGTAGTAATTTTACACCTCTTTTTGAATCATTTGACCATGTTTGCAAAGAAATGTGATTGATAAGAGTTCTAAAGTTTTTGATTAATTTGGATGCAATTGATTTTTTTGGTTTATTTCTCTTTTCAATTATATGTTGAAAAAAAATATTTGAATGATCATCTATAATTTTTAGATTTCATTATGTACATTATTAATGGTCATTTCACATCTTGGAAAATATATTTTCCTATCGGCGCACCATTGCATGCAAAAACGCATTGGAAAACTTAATACAATTATTATTTAAAGCAAATAGCTATCAATAAAAATATACCTCGAGGAAATATTTGATTTCAATAGAATTGGATCCATTATTTCATATTACAATTTTTTTATTTTTTATTTATCATGAGAGCTAGAATCTAAACTAAAACTACTCATACTAAACATAAAATGAAATTGTTTTGTACTTTTAGAACTTGTTTCTGAAACTTGGAGATGGAAACAAACTTGCTTGGTGCATATCCTAGGGAAAATAGAGTCAAATTGTAAAAAGTAATTACGTTTAAACAACAAAGTAATTCAAATTTGTGATTTTGTTCATTAATGCCTTAAGAGTTGACCCTCTCATGTAATTCAAAACACTACTTAGTTACCCAAACAATACATTTAAAGCTACTATGAAAAACTTTAGGCATTTAGTTCTTTCCTCGAAAGAAATAAAAAAACATCCACACAATCACAAGAAATCCACCATGATAAAATCAAAGTATCCTTGATATATTAAGTTCATATAACCTTAGATGTACAATCATGGAGATAATTTTAAATTCTTTCTATTGGTATTTACAATTCCTATGAGATTCATTGCACTAACATTAGAATGATAGATTGAGACTTACTTTCAAGAACTATTGACTTGAAAATATGTACAAGCTATTCCCACCCAACACAAGACTTCAAAACTTGTAAAATATGGATTTTAAATCCCTTTTATAAATTAACCAAGCAACAAGAATCAAGTCATCTACAACTTTTTAGTCTGGTAGGTAACTGCATGAAGTCACAAAAAGACAAAAATATTCCCCAAAAAAGATTACAAAGGAGACAACAACATTCCTTGATTATTGTTGGCAATAGTTGAAGAGATTATTCTTGATGATAAATCACCTATTGTGTCTACTTCATAAGTTAGAATTGATCTTATGTTCATAATAGCCTCTATACATATTAACTCTCTATTCTAATCATGTAATCTTCAAGGCTTTTTAGATGACAAGTTTAGGAAATGAATCAAATTTTTTGCATTAATTCCTTCTCCACAAGTTGTCGATATTTGATAATTTATCTAAATTAATACCAAGATTATCAATAATCTTCACCTCATCTACATTGACAAATAAAATTACTAGAGTGATAATTTAAGAAAAATCGTCTTTCCATTTCAGTAAACTCTTTATTTTTTTTTGGATCATACCTCCAAAACTTAAGCAAGGAGGTGAAATATGAAAATGTTTCTGTCAGCAATTTGTAAGCAATCACGATATTCAGTTCCTTATGCATTTATGGTATCAAGATATCTACGTTGGTTTTGACAAAATTAGGAGTTTAGAAGCTTAGGCTTATTTAGGTAGATATTTGGTTTCTTTTAACGTATATTTCTACATAAGATATTTTTGGGTTTGAGATTTTTGTACAATAGATATTTATACATTTTCTTATTTAAGATTATTGAATGAAGATAATACAATACAAAATAGCATAAAGCTTATTTAAAATATATCAATATTATCTTATTAGTATAATATTATTTTATTTGTTAGTTCTTATCCAAAACATTGATTCAATGGAGAAGTGCTTCGTTTTGATGATTTGCCCTTGAAAAACATGTAATATCTTCCAAACCAGACATGTAATATCTTGAAAAAGTAATTTAAATTTTGGATAAATTACAAAACTCAACAAAATGTTTATCATATAACTTAGAGGGCATAATTTGTGATTCAATTCTACACATGATATTTCCACAATACACAGTCCATAATAACATTTTAATTTCCTTATAAATGCTTACAATAATAAAAGTCACCCACAAAACAAATTCTAAATAATTATTAAATTAATGTAGATATGTCATTGAAGTTGCATTTTTAAAAACTGATCAATATTTTAAAGAATATTTTTAAAATAAAATAAGAATTTTTCTTAAAATATTAACAACAATAATTTAAAATTTAAAATTATTTAAATGAATATATTTAATTATTTACAATATTTTAAATAAATTTAAAACTTATCTTTCAATTTTATTTAAAAATAAATATATAACATGTCAATAATATTATTGTATGTAAAATAGTACATGTCTTATTGTAAAAAAAATAATTATTTTTTAACATAAAGCTTATTTATAACATATCAATATTATTTTATTAGTATAATATTTTAAGTATATCTAGCTATCTGGAAAATCATTACACCTTCTGGATTGTTTTGAAAAATGCAAAAGGCGCGGACTGAGGAGCCACCAAACAGCACGTCCTTTAATCTCATATATGTTAATATTAAACCCCACACAGAAAAATGATATCACTTAAAATATTTAACCCTAGACAGAACTGAAAATCTTAAACTCGTATATATTAAACCCCACACAGAATATTATATCAGTGTAAATCTAAAGAATTGTTGAATAGTAAAATGTACATTTTAGTAGAGCTGGAGCGAAACGTAGAGCTTCCCCCGAAATACTTCGGCAACAGGCTGGACGAGAGAATCTGCAAACAGCTGGCAGCTGACGTGGAAGGGCGGCGCTGGTTGGGAGCGTGCGGGGCACACGCCGGAGTGCCCGACGGAGTGGTGGTGGCATCGAGGAGGGAGAGCTGCCCGTGAACGGAACAGGCCGCGCAGCCTTCCACGTCATCTTCAGTGCCATCATGCTGACTGTGGTTAAAAACGAAGTCGTGGAAGCTGAGGTGGAGAAGGTGAACCAGCTGGGGTTGCTTTGCGTGGCGGGGCCCATAGAGGTTTTCGTTTCCATGTATAAGATGCCTGATTATTTGCAGTTTGATCGCACAGCAGTGTCGCCCTGCTTCTCGAACTCTACGGGGGATGTGAAAATAGAGAAGGGGACGCTGCTGCGGGTCAGAATTATGGGGGTTTGTTGTTAATTCTAGTGGTATCAAGTGCACTGCTTCGATTGAAGGAGATTATTTGGGAGTCGTTCATGATTGGGACTCTTATTCATAAACAAATGCTCTAGTTTTATTTGCATAATTATTTTCTTATGCTATTGTTTTTATTTGCCTTTTTTAATGTCAATGAGAAATTCAATTGAAGACTTACTAGGGATATATATATGTTTGAGATTCATTGTACTAACATTAGAATGATAGATTGAGACTTTCTTTCAAGAATTCTCGACTTGATAATATGTACAAGCTATTCCCACCCAACACAAGACTTAAAAATCTTGTAAATTATAGCTTTTAAATCCCTTTTGTAAATTAACTAAGCAACAAGAATCAAGTCATCTAAAACTTAAGTAATGTGCAAATTTTTATTTTATCAAATTTGTTATATTCCAAAATAATAAACCTATGATACTTGTAATGTTGTTAGTTAGGATATTATTACAAAGCTCTAAGAAAAAAATTAAAGAATTTGATCAAAATATAGTTGTTTTGACAAAAAATTAAAAATATTAATCTTGGGGCCCACAATTTCAATCTAAACTCTTTCCACCTTTGTTTTTCAAACATATTTCAATCTAAGCTAGCATTTGCTCCCCTTCCTTGCTCACATACAATTGTTTCTACAATTCTCTTTCTTCTCTAGATGGTAGATGAAGTGTATGTGGTGGCATGTCACTTGACTTGACATTTAGTTGTTCTTGCAAGGACAAAACCTTTTTTCTCTTTTTTTTTTGTAGTTAATTTTTTGATAGACCGTACTTTTGTAAATGTAGCTAAATGAGTGGTAAGGGTGGCACATTTTACAAGAAGTGTTTCCTCCAATATATGTACCACTAGAAGCTTTACCAGTTTGCAAGGATTGTCAAATATTAAAGGCTATTCTTTTGTAAGGGATATGGCTCGTATAGCCAATGCATTTGTATCTAGATCAAATGTTGATCTAGAGTACAACTTATGAACTCCCTCTTCATCAATCTTGAGATCAATGTCTTTATGACTTATTAGTGAATTATACACTATAGCTGAGGTGATATCCTCGCTCCAATAATTGAGCAATTTCTTGTAGCTTATTCTTAGGGGTCATATTTTGGAGGTTTCTTTGAATCTCTTGTCCCTTCATTTTGTAAACAAAATATCCAATTCCCTAGTGGAAATGAAAAAGTCACCATCCATTAATTTAGTACACATAGCTACCTTGACATTATTAGAGAGCTCGTTAGAAGTCTTAAAAGTTATGGTAAGCATTTCCTTAGGAGGACTAGCTCATGGGACCCTTGGAACCCGATTATCTTTTGCAAAATATGAGGTGTCCACTGCTTTAATTTCTCCCACCAAAAATCTTAGATCAATAGAAGGTTGTGAAGGTACCTAATAAAGTGGAGTAGCTAGGTTTGGGCCCAGGTGATGTGGATGGGGTTGTGGAAATTAGGACTTGGAGCTCTCTTAGGCATATTTTTTTTAATGATTTTACCTCATTTTCTATCATGACCCTTTTTTTCGCTAGTTCTTTAGTCTCTAATATGCTCCCTTATAAGAAGGGTCTTACTCCTTTCTCATTTTTTAAAAACAAAATGGCCTCATATAAATCAATCTTCCTTTTTATGTGTACTTCACTAGATAAATTCATGATTATGTCTTTGAGGAGAGAAAAACCATGCTCATAGCCTATATCCTTATTGGCTAATCAGGCCTAATGGATAAATATTTTAGGATTGACTCTTCTAGCTCCCATTTGAGGCATTCTATAATAATCCAATTTAGTTTTAATTATTGAATAGCCGTCTTTTGTAGAAAATTTAAAATCATCAAAACGTAGTTAATTTAGAAAAAACTTGCCTTTCGTATACACTTAAACTAAGCCAAATTTGATCATTCATCTACCATTCTAATTCCAAAAGTGCCAACTAATCTAATAACATTTTGGGTAACAGGTAAAGGGAGACTTCAAAATCATAAACTCTAATTACTTTAACTTATTCAAACAAATACCAATCGGTTTATTTTTGCATTCACATCCAAGTTCTTTGGCATCAAAAGTATTTTGATTGAATTTGATAATCTAGAGCTAATTGTCTAACCTAGATCCCTATAGATTGTGTTAACAAAATACTCCTCAAAATGAAGATAACTAGCTTGGGAAAAATTTCTATCCCATATATATGTCTATTCTTGGACAAAGAGAAACAAAATCTATGAATCCATTGTCTTAAGCTTCATGGGTGGCTTCCACACTTTTATCTCATCACCCTTAAATAACAAGATGTGCATCGACAGTGAATACCATTTGAAATGGAAATAACCTAGTCCTTTTTCACACTTGCCAAATATATGTTCTAATGATGTTCTAAATATGGAGAATAGTAAAAAAAATCTATTATTCTCCTAATCTTGAACATCCAATATCAAAAACATAATATTAACCTATATAAACATATTTGCATCATGGTTGAGGACCTCACATACAATAAAGTATATGATCTTAAAATATTGTTCAAAGATATAATAGGAGAATGGATCCTTGTCTGTATTTAAAAAAAGAGAGTATTAATCATTGAATTTGAGCTAGTTGAAGTAAATTTTCGTGCATCTATAATGGTATTGTAGCCTTTCATATTCTTTGAAGCGCCCAACCATATCAATATTCATATCACACTTTGGGTCCAACATGAAGAATTTGCATATATGAGTCTTATTTAATACAACCACATGATTTCCATCTCTTGAACTTATATGGTTCATTTTTCTAGAACATAATTTATTGCCAGTGCCCTAACCAAGTCTACATTAATGAATATATTTGGCACTAGAAATCATCCCAACCCTAACAGACATGGGTTGCAAATAGGATTCTTCCTCAATGCATTTTTTGAAATGGTATTAAAATAATCAAACTCATTGATTAAGAGGATGCCATCACAACAATTCCTCTGATAATCTTCTAGCTTATCAGAATCAAGAGCTACCCCTTTTGATGTTGCGGCCTCTTCTATGTGTTGCACAAGTGATTAATTATGTCATCATTAAATTCCCTTTCTATTTAAGCTCTAAACTACCTTTTGGATATGCTTGTCATTGCTAAGGACTGGGGTTTTCAAGTTTCAATAATTTCTTGGTTTTCTAATGGAAAACTCAATTCTTTTTAACAAACTAAACACTTTTTATAGAAAACAAGAATTTGAACAAGGATTTCTAATCAATCGATGCTCAAACTAGGGTTTGATTGAATCAAAAGAAGGTAATTAACACAAAAATTTAGGGTTCAATATCCCTAGAAAATTATCAAGATAAAAAAAGGCTATGGTGGACTTATAGTTTTTATATCGAGAGAATTCTCTGACTGGAAATATTCTTTTGATATCTCTAGAAATTGGAAATATTGCTCCACTGAGACATTCTTCATTCTTAGGAATGCACACTAATTTGATTTCTCTTTGTAATTATGTCAACATAATTGAAAAAAATGATTTAAGTCATGTAGGCTAGTACCATTAATGTTGGTTCGAATGCTAGTAATGATTAACATGGAATGAAAAACATGTTTGAATTTTGGCCATAAATCAAATTTAATTGATGATTCTTGGTAAAATTTGGAAATCCTCCATCTTGGCTATCTTTTGACATGGAAAACTTGTCACATGCCATGTTTCTACCATCTTGTTGGATCTTACAAATGCTTCAGTAGAATGAGAATTCTCAATAGAAATTCAACATGTGTAAAGATTATCCTTTTGACAAAAGATGCCACATAAGAAATATAAAAAAAGAAAAATAAGTGGGTTAACTAAGTCAAATATTGAATCCACCTATTGACAAACAAATAATTTCCATTTAAAAATAAATAAATAAAAAATTACATGGTTCAACCAACTTGTCGAATCAAATACATATGTCTACAACAAGGAAGAGTGCCAACCATACTATCGAATATATAAATAGTAAATTAACATGAAATATTACACCAATAATAATAATCAATAATACTTTGGTAGGTTTGTGGTGGAGTCTCCACATTTTCCCATCCTAGGTAAAAATATCATCACCCAAAAGATCAAATTGAATCTCATGTGCATCCCTCCCCTCAAACGTGGACATTTTTATAGCATAATCTATGATCCAGACATACAAGTGGTGGAAATTTGTAGTGGATTCCAAAGTATAACTGAGTAAGGGTTATGGTTTAGCTCCTCCTAGGACTTGATCCCTTGATCTCCTAATCCAAATCCCAAATTCCTAATGGCAAGGGCCATGGTTTAGGTTCCTCTGGGATTCGATCTCTTGATCTCCTAATCCAAATCCCTGATGCCTAATATTGCTACAACTAGTGTTATATACAAGATCAAATAATAAGACATTATGTGCTAGCCAATTGTGCCACCATGTCCCCTCTAACTGGATATCTCATGGAAAATAATAAAATGTACGATAACTAATCCAAGGGGTATATATTTTATGATTGCAATAGAGTGGGAGATATGAAGCATGTCTTTTCCAACAATTTTGTCCATCCCCTAACCTCCTCTATGATATAATAATGTGGATAGTTAATTAAAAAATGTGTAACTGAAGAAAACTTCCCACTACTTCTGTCAATTTTGGTTTAAGAAAAAAATAATTTATTTTTTTTAAAATGGGTTGTGACAACATGTCATCCAAGGGAACCTAAGTTGTCTAACACTGTTCCTTAATATAATATAGAATTTTGATAAAACCATCTAGAAGTTCCAATGGAAGGCACCTTTTTCAATCACATTAGTGCTCGTGTCATCATTTCAACCTTTGAATTGGGGTGCTGGAACCTTAAAAAGGTTCCAGTGGAAAGATGAGCTCCAATGGAATGAGAATCATTACTGCTTTGGATGGTATGTGAAAGCCATGTGGATGCCAGAAAAGCCTTCATATTTTCAATGGAGTTTTGGAGCTCAAAAAATGCTCTAGCAGAAGAGAAATCTCTAATGGAAAGACAATTATTACCACATCATATTCCATGTATGCTTCCACACCGATATATTTTCTTCTTCTATTGGGGTGCTAAAACCTTTGTAAGGTTCCAATGAAAACCATTTTCTATTGACATGTACTTCCATGTAGGAGATAATTCATTTTCTACTTGCACCCTAGAGCTTAAATTAAGTTCCAGTAGAGAACAAAGCTCTAGTGGAATGACAAATAATTGACAACTCAATTGCCACATCAAATTTTGTTGGACTATTGAAGATCCATAAAGGTTCCAAAAAAGCTTAATTTCCAATAGAAAAGACTAAGTGGAAACTCAAGCTCGTCACATGATCCAAAATATCCTAAAAGAATCATTCAACCTATACCAAAAGAGTTGGAAATTTAGTTGGATAAATAGAACATAGAGCCACGACCTTATGACTAAAGGAGAATAAAACCCAAGACTAATGACTCAAGAAAATTAAGTGCCAAACATGAACATGATAGTATAGGAAGAGGGGTATGGTTTGTTAAATAGTACATATTTATATATGAGGAATTTTAATTTTAAATTATCAACTATTATGAAAAAATATTAATAACAAGTATTAAAATAATGCATTGTTTAATTAATCTGAAACAGCTTCTATTTTCTTCACAAAATATTGTTGAGATAAATCTTATATGTTTCAGATTCACTTTATCAATATGTATATAATTATTAATACAGTTTATCGATATGTATTACCGATACTCTTTGTCGATATGTATTACTACTGCACTAAGATGATCTTGATTCGTTGTATGTATGAATGAAGTTGATGACTTTAATATATATTATATGAATAGTGTTGTTTCATGTAGAGACACATCTCTACATGAAGCCACATTTGGTTTCACGTAGAGACAAGTCTCTATGTGAGACCGAATCAATGTGACTAAATGGAGTTTAACAAATGAATGGTTATTGATGTAGTTATCATTAACGATAACCATACTCAGCGATAGTTATTGTTAATGATAACTATAGACACCTAAATTCAATTACATAATTAAGTACTCTTGTTTAGTTCTCTCCTAGGGTATTGATTGATTAAATATTAAATATTTATTTAATTTATGTCATCTCCTTAGTTAATTAATTTAATTAATTAACTATGGTTTATCAGGATGATTTGACAACATATTCTAAGAAAGAAGAAGATCATTTCTTGCATTTGGAAAAGATATTTGCAAGGGATTTGGAATATGGTGTATCTCTGAACCCAAGAAAGTGCTTCTTTGGTGTGACTGAAGATAAATTGTTGGGTCACCTAGTTTCCAAAGAAGGTGTTAGAATTGACCCTCAGAGAGTGGGTGCCATTGATAAAATCCAACATCCTAAAAATGTGAAAGGTATTAAGTCTTTCTTTGGACATGTGAATTTCTTAAGAAGGTTTGTCACTAATTTTGTAGAAATTAGCAGACCTATTTCAAAGATGTTAAAGAAAGGAATTGAGGTTAATTGGGATGGGGAGCCATGAGTGGCTTTCCAAAGTATAAAACAAGAAATTAAGGATGCTCTTGTGCTTAAGGATCTAGATTATGAGAAGACCATACATATATTTTATTTTTTATCCTTTCATACAATGACTACAGTATTACTAAAGAAAAATTCAGAGGGATTTGAGCAGCCAATTGCATTCTTCAGCAAGTCACTTCAGGCTGCTGAGTTAAAGTATGAAGTAAATGAGAAACATGATTATGCCTTGGTGAAAGCAGTAAAGGATTTTAGATATTACTTGATGGGAGAAACTATTGTTTCTTATGTGCCTAGTGCTGTAGTAAAGGATATTTTCACACGACAAGAGGTTTCAAGAAGGAGATGTAGATGGATTAACAAAATCCAAGAGTTGAAGATTGATGTTCAGATTACCAATTTGGTCAGAGGTCAAGGACTTGCAAAGATTATGACCCAAGAAAATCTAGATGCCAACCAGATAAATAAGGTTGAGGAAGAACGGAGATCATATACTTGTGATATGGATCTTTTTGATTGGTATGTTGACATCATCTATTATTTTAAAAAAATGAAGTGCCCTCTTGGTTTGAATAAAAATGCTAAAAGAACCTTGAAACTTCATGTCATAAAGTATGCAATAATATTGAATAAGCTATGGTGGAGAACTATTGATGGTATACTGTTGAAGTGTGTTGACAAGGATCAAGCAAATAAAATTTTAAATGATATACATAGTGAGATTTGTGGAGGTCATTATATGGCTAAAACAACAATACAAAAGGTCATAAGAGTAGGTTTTTGGTGGCCTTCATTATTTAAGGATGTTGTTGAACTTGTGAAGAAATGTGATGCATGCCAAAGATTTTCTGGTAAGTTAAAGTTTTCAAGTAACTTGCCTTTGAGATCTATTAAAGTTCAAGCTCCTTTCCAACAATTGGGCATTGATTTTATTGGTGAAATTACAAACAAGTCTAGTGGTGGTCATTCTTGGATTTTGGTGGCCACTGACTATTTTACCAAGTGGGTAGAGGTTTTCCCTACTAGGAAATCCACTAGTAGGGTTGTGATGGATTTTATTTTGAATAACATTATTATCAGATTTATATGTCCATAGAGAATTGTGATAGATAATGTAATGCATTTCAGATCTGATGAATATATTGACTTTTGTGAAAATTATGGTATAATTAGGTCCACTTTATCCCCTTACCATCCATAGGGTAATAGACAGGTTGAATCAAGCAACACGAATCTACTGAATATTGTCAAAATAATCCTTGATACAAATAAGAGAGCATGGGATGCTAATCTACCTCTGATAGTTTGGGCTAACAAGGTGACTATGAAGAGATCAACTGGATGTTCTCCATTTGATCTTCTGTATGGGATTCAATTTAGATTGTCTCAGAACAACTTGATTGGAATGCACAAATTTGTTCAGTTATATGATGAAGATGTGATAGATGAGATGAAAGCAAGGATGGATGATATCCTATAATTAGATGAAACAAGGAGAGAATCTTCATCAAGGAATGCCAAGTTACATATATAAGTTAAGAACTTGTATGACATAAGGACTATAGAGAGAAAATTTGATGTTGATGATTTGGTTCTTTTGTTGAATGTCAGGTTGGAGGATAAAGGAAAACATAGTAAATTCCCTTGTTTTAATTTTTCCTAAGTCTAAAGTTTTCCGTGTGTTTTAAAGACAAGACAAATCTATTTTAATCTAATTGTGGGTGTAATCCCGTGAACAAAAGATAAAAAATATTTACCCTTTGCGGGATCATGCTTGTGTGACACGTAGCAAATGGTGGGACCTAGCCAGAGCTAAAGAAAAGATAGATGCCAAGTAGATTGGATTTGATCTAATGGTGGGCGTGATGTCTTGAACCAAAGATGCATACCTTTTTAACCATCACGAGATCACACCTTGTTGACACATGTCCACCCTCAAATTGTGGGACTGGTTTTGAAGAAGATAAAGGTATGTCAGATCAAGTTTGATCAGATGGTAGGTGCATCCTCTTGATGAAAATTTTCAAGTGGGATACTGATCAAGACATTGTGCCTTGATGATGCGTGTCCATGATGATGTCACATATTTCTAGGCTAAAAGGTAGTAAAGAATGGAAAGATCAGTTTTGATCAGACGATAGGCGTATTCCCACAATCAAAACCTACATGAAATTTACCCTTCAGGCATCATGCCTTTCCAACATGTGTCCAATTTGATGAAGAAATAAAATGTGGGGCTTGGGCGCCATGTGGAGTTAAATGCTACTTTCTGATTGGTCATTTTCGCTACCATGAAGAGTGATGTGGAGGTCGTCGATTTGATTGACTTTTTGCAAACTACATGATGTGCTAGGAAGGTTTTTGATTAATGACGATGTTTTAAATCTAGTTTTTACTCATTAAGGTCATAATTTTGAATTTTGATAAAGTGTTTTCAACAGGAAATAGAGTCGGCAAGCCAGGGAGATCGGATTATTAACCTAATCCAATTTGATTTTGCATAAATAGAAAGGAAAAACTTGTAGGTGAAAATTGAATGAAGTTTTGTCAGTCGCTCAAATTTGATTTGTTTCCTTTGATCACCGCTAAATCTGATATTGAAAAGGGCCATTCTTCTGGAAGAAAGTGTTATGGCATGGGACAAATTATCAATGAAATTCAAGTCCCTGGTACATGGAGGTAGGTGAGATAGTTTTGATTGAGATGCTGAGGGAAGGAGGTCATTCAATGAATCAAACCTTGTCTTCATGGTTCACCTGCTAGGGTTTCACCTACAAATGTAAATCAGAATGGGTTCTGATATTTTCAAGCTTCTTGTTGTCACTTCTACCATAACTACATGTTTACTTCAAGTTGTCTGGAGTGGTTGATAATTTTTTCCCCTAAATGATCTGAAGCTTGTTGCAATCCTTGTTCTATAAAAGGGTTCCCAAGATCATTTAGAGGTGTTGAAAAACCAAGACTAGCTGAGAAACCGACATAGTGCAAGGTTGAGAGAATGCACAAAGGAGATGTCCAAGCCCCTAGTTGAACAACCACATAATGGAATCACAATAGAAAAGCAAGATATGATATCAATTTGAACTCTTTATTCATAAAAAAATTGATTACATGCAATTTGTCATGTTGTAAGGCCTTCCCGATTACGACCAATTACAAAGAAATTAATAGTTTTGCAAGATCCCTCAAGATCTAATTCAAACTCTAACCCTAGCTAGTCAGATTTGAAACAACACATCAATCTGGTAGAAACATCCAACAAGATCTAAACTTGTGCTCACAAGTCACCAAGAAATCTCCTTGTTCCTAGGTCATAGCCACTAGCTCTGCTCACAAATTCACAACGTCATATTCGTAACTTGAATCCCGGCTCCTCCTTTTTCTTTTTCTTCTACTCCCTACAACTCTACCCCAGACCTCCTTATATACTACTTCATCCATAGGTTGGTTGGAAGAAAGAAATAAATCCTAAACCCAGTCGACTACTAAAGATAAATAAATATGCCTCAAGTCATCTTAAAATAATATTAAATGCACATAGGATAAAGATCCAAGACCCAAATAGGTCCACACACATCCCCATAATTGATCCACGTCATGATCACATGCTACACACATTAAATGCATCAAGTCAGCTAATAAAATATGCAAGAACTCTATTCGGCAAGCCAAACTACCAAGTGTCTCTAAAACTATCGAGCAAGCCAGGCATCATCGAGCAAGCATGTCAACCAAGATCCACAAGCATCACTGAGCACAAGTTCTTTCGATCACTAGAATCTTTTTTGAGCTCCCTCGGTGACCGAGTCCTTCAGCAACCGATTCCTTCAGCGACCGATTCCTTCAATGACTGAGGCCTTCAGTGACCAAGCCCCTTCAACAACTGAGCCCTTTAGTGACAAAGCCCCTTAGTCAACACTGTAACCAAGAAACACTTCTCCAACTAAGTTCTCCAACACTAAGGCCAAAACAATCCAACATGCAGGATTTCTAACTACCCTAGGATGATCCTGCATTAGAAACTGAGATAGAAAATTTGTATAGGTTTTCAGTTAGGGATATAGAAGATTTCTATAGGACTCAGTGGCTAGTCCAAAACTGTGTAGAGAAGTCTGTAATATTTTTCTTGCAAGGTTCTTAATGAAGCATATAGTGTTTTGAATTCATTTGTAGGATGTTTTATGTCTATTCCAGTACTACATGTATTAGTTACAAGGAAGTTAATGCAAATATTTAGTAGAAAATTTCTTTAAATCTTATCTCCTTATGTGGTGGTTTATAAATTCTATGTCTTGTGAACAAAGAGCTCAAGATCATAGCTGCAATTTATTTTAAATTGTATTTGTTGATATACTTTTCTTTTAATTGAAGGAGTTAAGTAAATTCTTAGTATAACCTAACAGAGTTATAGGGTATTACAGAGGATTGTAATAAGAATGAGATTTTAAGTATAAGTTTATTTTCATTTGCAAGGTAAATGATTGGACCGCCAACCATAGTGTGGAATTGTTCTGAATATGCCCAATGAATAAGGCACTGATCATATAAGAGAATCAGTCAAGAAGATATTCTCTCTTTTCTCCCAATTAAATTTCAAAATCAAAATCAAAACCTTTAAATTCATGTTGTAGAACTAAAGTGCAAAATCCCCCGTGTAGCTTGTGAGTGATTTGGTAGTGTGATTAGTTCTTACAATATCTTTTTATTTCATAAGTAGGAGAAGATATTAAGGGCATTTGTTTTCTTTGTTAAGGATTAGTGAAAAGGAAAGTTGAGAAGTGAATGAACCTAATCCTAGGTATACCCACCTAAATTCTGCAGAGTTCAACATGTAGAAAGCCTGAGAGCTTTATTAATTGGTCCATGTTCTTGTTAGAGTGTACTGATTGTGGGAAGCAAGCTAACCCACAGGTGCATTTCTTCACTTTCAAGGTAGTTAAAATTCTGCTAAACTAGGAGCCAACACCTTAACACTGTATATTCTTTCATGAGGAACCAGTCTGCAAATTGCATTTGAGATCCTAGTTGAATGCAATCTCTACAATAAACAGGCAATCTAGGCATTGGATTGCCTGTAATTTCATGATACATTGGTGCTAAAAATAAGTCTACAAAATGGGGGTAGTTCCATCTATTATCATGCATGCTTATCTTAGAGGAGCCTTCTTTAATCATTACAAATCATTTTTGCATGGATTGAACAACGTGGTCAACAAAATTATATCTAACTGGTTCATCATTATAGTAGATTTCAAATATCATTTTAAGAAGGCTTGCACCCACTTCCCTATCAATATCCGATTCAAGGCAAAATGTTAACATGACAATAGTATCCTTAGCACGTGGCACAAAAGCATCAACATTATAAGGAGGCCTATGGTTGTGATCCAATTTAGTATTATTTATTATTAAGCCTCTAATAAATTTATATTTTTTTGGCTTTAATGACTCTTTCATATACCTTTGCTAATTTATCTAGGTCAATGTAGACATTTGAGTTTTCTACTTGATGTCCTAGTCCCAACAAACTCTTAAATTCATTCTCAGTGATGGATAAAATCTCCTTTTGGGTGATATTATTAACAATCTCTCTTCTACTTACACCATAGTTTTTGGCACAAAGAATGACAAGTTCCAGGCAAGGGAAAACATGAGGTAACATCATGTGTGCCAATCCAACATCCCATGATGAAATTTGATTTGTATCTTCTCCTATTAATGAGTTATAAACACTATTTTTTCCCTTCTTCCTTGTACTAGTAAGTACCGACTTGTTTTGCAATTTAAACCTAGTTTTTAATGGCTTTTCATGGACCACTAAAAATATCATGGTATTGATTAATGAAATCTGAGGTTTCAACCAGTTTTGTATAGTTTTCAGTTTCTTTTTGCTCTTTTGTGCTTTTTGGTTTGGCCATCACTACTATTGGTTAAAAACTGGTGGTCCTTGAGCTAAAAAATATGAATCTTAACCACTAGGTTTTCCAATAAAAATAACTGGGTTGGGTATTTTACCTGGAACTTGATACTTGAATTTGTAGTGATGAATACGCAAGTGAGGAACTAGCACAGGCACTGGCAGACTCTGTTGCATCCCTCAATCTCCTTTTTGAATCTCAATCTTACTGAATGGTGAAAAAACTCCATAAGAAAAATGATTAAATTCCTAGAGTCATCGTCATACTCCCCAAGATGTATTAGACTATTATTTTTTTCCTTCTCTCTCAAGATGGACCTGTCACATGTGTCAGTTATTCGGAGGCTTTGTGATCAATTTTTTTGGCCTCACAACTTTGGCCCGAAATGGAGCTTCTATTGTTGATCGTCTATCATCCAACAGTTATTCGTGAACATTTTTTTTCAGTCTATTCACTCATTAATATTATAGTTAATAAAGTTTTTTAAAAATGTCATCTTCAAAGTAATAGTTTTGCGAAAAGATAATCGTCTTAGTAGCTTAGACCTTATCAGCAATGAAAATCCCATCTGGACAACCTGGAATACCTGTCATTTCATTCGACCAATCAACGAAGAGATAACTATAAATAATCTTGGTCCCACCTCACTGTTGTGTATGAAAAAGTGTGGTCACTTCCATAAACCATTACACTTGAAGGAATCCATGAAGAAAGAAATATCAAGAAGCGGCTTATAGCTTCTTATCCATGACATGCAAGAATCATGTAGATATTATGAATGGTGGCTCTCAAATGAACCTTAAAGAAATACCCTTGCAAGGTGCACCATAGAATGAAAGATTCAAAAGATAATGCAAAGTAGATCTAAGATGAAATGCAAGATCTAAGCTAAAATGATGTGCAAGAAATGCAAAGAAAGTAGATCTAAACTAGATGAATTAAGCTAGATGCAAGAAATCAAATGACAAAGCTAAGCTAAATGATGATGTAATACTTCAATATTAAATATCTAACGATGCAATAGCTCCAAGATGCCAAGATTGCAATACTCCAAGATTCCAATATGCTAAGATGTCAAGACTCCAAGAACCCGCAATAAGATTTCATATAACTCAAGAAGCTAAGAATGCTATGAGGATGGGAGATCTAAAAGTGAGGAGAGAGTCTCTTTTTAAAAGATTTAGAAATGAGCAGACGGTCAAGATTAAGAGGCAAAAAGAATGAGCAAGGGTGGAGATTAAATCTTGGTTGATCCATGTGCTCAAGATTCTCAAGAGGCAAAATTAATGGACATGATTAAGAGGCAAAATAAAGAGTGGTTGAGATAAAGAGGCAAAAGTCTTTTTTGAAACTCAAAAGATTCCATCTCATTGGAAAGTGCACTTTTATTTTTATTTTTAATTTTTAATTTATTGTTTTTAGCAAAGTGGTTTCCATTATTTAATTAGAAGGGGTTTTTATTTAATTAAAAAGGGACATGTTCTTTTAATTAAATGTAGCTTGGGATAAAGTGATTTTATTATTTAATTAATTTTTTTTAATTAATTAAAAGGGAGCTTGTTCTCTTAATTAAATAAAGCTTAGGATAAAGTGGTCAAACTTTAGGATATAATCAAATAAATGATAAAATGATGATTTGATCAAGAAATAAGAGATTAAATAAATATGCAAAATTGATTGAGCACAAGATTTAGTCTAGTATTTAAATTTTAATGTTTAGAAAGGGGCTCAAAGTTTACTAGACCATTTTTGGGTGATTACAACTTTCATCCGTGTGCCCAGTCCACTTGGTAGCATCCTGTGATCCCACAAATAATATTGATTGATTAATTTTGATTATCAGATCACGGGAGCCATAGATCTTTGTAGGAACTTAACTGCCTATCAGCACTTGGGAAAGCATTTTTTGAGCATCTCGTCTGACAACTTACAGAATCATTGTATATTTAAAGCATGTGTGGAAATATGGGAACTTTAATAGCCTGACATTTAACCCAAGACATAACATAAGGTATTTCCAATGTGATGTTGACTCGACAACTTGCAAAGATGGTAGCCATGCATGATCCCACAATCAAATTTGGCAGAATAAGACATCATCACGAGATTGTAGGAACACAACACATATCAAAGATCAAATAAGACTATTCCATCTCTGATTTCAAATATTCAAGGCTAATGGCTTAGGAAAAATAAGACTTAGGCGCATATAATTAAAGTGGGGTTCCAACATAAAGTTCATGAAATACCTAGGGAAATAAAAAATGTCACCAACGTGATGACAACTTAACCCATCTTAAGTGATAAAAAGGTAACAACAAAATATAACGCACCTAGGGTAAGAGAGTTTTCATGAGGATTTTGACACACTTTGACAACAAACCCTAACCAAAGCAAGACTAGGAAAGCATGAACCATGGATTCCTCTAAAGGTGGATATCTGGGGCATCCCAAATTTTCCTTTAACATGGTTTCCTTGTAGAATTCTAGCCTATATTATATGTTCTAGAATTTATACTTCTTAGCAATATCCTTCTATGAAATCTTATGAATCTACTGTCAGATATCAAGAATTTTAATTAATTATTTCAATTAAAGAACGAGTCTATTACATACATCATAATAATGCATTGTATCAACTAGATATTTGATCTAATTAAAGATAAAATACACAAGAATAAAGATAGGAGAGAAATAGAACAATAAATAACTCTAAGATTTGTATTAAATATGAAATATTTTGTAGTATAATACATAGATATGCTTCAGAATACTCAAAACCTACAACAAAGGACTCTAGTTTTCATTAAAGACTTGAACTCTTTTAGAACCTCAAGTACAAAAATAGAATGAACATCAAAACTCTCACAAAAGGACTAACAGACTAGTACTCTTCTTCAATACATCAAAATGTAGACCCTAATTTATGGCCTTGATTACCCTTTTATAGGAACAAGGGTAGAAACAAGATACATGTCATAAGTTGATAGATGTTTCTTGCCATATTTTAGTCCCTATATGCAAAATTGTCTTATGAGTCTAAATGAACTAAGTGTCAGGTTTTATTTTTGGAAAATGAGTCCTTCTACTACCTAAAGGATCGTATTCTTGTAGTATAATTCAAACCTTATCCTTGAGTCAGGATGTTGGAAAATTGGGTAATCATATTTGGTCAAGTCTTCTCCTTTAGTACTAAGTCACGTCGTAACCCAATGAATGTCAGTCCAAGTCTCAAATTCATGCAACAAAAGTAGAATAGGGGAAGTGACAAGCTTGAAATCATTTACATTCATGTCTTTTCATAACTAAAATTCCTAAACTAAACTAATAACCGAAATAGATTAGTTACAATTAAAACAAGTAAAATAACATGACAATAATGAGGAACATGCCCCTTGATTGGGAAAATTTATTCAATTGTAATATCTTCTTCTTTGGCTACTTTTTGTGTGTCCTTTGATGAAGGTCACACTAGATTCAAATAGTCCTTCACCCATTCTGAAATCTATTCATGTGTGAGCTATTCGTAATGTAGAACATTAGACATGTTGAGTAGATAATCCTTCTATCTTTTACCTGTGATAGCATGAACCTCAACCAGAAACTTTGAAAACATGTTCTCAAGTATAACAACCCTATCTAGAAACACGTTGAGATTTGATACGATGAAATCCATATCTTTTTTCAAGTGATAAATAATATTAGGGACCATGTCCTTATACTCAATTTTTCATTCCACCTTCTTTATTAAATTTTTTTGGAATGGTCCAATGTTTAATAGTATTAAAAGAAGATAATTTCTCCTTTATCCTTCCCTCTTCCTTCTCAATATAATTAAACTCCTTGATAATAGTATCAATGATTTATGTTGTCTCTTTAATACCAACTGAAGCATCTGGGTCTCTCTGTGTTACTTGACAAATCCTAACAAGATCAAAGTTAGATGGATTCCATCTCTTAGAAATTTCTTCCAACCATGGCTTATTTTTCTTAAAAATATCCAACATGTCTATTAGAGAACGATAACCATTATATACATCATCACATTTACTGGTAACTAAGTTAACTCTGAAAGATAAAACTTGTTCTAGTGTATTAAAAACATGTTTCAAAAATTCTTACATTATTCTTTCTTCTACAATCCCTTTTACCTTCTTCGGGGAAATAACATCCACTAGAATGTTAGTGTGAACTAAAGGGGCATTTTGATCAACTACCATGGTTCCACTCTAACTATCAATTTTATACCTTTGGATCTATTTATTATGTGCAACCAATTTGAGATACAACTCATTTATTTCCTTGTTCATCTTTATTTCTCTAACCTAAGAGTACTCAAGTTTTTCTTGCATATCTTTGATTTGATCCTTGTTGAACATTTCTCTGTGCATCAATTTTGTTGCGGATACCAGTGGGTTTTTATCATCTACAGTTTGTAGCACTAGTGTACCATCAACACTCTTAGTAATATCAATTAGTTTCATCTTATAGCTCCCTTTAAAACTAAACCAAGTAGCTAGAGTCTTTGTTTTAGGGTTATATCCAGACCCCACAATCTTTTCCTTGGTATCAAACTCTGCCACAAGAGTATGATATTTTTGTTTTCTTACTTGATCAAGTAAAAATATGTGTTTCAAGGAAAGACCTGGAATTAGCATAATGTCACTTTTTTGCACTCTCTTTGGCTTCTTCAATGGTACAATTCACCTCATCGAGGTTCATTTCTTTAAGAAGCTGATTCGCAATTTCCTCATGCTTTGAATCTTTAACAACCATTAATCTAAGTTGCTTCTACTCCTCAAAGTCTTTCATTTTTATTTGCATCCAAAAATATTTGAACTCTTTAATTTGTATGGATGAAACTTTCATCTTCAATAAACCTCATAGAAATGGCTTCCCTTTCATCAATGATATCAATAGATTCCTCTTCATCAATAGGTTGAGCATTGAATCCATGTGTTTCTTCCTAAAATATAGGAGGAGATGATTGGCTTGCTTCTTCATCGCCCTTCAAAGTCTTCAATGTCTTTGCAACCTCCTCTATTTCTCCCTCCTTCAAAGTCATCATAAGGAACGATGGGAACCATTTCATCTGTCTTTTGTTTCTTAGGAGGTGGGGAATCTAAATCTAAATCAAGAATTACCATCTTATTAGGCTTTTTGGGAGGATTCTTAACATCTTGTCGTACATTCTCAGCATATTTCCTGTATAAATTTTTGAAATCCTTAACACACAATTCTATCCTCAAAACTTCATTAGGATGATCATCATGGAACCGAGGTTCTCCTTTCTTCTGCCTCTCTTCTTCTAACTTCATCAATATACTCCATTTCTTCCATTTCTGCAAAACATCAAAAGGATTCATACAATTCCTACCAATATCTTATTTGATATCCATTTTGTGCCTATATTCCTTTATAAATGATCTAATATGACCCTTGGGGTCATAAGGGCTGTCTGCTCCACTCTCAACGTGATAATATTTCTTCTTGTAATCTTGTAGTTTTTCTAACACGCTAGAACCAATAGAAAAACCTATGAATCTAACCATATGAGGCATAAATGTTCCTTTCTTCCTAGGTGCATTTACTTCTTTCTCAAACCACAACATCTTCCATATAAACTCTACAAATGAAACCCTTTCAGATACATAGACTAATAATTCATGTGGTTCTTGCCTACACCCATAAACCCTTATCAAAGTGTGATATCCTTTACAAATCCAATCTACAAAATTATGTGAAAATCCTTTATCAGGACAGTATTCCAATGGTCTCAAGACAGTCCTTATCCTGGGTGGGATTCTTTCCATTGGATGCCCAACAAATCTTAGTATCCATACGACAAAGGCGTCATGAAAGATCATGTAATTGCAATCCTTCTTGTTCTTATCCCAAATCATGAACCATAACTATACTGGGAGCCTAGTTCCCTATCCCTCTAGCATGGTCAATTTCATTGAGTGACTGAAAATAATACTATTTTGGAATAAAATTAGGTGGCACAATAAAGAATAATTTTTTAATATCATGATAGTTTTCCATTGAACTAATCATTTACGCAAGATTCTCTCAATCTCAGAAACCAAATAAAATTCAATGCAATCCTCATAGACATATACATTAAATCTATGGGCATTTTCAGTCACAAATCTTCCCCACATAATTGTGCCCGACTATAATATGTTTTCTAGAAAAAATCCATGAAGTCCTTTATTTGATACAACCCTTTATAGGTTAGCTTCACTGACCTATTATTTTCTCCTCTTCTCATTAAGTATGTGGCTTCTCCAAATCCCATTCTCTTCACCATTCTTCATAGTCAACTTGGTATTTTTCTCTGTCAACCTTGGTCAGGGCTTATTTATTTAGTCCAAAACACTCTTCTATATAGGACTTGGAAATAACTAGAAGTGGGGTACCATCAATATTTCTCACCATCCTAGTCTCTGGTTTATAATTCTTTTCCAGAACATCAATTGACTCAACATCAATGAAAACATTTGGCACAATGACTTTTCCTAAATCCAGGTTCCAAGGATTAGACCTAGGTGCCTTTTCATGCCTATTTGCATAGAAATACCAAAAAAATAAATCTACCTGTATGCGATAAATTTGCATCCCTACATTCCGACCATTCATTTGTGAACCATGCCTTCGTTCCTGAATCTATAGACACTGGTAACATATTTAATAAAGCTTGTTGCAGAGAGACCTTAGACTATTATTTTTTTTAATTTTTCCTAGGCGTTGTGAATTTTCAACTAAACTACAACAGAGAAGTAAAGATTCAACTTACTATTTGATCACAATACCATTTTTTTTAGAAGTCTCGAGCTCACAGCTACTTTTCACTACTTCCTTGCACCAGTTCCTTTGTAATTGTCCTAGCTCTTTGTTACACCAACTTTAATTATTTTTCATTCTTTGTTTTAGAACAAGTCTTGCACTTTACGATGATTAAATCCAAGAAGCATCATTTAGTTTAAGCTTGTGTCATTCAATGTCTTCAATGCTTCGAGTGTGTGAAACGTCTGTTGGAAAAGATGGTTGTCACTTCCATTAAATGTAGCTGACACCATCTCATAAACTCATCTCGACAAGAAAAATACCTTTTCACTCTATTGCAAACCTCCTTATATTTTTTTCTTGAAATAGTGATATGTTCGCTATTTTGTGCAACTCATTTTCTTTCATTTACAAAATAGTGAAGGGTTCGCTATATCGTGACCCTTACTTTTATCCTTTTCTGCAAAATGGCGACATGTTTCATTGTTTTGCAACCTTCCATTTGGTACTCTATGGAATAGTGATGATTTTGCTATTTCACACTGATGGCTTTATGCTCCCATGATATAGTGAAGGTTTTATAGTTTTGCAATCCTTCATTGTATTCCTTTGCGAAATGGTGAAATGCAACAAACTCGGTGGGTATTTGGCAATTTTACAAGAAATACATTATCTTGTGTCCCTTTTTAGATCTAGATATGACACACTCCTGAAGTAATATGAATAAATATACTTCACAACATTTTCTCCTCCAACACATATAATTATATGATATTCTCCTAGATGCTCTCTTGTCAACTTCTAGTAGAAGACTTTTGTAGCTTCAACCTCATAAAATATAAAAACTTCGTGATGACCTGTGGCAGCTGGCTGATGCAATTGAAAATTTTGGGTGTTCCAACACTACTAACCAGGCCAATTGGTGCACCATCAATTCTAATTGATATGCAAAAATGAATCTTTGAAACCTCATCTTTGTAATATAAAGTGGGGACTTTAGGTAGACTGGATCAAAGCATTCAAAGTGAGATTGTGACATGAAGTAGCCGTACAATTGGTTATCAAGCACTGAGTTTTTCACTAACATTATTTTGACTTCTTTAATGTCTACACTAATCAGAACTTTGGAGAGGTAGAAGATTGTTGAGGTGATTCGTACTTATGAAGAATTGTGTGTAATCATTTCAAGAGTAAAACATAGGGTGTCTTACTATGTAATATCCCCCTCTAATAATGAAATTTAATATTAAATCATAATAATTAAAATATAAATAATTAACAAATATTAAACAAATATATTGAGAAATTACTACTACTACGTAAAAGAAATAAATATTGAACAATATCGAGTAGACTAAATTGATAAGGAACATCGATGTCAGTATAAGAGTAATTAATCATAACCATGGGCGATGCCAAAGCATAAACTAAAAGAACATGATTCAGTGATAAATTGATATATTATAGAATTGCAAATAAATGGTGGTAACCATCTTCAATATCGTCCTAAGAATTGCCAATGAGATTATGAGGCACAGACAGATTGTTAAAGACTTCCACATCAAAATAAACACTCTTTCACTCTATCCATGGATATTGTTAGGTGTATGAAGCCCAACGGTCACTTTACTTTTCCCTCCGCAATTATGACTTTTCATTTATGATGCAGTGGTATCCTGGCTTATTGCTCGGTGCCTGAAGATTCTGGTAGTCTCGGTAACTATTTGGCGATGTTCGGTTACTTGGCTGGTAATCTCAGTAGAAGACTAGCATTTCTCAGTCTTTGATGGTAAATCTCGGTCGAAGTTTGTTAGGCTTCACCAATGGAGCTCGGTGGTCTTGGTGGTGATTCTTAGTTGGAAGTTCTGGTGGATCTCAGTTGATGTTGGTCAATCAGTGACTTGGTGTTTTGTTTCTCGGTGCTCGGTTACCGATGAGGTCTCGGTGTTTATGCTTGTTGCTCAGTCACTGAAGTGGCTCGGTCGCTAGAGGACTCAGTCGCTGAAGGGAGCTCGGTCATTGAAGGAGACTTGGCACTTCTGGTGCTCAGTGATGCCTATGGTGCTCGGTCGATATTGGTATGGTTGCTCGGTAGATTTCCTGATGCTCAGTAGTTTGGATTACCGACGGTTTTTCTTGGTGAATCAACTTGGCTGACTGGTGCATTTAATCTAGGTCACGTTCCTCGAGTCATGGATTGACCGTTGGACATGTGCGGACCTAGATCTAGCATGTTGCATTATCCTATGTGGATCTGGAGGCTGACTTGGCAAATTATTTATTTGTGAAGTTATTTGTGAGCCGACTGATGTTTGACATTTAATATTTGTATATTTGGAAGCCAACTGGCTCTTGGGATTTAATTGTTTGTAAAGCCGACTTGTGGCTGGGGTTTAGTATTTAAAGAGATGTTTGGGTAGTTATTTAGGGTAGTAGCAGATGTCTGGATCTATGAAAGTAGAGTTAGTAGCTTGCAGGCTTAGGTAGCATAAATATTGCTTGGAAGTTCGAGTACAGGTTCAGATCTTTCTTGGAGTGCCTACCAGTGTCCTGTTGTGTTGCAGACCTGGGCTAGCTGAGGAGATGTGTGTTGGATCCTGTGTGATCTTGTAGAACTATTTCTTACATTGTAATTGGCCATAACTAGGAAGGCCTTACAGCCCAACACATTACATGTAATCAGTTATTTGATGAAATAAAGACATCTATTTTCTTTTAGATCTAGTTTCTTGTTGTGTAATTTCGTTGTGCTAGTGTTGGCTTCATGTTTGGACAGTCCTTAATTGGATTCTCCGACCTTGACTGCATCAGGTGGTATCAAAGCGAGAGTTTGATCTTGTTGGAGTAGAAGGTTGACCTAGCAAGGTGGATCTTGTGAAATTGGTCTTGTTGGTGAAGAGATTGTGCGCAATCTAAGTTGCAGATCCGTGACATTAAACTTGTGAAATCGTGCCCTAGTTGTTCATGCGAGGTGGTAGGTTACAATCTGAATTGCATACAACTTGGAGGTTGTCACAAGGTGGTCAGTGTTAGGGTTTTTTGCAGAAGGTTTTCAAAGATCTTTGGAGATGTCTCTGAGAGGATTGGACCTTGGTGATGTGATTTCTGAGAGGTTTGCTTGATTGGAAGCGGATTTGTTGAACCGCGTGGAGAACTAAGTTAAGAACCTTGTGAGGGAAAGTATTGTTGAGCTTTGTAGAGCTTACTGGAGTTGGAGTATGCCGATCCAAAGGAAAGTTGTTTGGCCAATTCGTAGGCTGGTTCATGAGAGAAGACATCTTGACAAGGTTTCCTGTGATAGTTTGGAGGTTGAAGAGGTATGTGAAATTGGTTTTGATGGTCAGTTGGTGGAGTCTGACATGAAACCTGCAGAGAAACTTATGCTTGTTGTTGAGTTACCTGTGCGTACCAACGATGTTGCTGATCTTGTTGAGGCTAGTGAGAAGATTGGTTTTCATGTTCAATTGGTTGTGCCTGACATGGAAATTGCAGAGCATCTGGTTGTGCTTGATCATATTGTTGATGGTGTAGAGTTGCCTGTTGTTGAACACCTCAATGATGTTGGTGTTACAAAATTTCTTTTGTTCAGTGTTTTGGTGCAGATGTTGTTTGCTGGTTGTAGACTTGAGTTGCTGGTGGACAGTGATAAGTCTTGTGATGAGATTCTAAGATGGGATTCTTCCTTGATCCTTAGTGATGGATTGATGGCTCAGTTTGTTTAGGATATTGGACATCCTGATTGGTTGAGTTGCAGATTGGTTCTCTTTCCTGTGACAGAATGGAAACCTTTGGTGAAGAAGAAGTGGAGTTGGTGGTTTTCAGATGTTCCCTTTGGTGAGAAAGTGTGGGACACACTTTTCTTTGTACCCCAGGAGTCTGATGCAGTGGCATCCTAGCTTATTGCTCAGTGCATGAAGATTCTGGCAGTCTCGGTAACTATTTGGCGATGTGTTAGAGATTTTTCTTGTAGGGTCAAACTTGGAAAATTATGGGCTTGATTCTCAGTTAAAAGGGGCTCCAAGTTTGCAAGAAAAGCCTAATTGATGAGGATTAGATAAGATCCTCCTTCTGCTTCGAGCTCCACAGGACTCAAGCAGGTATTGCCTATGAATAGGTTACTATATTTCAAGTAAGCTTTTGATTAGTGGATTTGGTCTTCACTGCTATGCTATTGTACTTTCGACTATTTCAACAAAAGATCACTCTACAAACAGGTGAGAATGTCCTGACACAGAGCTTGACAATAGGAACTATAACTGTAACAGCATAGACAATGGAATAAGGTGTTAGGAATAAGGTGTCTCAACCTTGGATAATTCCTATTCTTATTATTTGTTTTGTAAAATGTATTTCTTGCAAATAATGTAATTAAGTGTGAGTGTACATGTCTAGTTGGCATGTTGATGTGTCACTCCACTTGGTGTGTCGGCATCTTGACTTGTGTGTAAGGAGATCATGGTTGAAACGGTTATGACGGATTCCTATGACATGTAAGAGCTATGTCTGGAAGATTCAATGACAGGTGAAGACATGTGGCAACTGATAAAATTGAGTACTATACACTCTTCCCCAATCGTGGGGTTCGGGGAAAAAAATTTTGGGTTCCTATTTTCTTGAAGAATGGTAAAACCCTAATACGGCTATCTTTGGAAGTTGCCCTAAAAAGGAAGTGCATGATATAAGCATTTTTTAGGGTTGCGAAGATAGGAGAAGTTAGTGTATTGTTGGAATGTTTTATGCTACTACGATTTGTCTTCAAGGGTTGGAAAAATCTTTTGAAATAACTTGCATTGCAAGTGTATTGTAAACTGTAATAGTTTTGATTAATACACTGTGCAAGTTTTGGAGTGCTGGGGTTTTTACCGAAAGGTTTCCCTAGGATAAATCATTGTGTCATTCTCTATTTTCTGTATGCATGATATATGGTTGCAATATCTTTGTTAAAGTAGTTAATGAATCTGAAATTGTAAGGATTTAAAAGAATTTGCACAATACTTTCCTTTAGAGATTAGTGTAGGAAGCGGTTTCCACACCTGAGTTTCCTTACAAGTGGTATCAGAGCCTGATCAACTTTTGATCCTAGTTGTTGGGTAGGGTTTTTTGAGCTAATCTCAAGTTGAGTGGGAGTTTTGTGCAGAGCATTCTGAATCTTATTTGCAGATTGAGATGGCAAGTTCCTCATACCGTAGAATGGAGGTGGAGAAATTTAATGGCACTAATTTCGAGTTGTGGAAACTCAAGATGGAAGACATGCTTGAAGACCACAATCCATGGGAGGCTACTTCACTTGATGTGAAACCTGCAGTGATATCTCAAGCGGATTGGGAGATCAAGGATCGGAAGGCTAAGGGTCTCATCAGACTCTGTTTAGCAGATGTTGTTCTTCTGAATGTTCTTGATGAGACTACTGCAAATTCTTTGTGGAAACAGCTTGGGTTTGTGTATCAGGCCAAATCTCTAGTGAATAAGTTGTTCTTGAGAAAGAATTTGTATTCTTTAAGAATGGAGGAAGGTGGATCCATAACTGATCATCTCAACGCATTCAATTTATTGATTGCACAGTTGGCATCATATGGTGTCAAGATCGAGGAGGAGGATTGTTGTATGACCCTGCTTTGTTCCTCGCCGGATTCGTGGGACCATCTTGTGATGGCTCTCAGAAGTACTATAGTCACATTCTGTATGGATGATGTGGTGTCTTCGCTGCTATTTGAGGAGATATGAAGAAAGACTTTGGATTTTTCTAAGGAAGCCCTTGTTGTTCACGGGAGATCCAACGATAGAGGAAAGCAGAATGACAAGTCAAAGAAGGGAAGATCCAAATCCTATGGGAGTTCTAAGACTCCTGGACAGTCCAAGGTGAAATGTTGGAACTATGATAAAACTGGGCACTTCCCGAAGGACTGCAAAGAACCAAAGAAGAAGAAGAAAGGCTCAGATTCAGCTTCTGAAAAATTTCAAGAAGATGGAGATGCTTTTATTGTAGCTTTGGCAACCCATGCATCTGATGATGTGTGTTTGGTAGACTCGGGTGCTTCTTTTCACATGACCTCTCATCAAAACTGGTTCTCAAAATATGAAGAGTTTGATGGTGGAAAGGTGTACTTGGGTGATGATTCTCACCTAAAGATAGTTGGACCCGGAAGGGTCACTATCAGATTTCTTGATGGACGAGTAAAGGGAATCAACGGAGTTATGCACATTCCAGGTTTGGCACAAAACCTATTATCTATAAGTATGTTGAATGATGTAGGTGTGCAGGTTGTTTTTTTGAAAGAAGGATGCAAGATGATGAGAGGATCGATAGTGCTTGCGAGGGGTACTAGGAGAGGTACCTTATTTCAGCTAGATGCATGTATTCCTCTATGTAATAGTTCTTCATCCTCACCATCTGAACAAGCAGTGAAGAAGTCTGTGGTTATTGGTTCCGATGGCAGTGCAAACACTTTGGAAGGTAAGATTCATGTAGAAAAGACAATGTTGTGGCATATGAGATTTGGCCACATTGGTGAAAAAGGTCTCAGAACCCTGAAAAATAAAAACCTCATTGAGGGGTTAAATGATTGCAATCTTGAGTTTGACTTCTGCGAACACTGTGTCTATGGTAAACAAAATCATGTTCAATTTTACTCTAGTTCTCACAAATCTTCTGATGTTTTGGATCTTATTCATTCTGATGTATTTGCTCCTGTAAAAGTTCCTTCAATCTCCAAGTCTGTATTTTTTGTATCTTTCATAGATGATTACAGTAGAAGGACTTGGATTTATTTTCTTAAAAGTAAGACACAAGTCTTTAGTCGGTTCAAAGAATTTAAAGTTCTTGTAGAGAATCAGACTAGTAAGAAGATTAAGTGTGTGAGAACTGACAATGGTGGTGAGTTTTGCTCAGTAGAGTTTGAACAATTCTGTAAAGAACAAGGTATTGAGAGGCATAAGACAACTCCTTATACCCCATAGCAAAATGGAGTTGCAAAGAGAATGAACATGACACTGATGGAGAAGGCTAGGAGTATGCTTAGTGGAGCTGGTTTAGAACAAAGGTTTTGGGCCGAAGCTGTGGCCATTGCTTTCTATCTAGTCAACAGATCTCCTACATCAGCTCTTGTTGGTAAGACACCCATGGAGGTGTGGTCTAGTAAGAAGCCTTCAATTAGACATCTTCATATTTTTGGTTGTGAAGCTTATGCACATGTTCCAAAGGAGAAAAGATCTAAGTTGGAAAATAAAGTTGTCAAATGTATTTTCATCGGATACAGTGTTGGTGTGAAAGGATACAAGCTTTTGGATCCTATGACGAGTAAGGTGTTGTATAGTAGAAATGTTATTTTTAGAGAGCTAACATCTTCTCCTATTGTGCTACAACCAGATGAAAAAGAAAAGGAAAAAGATGTTGTTCAGTTGCCTCCTACCCCTAAGAAGACTGAATAGAGAGACCATGTTGGGTCTAATGATGAGGAGAGCTCTAGCAGCTTTGATAATTCGGAAGAAGAGGAAGAACAACCTCAACCTTAGCCCTTGAGGAGATCCTTGAGAGAAAGAAAGCAACCAGAAAGGTTTGGCTATTCTCTATTAGATTCCAATTGTGCTTTTGCTTTGATTACTAACACTGATGAGCCCAGATTTGTGAAAGAGGCTTTGGGCATGGAAGATCCAGGTTCCTGGATTGAGGCTATGGATGATGAGATAGCTTCATTAGAGAAAAAAAAAACTTGGGACCTTGTACCTTTTCCTAAAGGGAGAAAATCTATTGGCTATAAATGGGTGTTCAAGAAGAAATTCTATGCAGATGGTAGTGTTGAAAGGTTCAAAGCTAGATTGGTTGCAAAGGGGTACTCATAGGTAGAGGGAATAGATTATGGTGAAATATTCTCTCCTGTCGCAAAGTTGACATCCATTAGATTTCTGTTATCTCTTGTTGCATCATATGATTTAGAGATAGAACAGATGGATGTGAAGACAACTTTCCTTCATGGTGATTTGGAGGAAGATATTTATATGTCATAGCCTGAGCACTACATTGTTAAAGGTAAAGAATCCTTAGTTTGCAGATTAAAGAAATCTCTATATGGTTTGAAGCAATCTCCTAGGATGTGGTACCTTAAGTTTGATGCCTTTGTGTTGTCAATTGAATTTGTAAGATCGAAATCAGATCATTGTGTTTATTTCAGAGTTGAAAATGATCGCCTTCTTATTGTTGCATTATATGTTGATGATATGTTGTTGTTTGGCAAGGGTAAGGGTATGATTTCTAATTTTAAATCTTAGTTGTCAGCACAGTTTGAGATGAAAGATCTTGGGGCAGCAAGGTACATCTTGGGTATGAAAATCAATAGAGATAGGTCTAACAGAAAACTTTGGTTGAGTCAAAGTAAGTATGTGAAGTCTGTGTTGGACAGGTTCAACATGGTAGATTGTAGACCACTATGTGTTCCTATTTTTGTGGGAACAAAGTTATTTATAAATGATTGTCCAAAATCTCCTAGTGAGGTGGAGGACATGAGTAGAGTACCTTATGCTAGTGTAATTGGTAGTCTTATGTATGCTATGGTTTGTACTAGACCAGACATTGCCCAAGCAGTGGGAGTTCTGAGTCAGTTTATGGCTAACCCTGGACGGGTACATTGGGATGCAGTTAAGCGAGTATTCAGATATTTGAGGGGTACATCAGATTACTCCATATGTTACCATGGTAACTCTTCTGGATCTCCGCATTCAATTTGTATTTGTGGGTTTGTGGATTCAGATTGGGCAGGTGATATTGACAGCAGCAGATCCACCAGTGCTTATGTGTTCACTATGTTTGGTGGTGCTATCAGTTGGATGAGTAAGTGACAACATGTGGTTGCTTTTTCCACTACAGAAGCTGAGTACATGGCTGCTACTCATGCTTGTAAGGAAGCCATTTGGCTTAGGAGACTATGTTCTAATGTTGGTGTTGATGTAGAACAGATTACTATTTGGTGTGACAGTCAGAGCACTATTTGGCTTGCGAAGAATCCAACTTTTCATGTCAGAACGAAGCACATTGATGTGCAGTTTCACTTTGTGAGAGATATGGTGGAAGATGGAAAAGTAAATTTGGAGAAGGTAGATACTATGAAGAATATTGCAAATGCATTAACGAAACCAGTGGGCACTGAGAAGTTCAGATGGTGTTTGGAGTCTATGGGCCTTTTGGCCTATAGCGGTTAGTTCATGTTGCTCTTACAAGGTGTTCGACAAGTGGGAGAATGTTAGGAATAAGGTGTCTCAACCTTGGATAATTCCTATTCTTATTATTTTTTTTGTAACATGTATTTCTTGCAAATAATGTAATTAAGTGTGAGTGTACATGTCTAGTTGGCATGTTGATGTGTCACTCCACTTGGTGTGTCGGCATCTTGAATTGTGTGTAAGGAGATCATGGCTGAAACGGTTATGACGGATCCTATGGCACGTAAGAGCTATGTTTGGAAGATTCAATGATAGGTGAAGACATGTGGCAACTGATAAAATTGAGTACTATACACTCTTCCCCAATCGTGGGGTTCGGGGAAAAAAATTTTGAGTTCCTATTTTCTCGGAGAATGGTAAAACCCTAATACGACTATCTTTGGAAGTTGCCCTAAAAAGGAAGCGCATGATATAAGCATTTTTTAGGGTTGCGAAGATAGGAGAAGTTAGTGTATTGTTGGAACGTTTTATGCTGCTACGATTTGTCTTCAAGAGTTGGAAAAATCTTCTAAAAGAACTTGCATTGCAAGTGTATTGTAAACTGTAATAGTTTTGATTAATACACTGTGCAGGTTTTGGAGTGCTAGGGTTTTTACCGAAAGGTTTCCCCAGGGTAAATCATTGTGTCATTCTCTATTTTCTGTATGCATGGTATATGGCTGCAATATCTTTGTTAAAGTAGTTAACGAATCTGAAATTGTAAGGATTTAAAAGAATTTGCACAATACTTTCCTTTAGAGATTAGTGTAGGAAGTTGTTTCCACACCTGAGTTTCCTTACATAAGGAAGTGAATCCTTCTTTTTGTGAGTACATCTCAAGGAAGGTTAACCTTTGATTCTCTCTCTAAGGAATCAACAATCTAAACCATATCACCTGGATACAGTCCTTTCACAATATGCATGAACGTAGAAACTGAAAAGAACTGGTAATGAAATTTTGTGTTTGATGTCTAAGAGATAACTGCATCACTAATAGCCAACCAGTGCCTATTCTTGGGCAAAGAGTCAGAAGATACAACCAATAGGTCACAAATCAAATAAAATACCACAGAATGCCTTACAAACTGAATGCAATCTAGATAGAGTGCCTTACAAACTGTCTTCTCACTTCTATATTGTTCAATCAAATCCTTCAATAATGTCAACTCTCTAAAACTACTTATGAAATTTAATTCTCTCCTTGAGAGATACTCACAAATAATCAAACAGATACCTTGTAGCTGGTATGTTTTCAGTTGCCTTACAAATAAACATACAAGAGCCATAACAAAAATGCAAGGAGACAGAACAACAGAGAACAGGGACTGCACTGTATTTTATTGAAATGATCTTTCTTTCATACATTAAGGACATAAAACTCAATGCATATACAAGGTTGAGAAATTTGTTTTGCAGAAATACATTCAAAAAACCATCTGGAAGCCTGCTGTAAAATCTTCTGAGTGAGAGGGCAGAACTAGTCTGAAACCCTTCAACAGAACAGAAGAAGAAACAAGGACATGAACCCCTTACACTGAGAAAAGAAGAGAATAAATAGACTGAGAGAGAAACCCTAAAATTTGCACTTGACCAACACCTACCCACTCTGCAATCTGATCTCATTTGTCCTCTCTCTCCTCTGAATATATGATCTTCTCGGGCACCTCCAAAATCTGATCTACTTTGTCCTTTTTTGCATAAAATCTGCTCATCTACTAGAAATCTGATTTCTTTGTCCTTCTGTCGGATCTACAAAATCAATCAATTTTGAAAAAAAAAGTCTCCCCAAAATCTGCTCGTGGATTTAAAAGCTCATACTACTCTCAACAACTTGATCTGATCTAATTCTAACTGCCATCACTGTGTCCGTCATCTTCTGGTGTTTCCAAAAATATCTTATACTGCCATATTCTAAAAAAAAATGGATTTCCCAAGCATTTTCCCGTGAGTAGCTCTGTCATGAAAAATTTTAAAATTTCTCTAATGTTTCAACTATGTTATGTTTTTTAAATCTTTTATAACTTTAAAATCTGCACATGCCACCAAAACTTGCCACTTGTCACCATTTCATTGGATGCTCAGACAAACTCACCTTTAACCCCAGTCCATCTGGAGATCTGGAGACTACATTAATTTCTAAATCTCTGAATCATTTCCTTGACCATGGTTTCATTTAAAGACTTAGAGAATGGCTTTAGTCTCTAGGTCTCTGAATCTTCATCTGAAGACTTGGAGACTAAGTCTCTAAGTCTCATAATCATTTCCTCTTCTTTTGCTTTCTTATGAGATTTGGAGACTGTCTTTAGTCTCTAGGTCTCTGAATCTTCATCTAGAGACTTGGATACTAAGTCTCTAAGTCTCATAATCACTTGGAGACTTGGAAACTTCTCTATTATGAGACTTGGAGACTTCTCCATTATGAGACTTGGAGACTAAGTCTCTAAGTCTCATAATCATTTGGAGATTTGGAGACTTCTCTATTATGAGACTTGGAGACTAAGTCTCTAAGTCTCATAATCATTTGGAGACTTGGAGACTTCTCTATGACAAGTGTCCCTTTCTACAAAATTTCTTCTGGGCCCACTGGCATGAAAATCAAGGTGGATGCACAAGCCTGGGCAAGCATAGCTTCCAGCACTTTGATTTATTTCATATGTTTGGAGCATTCCATATAAACATGTCAAATTTTGAAATTGGGAGCAATGTGGGATAAATGTTATGAAATTTTTATGGGCAGTTTAGACAGTTTCGCACTTGGATGACTGTATCTCACGAACCAAGATGAATTTTGAAAATCGCTCCAGTGAGAATTTATATAACTACATTTGCGACAACATATCCAAAAATGAGCTCGATCCAACGGTTCAATAAAAAGTTATGCCCCCCGCAATATGACTGTGTTTTTCTTTTCTACAAATCCATGTATGCACAAAATCCATTGATTCAAAAAATTTGTTCTGTGGGATCCCATAGTATTTGGTTCTAAACTTTGAAGAAGATTCTCCTTCATATGCCAACTTGGGCTTCTCTATTTGTCTTCCACATTTGCATTAATTTTCCAACCATTCAACTGGACATACACTGGCAAAGAACAACCTCGTGAGTTATAAAAAATATATTGATTTTTTTCAATTGTTCACTCCAAATTTGTGCCAAATTTGAGAGTACCAACACGATGTTTGGTTACTTGGCTGGTAATCTCGGTAGAAGACTGGCGTTTCTCAGTCTTTGATGGTAAATCTTGGTCGAAGTTTGTTAGGCTTCACCGATGGAGCTTGGTGGTGATTCTTAGTTGGAAGTTCTGATGGATCTCAGTTAATGTTGGTCACTCGGTGACTTGGTGTTTTGTTGCTCGGTGCTCGGTTACCGATGAGGTCTTAGTGTTTATGCCTATTGCTTGGTCTCTAGAGGACTCGGTCACTAGAGGAAGCTCGGTCATTGAAGGAGACTTGACACTTCTGGTGCTCGGCGATGCCTGTGGTGTTCGATAGATTTCCTGATGCTCGATAGTTTGGATTACTGATGATTGTTCTTGGTGAATCGGCTTGGCCGACTGGTGCATTTAATCTAGGTCGCATTCCTTGAGTTATGGATTGACCGTTGGACGTGTGGGGACCTAGATCTAGCATGTTGCATTATCCTATGTGGATTTGGAGGCCGACTTGGTGAATTAGTTATTTGTGAAGTTATTTGTGAGTCGACTGATGTTTGGCATTAATATTTGTATATTTGGAAGCCGACTGGCTTTGGGGATTTAATTGTTTGTAAAACCAACTTGTGGCCGAGGTTTAGTATTTAAAGAGGTGTTTGGGTAGTTTTTTAGGGCAGTAGCAGATGTCTGGATCTGTGAAAGAAGAGTTAGTAGCTTGCGGGCTTAGGTAGCAGAAAGATTGCTTGGAAGTTTGAGTACAAGTTCAGATCTTTATTGGAGTGCCTACTAGTGTCATGTTGTGTTGCAGACTTGGGTTAGCTAAGGAGAAGTGTGTTGGATCCTGCGTGATCTTGTAGAACTGTTTCTTGCATTGTAATTGGCCATAACCGGGAAGGCCTTACAGCCCGACACATTGCATGTAATCAGTTATTTGATGAAATAAAGACATCTATTTTCTTTCAGATCTAGTTTCTTGTTGTGTTTTCCATTGTGTTGGTGTTTGGCTGCAAGATCGGTCAGTCCTTAATTGGATTCACCATCCTTGACTGCATCAATTTCTTATTTGTAAGATCTTTAAGAGCTGAGTGGATAATGTTTTAATCCACAATTGTGATTGATGCAAGCTTTTGTAATGTGTAACTAAAAACTCAGAGATAATTAATAAGAGATTTTCCCCTACTGAAAGTGGACGTAGCCAAATTGGTGAACCATTGTAAATCTTTGTGTACAATCTTTTGTCTCATTTTTCTTATTTTTGTTGTTTGTAACTTTTATTATTATTTCCCAATTGGTATCAAAGCCAGGTAGGATTGCTAGTTGAGATTTAGGTGGTTTAAATTCTGGAATCATGGAAGAAGTGAAGGTAGAGAAGTTCTCTGGGCAAAATTTCAGTTTGTGGAAAGTAAAGATGGAATCCTTATTGACAAAGAAAGATATCTCACTTGCAATTGAATAAAAATAGAAGAAGCCAGCTTCAATGAAGGAAGAAGATTGGGAAACTCTTAACAAGAAAGAAAAAGTAACTATATTTCTCTCGCTATCCAACAATGTTCTCTTCAATGTCTCAGTTGAACCAACAACAAAAGCAATTTGGGATAAACTCACAGTCATGCATCCAATGTCATCAGCTGCAAATAAAGTCTTCACCATGAAGAAGCTTTAGAAACTCAAAATAAAGGAAGGAGGCATCATGGCAAACCACATCAATGAGTTTAACATTCTAACTAGCCAAGCAAATTTAGTTGGCAAGACACAAGATGATGAGAACAAGGTTGTTCTCTTGTTGTGTTCTTTACCTAGAAGTTGGGATGGAGTTGTGATAGCGGTTAGAGATTTGATATCTGGTAAGAAAAAGAGTTTTTGATGATGTAGTGGCTACTCTTTTCACTGAAGACATGAGGAGAAAGAACCAAGAATCCTCATTAGGTGAAGCCTTAACAATTGTAAGCACCGAGAATAGAGGAAGGAGCCACAATAGAGGCATAAATAATCATCATAGGAGCCAAATCAGCTAGGAGACCATAGTCTAGAGGGAGAAATGGTGATTGTTGGTTTTGCAGTAAATATGGTCATGTGAAAAAGAATTGTAGAAACTATAAGAAAACACAAGAAAGAGTGTGAGACAGTGAAGCCAACATGGCTTATGATAAGGATGATCTTGTTTTGATACTATCAACAAGCGAGACTACTTCAGATTCTTGGGTCTTGGATTTCGTCATTTCATTTCATGCCTCCCCATGTACGGAATACTTCACAAATTACCAAGAAGGTAAGTTTGGAGAAGTATATTTAGTTGATAACAAAGCTTGTGAAATTGTTGGTAAAGGAGACATTTTATTGTCATTAAAAGGGGGTGGTAAATGGTTGTTAAAGGATGTATGTCATGTTCCCAAATTAAAAAGAAATCTAATTTTGGTAACTCAACTCTACACAAGGTTTTCTTACCTCTCTTACAGACATATGGAAAGTCATGAAAGGTTCCATGGTTGTTGCAAAGGGTGATAGAATTGGTAGCATATATATTGTAGAAAATATTGGTCAAGTGGGAGCTACTATGACAGTTGTGGACAACAACTCGAAACTATGGCATCAAAGGCTCAACCACATAAGCAAGAAGAGCCTTGATGTTATGAAAAAGAGGGAACAACTACCGAACCTCAAATTAATTGATTTATAATTTTGTCAACATTATCTTTATGGAAAACAGAAGTGAGTCAGCTTCCTGAAAACTAGGAGTGAAAAGAAGAGCACATCATTATCAGTAGTATACTTTGATGTATTTGGACCCACTGAGGTAACCTCCATTGGAGAAGCTAACTATTTTGTTACCTTTCTTGATGATTGCACAAGAAAAGTGTGGATATATATGTTTCATAGGAAATCTGAAGTATTTAGAAAATTTAAATTTTTTAAAGCCTCGGTTAAAAATCAGATTGGGCACAAAATCAAATGTTTACAAACTGATAATGACTGAATTTTTTTCTTTGGAATTTGATTATTTTTTATTGATAACGGTAGTTATAGAATCAAAATCGTTCCATTTACACCTCAAGAAAATGGAGTTGCCGAGAGGTTAAATAGAATGATTTTGGAGAAGGCAAGATGTATGCTTTTAAATGCAGGTTTAGGAAAATAATTTTGGGTAGAAGATTGCAATACAACTGTGTATTTGATCAGTGAAGCCCCTCATCTCAGTTAGATTTTGGTATTCTGGAAGAAGAATGGCTGGGAAAGAGAATTTCATATTCTCACATCCAGGTATTTGGATGTGAAGTTTATGCACATGTTCCAAAAGAAAAGTGGGCCAAATTGGACCCGGAATCTCACAAAGGCATCTTCGTGGGTTATGGAGAAGATCAATATGGTTTTCGAATTTAGGATCTGGTGGAAAAGAAAATCATGCCGAGTAGAAATGTTGTTTTCAATGAGAAGACATTCTCAGCTTTGTAATCTCCACCAACACAATCCAAAGAATATGTCTTTCTCCAATTTTTAAAATAATAATTCTCAGAGATAGAACAATGGTAGAAATTTGCAGACAGTGCATTCTCCAAATCTATTTTCCCCTACATCTGTATTAGCTCCTCACCCATATTTCTTCTTCATCCACTGACAATATGTGGAATAGAAATACACACAATGAACAGAGTATTGGCTTTGACTTTAACAACCTCAGTGATGAAGTCTTACAATCTTCATTAAATACCACAACACAAAACATAGATAATAATTCTATGTTTAAATAGTCAAATCTAGACAGCATTGGAGGGCAGGTTCGCAAGTGTGAAGGCCATTACCAAACGGTGTTTGAACCTAGTCAAGATTTAGGAGATCGTGGATCTTTATCCATGCAAGAAATCCAACACGCCAATAATTTTTCCTCTACACCAACATTGACGCACCATACATTGACCATAGTGGGGCACAGTTTAACCAAATCATTATTGATTTGGATCCCACACAAGAAAATTATGGTGAGAAAAATGGTGGTGAGCCTGGTTAAAGTGGATGTACTCCTTCCTTCACGCAAGCTCGAGATGGGTTAAGGAACTATGTTCCAATACAAAGGGGTCGATAACTTGCAAACAACCAGCTCAAGAAATGTTGACATAAATGGCGACAGTAATATTGGTCATCTTTTCCATAGTATTGAAAATAGGGGTGATGTTAGAAATCTGACAGAGGTTTCTAATCATCAAAAGAGTATATAAAACATTAATGCTAATAACAGTGACAGTGGTGATTAAAATAGACAGATATCCAAAACGGGCAAAGTGAAGGGACAAAGAACTTTTAAGACAAGTTGTGCCAGTAATAATAGTGGTAATAGTGATTTCAATAATAATCAAGGATTGAGGAGGTCAATATGACAAAGAAAACTTCTTGCAAAATTTTCTAATTATGAACTATTGTATTCAGAAGAGGTAGAGCTAGAGTTATTATCTCTGATCAAGTAGAGCCTATGAGCTTTAAGGATGCAATGCAAGAGGAAATGGACTCCTTACTTGCAAATGAAACTTGGGATTTAGTTCCCCTTCCTCCAAATCGAAGAGCATTGAAAAATAAATGGATTTTTTGGTTGAAAGATACAAAGCCAGACTCGTGGTGAAATGCTTTGATTAGAAAAAGGAATCAATTTCAATGATATCTTCTCACTATAGTCAAAATGACCACTATTCGTGCCATTTTGGCATTGGTTACATCTCATAATCTTGAACTTGAACAACTTTATGTAAAAACCACATTTCTTCACGGTGACATAAATGAAGAGCTATACATGATGCAACCCGAAGGTTTTGTCAAACGTGGATAGGATCATTTATATTATAGTTTAAAGAGAAGTTTATGTGGGCTCAAGCAAGCCCCAAGGCAATGGTACCTCAAGTTTGATAGTTTCATGATTGAGTATCATTTTGTATTATGTGAATATGATCTATGTGTATACTACAAAAGGTTATCAAATGGTGCATTTTTTCTTCTCTTACTTTATATTGATGACATGCTAGTTACCGGCTCTAGCATGAAGCTGATTTATGAATTGAAATATTGATTAGCCCAAAGCTTTGCAATGAAGAATTTAGGGGCAGCGAGGTGGATACTTGGTATGACCATTATCCAAGATAGACAGAAGAAAGGGATCAAGTTATCTCAATAACATTACATTCTCAAATTTTTGGAGAGGTTTGGCATGGCAGATGCCAAAGCGGATAGCACTCCATTAGCTGATCATTTCCGATTAACTTCAACAATGTGTCCCAAGCCACAAGAGGAACGACCAAAAATGAAGGGAATTCCATATTCTTTAGCTATAGGCAGCCTTATGTATGCTATAGTGAGAACTCGCCAAGATATTTCCCATGCACTGGGAGTGGTAAGTAGATTTATGAGTAATCCAGGTAAACCACATTGGAATGCAGTCAAATGGATCCTAAGATATCTCAAAGGAACTTCTGACTTTGTGTTGTGTTTTGGCAGCAAGGATGTCCCATTGAGAGGCTTTATTGATTCTGATATAGCTGGAAATTTAGACAATAGAAGATCCACTACTAGTTATGCATTTACTTTTGTCGGAGTAGCGATCAGTTGGGCCTCAAGGTTGCAAAAAGTAGTATCACTTTCAACAATAGAAGCTGAATATATTGCTCTCATTGAAGGAACAAAAGAGATGATTTGGTTTTAGCACTTATTTGGTGATTTAGATTGTCCTCAATATGGTTCCACTTTGTTTTGTGATAGCAATGGTGCTATTCACTTAGCAAAGAATGTCTCCTTTCACAATTGGACTAAACATATTGAAGTGTGTTTGCATTTCATTCGAAGCATGCTTGAGGAGAGAAAACTTCAAGTGGAGAAGATAGACACCAAAGAGAATCCAGTTGATGCACTCACAAAGATTGTTCCATGAGAGAAGTTCGAGTTTTGTCGAGATTCTCTCAGCATTGTCAAGAAAGAATAGTAGGGACAAAGTATGGGAATGTCTCTTGTATTGCAGCAGTCGTTGGACTTCAAGTGAGAGTGTGTTGGGTATATGAAGCCCAATGGTCACTTTACTTTTCCCTCCACAATTATGACTTTTCATTTCTCATTTGTAAGCTCTTTAAGAGCTGAGTGGATAATGTTTTATTCCACAATAGTAATCGGTTCAAGCTATTGTAATGTGTAACTAAAAACTCAGAGATAATTAATAACAGATTTTCCCCTGCTGAAAGTGGACATAGCCAAATTGGTGAACCACTATAAATCTTTGTGTTCAATCTTTTGTCTCATTTTTCTTATTGTTGTTGTCTATAACTTTTTGCACTTCTGATTATTTCATAGATATATCATATAGTAGAAGTCGTAAGAGACAATATTTAAAGACTTGGACAACTAACTGATTAATTAAGGGATTGTATGATTAATATCTAAACAATTAGGTGCCAACAATGAGTGAATTGAGATATCAACACATACCATCGATTAGTCTTGAAGAGGTCAATGGTTAATGACAAGACAAGAATATCAATATTGTTATGTTAATAGTAATTATGTAAAGCAAAAACTAATCAATTGTTAGATTATTGTTGTTGTGGTTCAGTTTAGTAACCAATGATTACTATAATAATATTTTTATAAATAAATACAAAAAATTGACCAATCATTAAGAACAATGATTACCAATCATTTTGGGATTAGAATATGATAATCAAGTCAATCATGAAGACATCGATTAGTAAAGACCAATTATTAATGATAGTAGTCCCAATGTAGTGCAATTAAAATAAGCAATCATGTAAAGACACCAAACACATCTCTTGGAATGCAACTTATCATTATTTGCAAAGATATATATAGTCATTTGATGTGATCATTCCAAGATCATCGGATCATAGATTATAAAAGATATATATATTGATTACCGGTCAGATGGAAGGATAAATGGGAATCAATATTGGGCATTCAATAAAAGAAATAAAAATATAATATCATCGGCAAGAAGCAATTAAGTAATACTGATCACGAAATATTATTTCTGAATCTTCTTAGTATAATAAACTAGTATATGGTCAAATATATATAAATTATATATCAAAAGTATATAACTGAATTAAATAATTGAACGATCTATAATAGACGCCTAAAAGATCTAATATATCTAAATAATAAGAGTTATCTAATACATATTAATATTATATATATGTCAATCATATTGAGATCAGAATCGGAAATTCATAATAATATAACAACAATAATTAATTAGTATATACATTCCTACACACACAGTCCTATTACTATTTTAATCTAAGAAGGGAAGACAGAGGTGTGTCCAAAGAGGGGCTTGTCAAAATCCAAACAATGGCTACATTCCCAAGATAAGGTACCGATCTGTGACCCTAAGCACCTTGCGGGCATAGTCCCAAGATAGGCTAAGAGCTTGGATCTATAAACTTTGAGGGAGCCCATTGCAGTTGGTCTCTAGGTGCCTTGGTTATACACCTAATCCTTCCCTTAGCAAGTTGGAATAGTAATAAGGTCAGTATAGATGTCTATAAATATGCATAAATAACTTAGTTGGATTAAATGAATGAATACTCCTTTATACTTTGATTGAGTTATTATATCTTTACCCATTTGGTTTGGACATATATATTAGAATTGGGTTAAATTGGAAATGACTAAGTCTAAGCCTAATAAGGGACATTACACACTAATCTTGTGTCAGATTGAGCCAATGATAGTGAGAATATGCGAGTGTTATGTATTTTCCTACAAAGATTAGCAAATAGACTCTTTTAAATGCTTGTTAATGGTTGGAAGGTCTGAAAAGAAACATACAAGGCAATTCATGGGCTCGTGTTTTGATAGTTTACGGTACATACTTTTCCAATAGACAAGATGATAATACTAAAGACTTATTGGTGTTGACAGACGATGATAGATTAACTAGCACATGCACCCAAAGGAGGTGCAAGGGATACACTGATAGGTGTTTGTTTGAAAGCATAAATGAAGGTTTACATAGTAAAAGGAAGTGTCACTAATAACTTCTTCCTCAGGAATATACATCCTCACGTGATCACTAAAATGAGAGAAAACTGAACCTTTGGTGTAATGACTATCAAGCATTCTTTTGAGCTCGTCTTGTTGATTAAGGAGAACCTGTATATTCTTGATGGAATTTGAGGATTTTGAGCAATCAGAGTACTTCATTCAAACAAAAAGCTTTTGGTAATCGATTTTATTGTAAAGTTTTGTTCTTTCTTCTTTAGATAATGTCGAACCCACTCTAAATACAAAACTCAAATAACTTAAATACAAAATTGTTTTCATCATAATTTGCAATAACCCACCCTAAACTATAAAAAATATATCAAAATAATGTTGGCCTCCAACAAGGAATACCCAATTACTTGAAGCTTAGTACATGAAGGCATGAATCTGAAAAATTGCCTTGGCTTTCTCATTATCACAGAAAATAAGGGACAACCCAAATGTCTCAATTTTACTCTCCTATGCAAACCACCTTCACTTCCTTGACGAATAGGGGGAGCATTACAAGCTCTTCATTCAAATGAAAACAAAGTAATCATCTATAGTATCTTCTTTCCCTTGAAGTAATTTGTATTTCTTAGGTATCTTAGTCATGATATATTGATTATATCCTTTGATTCTCAAGTAAAGCTTTGTTAGTTGTTTCAAGGCAATAGTTGCATATCTATCCAGATGGTCTTCATTCTTCTCATATAAGGTAAGAACTATGAGGAAAGTAACAAGACCTATAATGGAAAGCATCCATTAGCTACAATTGTAGTTACACAAAATAGGTCTTGCATAAGCAACCAGCCAATAATGTGGGGAAATGATCCATAAGTAAACAATCTTCTTTTTGTTCCCAAAATATAAACTCATTTCTAAAATCTCAAAAATATTTAATAAAAATAAGCATAATGGTAGAATCAGGAACTTACTCGTCTATTCAAGTGTAAGAAAATCAAACCAACCTCCAACAGTTGAGATAAGCCACAAGCAAGTAATCATCTGAGACAGATATTAAGGATCCTGTAAAACAATTTTATTTGCAAGGAGAAAAAATGCCTAAACATAGGGAGTTTTGGCCTATAATCACCTTGAAGAAGAGTTTAGGATCTTTCCCATGTGAAATATCATTTGCATCTCTGAATAAAAAGTTGACATGTTCATGTATTGAACTGGTTGTTTTGCTCATGAATTCTTTTGATAGTTCTAATTCAGACAAAGGAAGTGGTGGTCTGTAGTTGTACAATCCAAGATGAGTCAATTAAATGGGAGAATTACATATATATTTTGACTATTCAAAATAGCTCTAAATTCCACCATCTTGTCAAAAGTTTCAAATGAGATCAGTTAACATAAAAATAAGTTTGTAAATTAAAAACACATAAGGTGCAGAGATTGAATTAAAAACACACAAATTGCAAACAACTTGAACATTTTGGAAGTTAAACAAGGTGGCCTCTCCAAAATATTGTTTACCAATTTTCCTAGTGTTTGAAAATGGCCAATAATTGAGAGAGTAGCTAGATCTGAGTTATAAAGATTTTATCATTACAAATTAGAATAAAACTTTTATTGAGGTTTAGTTTAAAGCAATTTATGTACCCTGATTTTACACAAATGTTCCTTTTGGTCATTTGAAACCAACCTTGCAAAATATGGTTCATTCAGCATAGCACATTGGCCTACTTTTGAGTTTGATTTGAGATCAAGGGTTTTTATGGTCAAGCTTGTAATAGATATTTGGGCTCTATTGGTATCAAAGTGCTTCCTTAATGCCTACCAAAAAACTTGAAGTTGGGAAATTGAGCTAAATTGCAGCTATTAATGTTGTTTGTAAGGAAATGTCCTATTCTACTTTGTTTCATATAAGTTTGAGTCGAGTTAATTCAATTAATGATATTTTGCCGCTCTCTTAGATGTATTAAGCTGATCATTGTCACCTTTGCAAGCTGAAATAATTGTAAGCAATTTAGCTATAAATCTTATCTTAGAACACATAGTTGTGCAGTTGAAATAATGATAAGAGCACAATTTCAAATTACATTATGGTTATCGATGTGTAGGGGAGAACCTATAATGTATTATCATAATGGTTTTGATTACGTAAAAATAGGTTTTGAAAGGACCTGAAACCTTTTACATCAAGATTACAGAATAAGCATTAAAATCCCAATAGAAACAGTGTAACAACACAACAAAAAAACACCAAAAACTAACGAGTCCTCCCAAAAAAGAGAAAAGAGGATAGCAAGAAACAACAGGACAGCAAAAAGACAGCTAGATAGTCTTCATAAGTTCAACCGCCTGATCAACCAGCATCTTCATATTTTCTAAGGACACCTTAAGCTCCTCCAAATCTTTGTTCTTATTGGCCTCCACCTTTTTAAATCTTGCTCTAGTTCTCTTACTAGGCTCCCGTCCCTCCTTGACCTCCTTTGGTGCCTACTCCCCTTTACCCTATTCCAGCTTGTCCACAAGGATTCTGACATGCTCAGTCGAGGCCTTAAGAATGGAAAAGCTCTTCTCAGCAATATTTCCAATAGTCTTCTCCATGTGCACAATACTGCTCTCCATTTTATCCATCCTTCTCAACAAATTCCTTCCCTTAGAAACAGTTTCCACCTCTTTCATTTTATCCTCCATAAGTTGGACCTTCTTCATCGGGATCATAATCCCCTCTGCCCTGCCAATAACCTCCCTCAATTCTTCAATACTCTATCCCATAGTCTTATCACCCAAATTTATCTTACCGAGAGCCCCAACCTCTCTCTGAATGTTCTGAATTTGGTTTTTCATCATATTAATATCACTTTTCATTGTGCTTAGGTTATTGAAAAAAGTAGTACAACCCAGGTTATCATAGGCATTATTCACACAAGCATTATCCTCCTTAGAACTCCCCTTCCTCCCTATGACATTGTTAGCTTTGTCCTTCTCAATATTGGCCACCTCTTGGACAATATCCTACAAGATATTCTCCTCCACAAGCACAGTGTTATCGAAGTTATCAAGACCCCCCATATTGGACTCCTTAATTTTGGAATTCTCAAACAGCTTGTCATGTTTTTACTTAACATTCTCTTCAATAGAAGAGTCATCGTCGTTGAAAATAACAACCCTCTTACCCGCATTCTTTTTCTTGTTCTTGGCTCTAGTGCAGCTCCCAATAGTCTCCATTTCTTTTTTACCCTTCCCCTTAGCACTGTCATCCCTGCTTTCATCATCCTTAGTCTCCATATCCATAAAAAAGTCTTCAATCTTTGCCTTCCTTTTCTTATTCTTGGATGAGGAGCCACGGAGGTTGGAAGACTTTTTGGGTTGATCAGATTCAACCTCATCATCTTCAGTCTCCTCCACATAAGCCTCCTCAGAATCCTTATCATCAGTATCATAATCTTCAAGAGCCTGCGGGACCTCTCAACCTTTTTGGACTTTAACAAATCATACAACAAAACCATCAGACCTTTATGGTAGGTATGGTCGGCCTCAGGATCCTTCTGCAAACTTTTTATGGTAGTATCCAATAAACTCAACAAGTAAAAGGGAAAGTTAACTTTAATCCCATGTCTTAAGTGATTCAACAAGATGAGATGATGGTTATAAATTTTAGTGTATCTCCCATCCAAAGTGATATAACTAATAAGAATAAATATAACCAACCTCCACGGCCTAGAGATGCACTTTAGACTAAAATAGGAATTGACAATCTTCACCATTCTTTTCGTTTCCTGCTCCATCTCCACAAAATCAAGGGCTCTATTTGAAATCTTCCTATCTCTGTAGAAGTTGATCCCCTCAATTTTCAGTCTTGTGGCCTCAGCAATGATCTCCTCCGTGATTTCCACGTACTGTGTCCCAACAAGAATTTCGCCCTTATTCCAAGTTTTAAGAAATTGCCTGGTAATAGTAGGTTTGCTACCATGCAATCTCTCCAACTAGTCTGCCACACCACCATTATACACAATACTCCAGACCTCTAGATTTTGATTCCACTCCTTACAGGTACCTAACTCACACCTCTTCTTACGACTCCCCATGGCTCTGCTTTTGCAAATTTCTCTTATCTCAAAGTTTCTAACAAAACCTTGCTTCTTCACCTTGGAATCATAGTTGTGCCATCTTTTGCCTAAAATAACCCACAAACCGTGTGAATTGAAGGCGATAGTCACATCGTAATCACAAGTAACCCAAAAATCCCCTTTACAAGGACCACTATAATTATTACACATTAATGTAATCTTCATTAAATCTTTTCTGCTTGCTTTGAAACTGATCCCTATCAATTAATGATGACCCTTCAGAGAGAAGGACAGTCTAGTCATCCCAAACAATCTCTGACTGACTTCTACAAGCCACATTAGCAACCCAATCAACCACAAAGTTAGTATCCCTATAGTTGTGGGTGATAACACAATCATCAAAGGTCTTAATTAAATTTTTCGCCTTATGAATGATATTAAATATTGTCCATGAGGGAATCGTATCATTATTAAGGCATCTAATGATATTAAGAGAGTCCCCTTCTAACCACACTTTCCTATAATTTTTATTCTTAGCCAACATAAGACCATGGAGAGCAACACTAGCCTCGACAACATGATTTGTCTGAATACCAATAGGAATAGCCTTAGCACCTTTGCATATCTCATTCTCATCTTTGATGACGATACCACAACCAGCTATCCCCGAGTTGCCCTTGGAGGCACTATCAAAATTAATTTTCATCCAACCATTAGGGGGACAACCCACTGAGCCTCATTTCTCAAATTACTCTTGATTCTCTGATCCTTCATACCATCCAACTTCCAGTTCTTGAAGACTTTCACCTCCCAAGCCTCTTTAGGTTCTTGAAATTTGCTAGTCAACCAAATGTTTTCCATCACATCTCTCTTGATTTTGTGGAAAATCAAGATACAACTAGACTCCTTGTTTCTAAAAATCCTATCATTTCTCTCCTTCCAAACACCCCAGCAAATGTAGGGTAAGAGAAAGTTCCAGACAGTAATCATAGTACCAGTATTAGTAGGGGGCCTCCAAGAGGTGAGTAACTCATGTATGCCCTCCGGAAAGACCCACTCAATATTCATCATGTTCAAAAACTTCTCCCAAATTCCTTGAACATAGACACAATGAATGGTCAGATGATTAATAGTCTCCTCATCATTCTTGCAAAGACAACACCTATTAGTTAAGCAAAAACCCCTTTTCCTCAAATTATCAATAGTCAGAATCTTATCCTACAACAAAATCCAAAAAAAAACATTAATTTGTGAGGTTAGTCCTTCAAACCAAGCTTTCGCCCAACAAGGTTCCTGGCAGTTCTCATAATTCTGGTTATACAAAGAGGAAACCGAAAATAACCCATTAGAATTATATCTCCAAATCAATGTATCCTCTTCATCAATAAAAAAGACAACATTCAGGATTTTATTCAAGCTTCTAAGAGAAAGATCCACCCTAGACAAGTCAATCCATCTGTCCCCTTCCCAATAGTTACCCACATGAGTTCCAATGGCCAACTTACATTGCAACATCTTATCCTTCCAATTAGAATCAGAATTAAGAGGATGATCCAGGAGACATTCATCATCCCAAAAGAGAATAGTCTTGCCATTTCCAACCTTCCATTTCACACCCTTCTTAATCAACTCCTTATTTTTCAAAGCATTAGTCCAAATGATAGAGCCACCTTGCAAAGTCTCATGATTCAGAAAGTTCAGAAAGTTACTGTTGTCTTTGTTATATTTGTTATTCCATATAGTACTCCAATCCCCTGAGTTATTGAAAAATCTCCAAAGAAGCTTAGCCAGAAGAAAATCATTCATACTTCTTATTCTTCGCAAACCTAAACCTCCCTTATTAACTGGTTTGCATACCTTCTGCCAGGCAATGAGAGTCATTCTCTTCTTTTGCTCCATACCTAACCAAAGGAAGTTCTTTTGGATTTTCTCAATTGCATCCGCAAACTTCCTAGGAATTTTGAAAATACTTAGAGCATAAAGAGGAATACTTTGGAGAGTCGCTTTTAACACAAGAATCTTACCAGCCTGACTCAAAAAAGCGCCCTTCCAACCAGCCAAACTTCTGTGGAATTTATCAATCATCGAGATCCAAAAGGAATCTGGTGGATCAAGACAAAGAGGCAAACCTAAGTAGGAGTCTGGGAGACAGCCCACCTCACAGCCCATCAACCTTTTAATCTTATCTTGCCTTCATTCAGGAACATTTATATAAAAGACGGAGCTCTTGTTCCAATTTATAAGCTGGCCAGTAGCAGCTCCATAACTTTCTAATGCCTTTTTAATGTTTCTGGCATTTTTAACCGAGGCTTCCCCCATAACTATAGAATCATCCACAAACTACTGATGAGAGCAGACTTGCTCTTTAGAAGAAGGTTGGAGGCCAATGAAGTCACCTTTTTGGACCAAGCAACCAATATATCTACCCAAACATTCAGCCATAATAATGAACAAGATTGGAGATAGAGGGTCTCCTTGCCTAAGACCTCTTGAAGATTTGAAGAAAGAGGTAGGAGAACTGTTCACGAGCATTGAGAAGGTGGCCGTAGAGACAAGACAATGGACAAGCTCAGTGCTTCTCTTATTGAAACCAAAAGCCTCCAACCCCGACTTCAAAAAGTCCCAATCCACCCTATCGTAAGCTTTAGACAAATCCAACTTCAGCAAAAAAACCTTCCTTTTTAAACAAAGTCAAGAAATGAATGTTTTCATGAACAAAAATGATCGAATCCAGTATTTGCCTACCCGGGACAAAACCATTCTTCTGTCCAGAAATCAGAGAAGGAAGGAAGGTAAGAATCCTAGTAGTGAGAACTTTGGAAATAATCTTGTAAACAGAGTTACATAAGCTGATGGGTCTGAACTGGTCCAAACTATCAGCACCCGTTTTCTTGGGAATCAACGCAATAAAGGTACCATTTAATTCTTTGAGAAGCCTTCTTGATCCAAAAAACTCTTTGACAACTTTAACCACATCTTGATCAATGATGTGCCAATACTTTTGAAAAAAGAAAATGGGATAACCGTTCAGACCAGGGGCTTTGTCTCCTTCAAAGGAGAAAACAGCCTTTTGAATCTCATCCTTTGAAGGGAGAGCAGTGATAACCCTATTTTGCTCTTCATTCAGAATGTGGGGAATACAGTCTATCAACTCCCTTTGGCTCTCCTTGTCAAGATTGTCAACTTTCTTCAGTAGATCAAAAAAGAACTTGTTGGCCTCTCTTCAGAACGCTTCCTCGTTTTCACTAATGACACCATCAATCTTCAATCTGGATATTTTATTACCCATTATGTGTTTGATAGTGGTCATGAAAAAGTACTTCGAATTTATGTCCCCTTCTTTCAAAAAAAATTTCCTAGACCTTTGTCTTCAAAAAGACTCTTCTTTAGATATGATGTCATGATATTCCACAAGTTTCACATCTTCCTCTTCTCTAGAAAAAGTGACATAGCCATCCTTCTGAATGTTGTCCTGGATTTCCTTCAATTCCTCAGTAATTTTCCTTTTATTAGTAAAAATATTCCCAAAGGTCTCCTTGTTCCATTTTTTGATATTGTCTTTAACATTTTTAAGTTTCTTAGCAATTTTGAACATAGTCATTCCTTCAATCCTAATCTTCCACCACTCCTCAATGATCTTATCCAGATTTGGATGAATAGTCCACATTTTCTCAAAATGGAAAGGGAAGTTCCTTTTCATATAGACAGGTTCAGCCAGAAGAGTAATCGGGTAATGATCTGAACCAGCTCTAACAAAGGCCATTAGAGAGCAAGAATAACAATGAAACCACTCATTACTAGCCAAAGCCCCATCTAATCTTACTTGGATAAGATCTTTTCCTGATCTCCTATTGGTCCAGGTATAGTTGATCCCGTACAGATCAGTGTCATGTAAAGCATGCCCATCAATGAAATCCATTAAATCAGTTCTGTTGTCCAGATTCGATTGACTTCCACCCAATTTCTCATTTTCCTTTAAAGGTGTGTTGAAATCTCCCATGATGATCCACCCTTCACCAGCAAAATCACTTCTTTTTATAGAAATTTTTGTCCAAAAAGATTTTTCCCCCCATTTAGTATTGGGAGCATAAATATTAGTTAGGACTCGGGAGGTTTCGTCCTTAATATGCCAAAATCTAACACTAGCCATATTATTACCTTGTGAGATGACCTCCCCACTAATAAAGCTACAGTTCCACATAACAACAATACCCCCAGAGGCCGCTTTAGCATCTCCTCCTAAGGACTTACCATTACTAAAGAAACAAAGACTCAATTTTTTCCTTGGACATTTTGGTTTCTTGAAGTAACACAATATCCGGTTTATTGTCTCTAATCATGTTTCTGACCATATCCTGTTTATGAGGATTATTTAACCTTCTTACATTCCATGAGATCTTCATTGTTTCCGGAAAGGTCCCAACTCTAGGATGGTTTTCTAACTTCCATCCGTTATGTTCCTGCTGGCCTCTAACGCTCTTCTTTTTTAATTTGAGGGCCTTCCTAGGGACACATGAATGGCTCCCACATCACTAGTTTTGCTACTTCGAGTGCTTCTAGCTGATACCGTAGTATCCTTGGTCATCTTTAGATATCCTTCCTTTTTCTGATTTTTTGTTTTGTTTTTGTTTTCCACATATGTCCATCCATCTTCAAGCCCATCATCACACCCTAGCAAAGCTGCATCTATGTCTGTTGCATCTCTCCATTTTGTAGTATTAGCTTCAAGGGATAAATGCTTGCCAGATCCAATAGGGGTAAGTAAGGATTTTTGGGAAGAGCCCTCAGAAAAACCAAGTACAACACAGTCCTGGGCATCCTGGAAATCCTCATTATTCCTTTGCATTGATAGATATTTGCTAATGTAAACTCCTGACATTTCTCTCTCAATTAGATTCACGTCAAAAACCTCCTTGTCTTCCGTGTTTCCCATTGACCTGCTCTGCACTTCTTCTGCAAAGGAGTCCTCAACCCTCCTTTGAGGAGCTACTGAAATAATTTTTGTGCCTGTCTCCTTACTCTGCACTGCTCCAGAGGGAAAAGTCCCACTTCCCTATCCAAGAATGGCCTTCTCCTCCATTTTTTCTTCTGTCCTATCATTGACAGTCTTCCCATCTATCAATGTGTGCACATTGGTGTTGGACTCAAAACCAGATTTCCTCACCCACACCTTTTTTTGTTTCTTTGGTTGGGAAATTTTACTAGGACATTGCTTTGCTCGGTGTCCATATTTTTTGCAATGGAAGCACACAAACGGTGTAGACTCATACTCAATCTTCTAGACCCAAGAGCCAAGCTTGGACTGGAGGGTTATAGATTTCGACATATCAACTCCTTGGTAGATTCCCACACAAATCCTGGCATAAGTGAGTCGTCTCCTAGAGACCGTCACCGGGTCCATAGATAAAAGTTCACCAAAGACATTAGCAATCCCCTAAAAAACATCTTCCACCCAAAACTCCAAGGGCAAACCTGGAAGATTCACCCAGACTGGAGCTTGCACGTTCGATTCATCCTGCATATTAAGGTTTGGACACCATTTATGGAGCACCATGGTATGCTTCCCTATCACCTATGGTCCACTATAGAGAGTATTCCTAAGATCTTCTTCAAAAGAAAAGGAAAAAGATAAGCTGCCCTTGGGCAAGGCCGCCACATCAACTTCTCCTTTCAAAACCCATTTCCTCTTGACAAAAGCCCTAACCACCTCAATATTTGGTCGGGCATCGAGAAACCACCCAACAAGGGAATTTACTATTCTCGAGATACTAAAATCTATAATCTGATCAGGAATGGTAATAGCAAAGTAGCCTTGCTTAAGATTAGAAATATTCTTCACAGGTGGAAGAGAAGACTTACCCGCAGGCTTAAAGCCAAAGAGCCCTCACCAGTTTTTGACAAGGGTCATCCTTTTTTGCGCAGATTCTTCAGGCCTGGGACCCCCACCCGAGTCCCCAGGCACCATCCCAGCATCAGGATCCTTCCCTTGCAATCCAGTCTCATCAGTCTCGCCCTGTTGACTTCCAGAACTTAACGATCCAGCACCATCTCCTACGTTCCCTCCCTTGCTCTTTTTTTAATTTTTAATTTCTCCTTTCCCGCTCACTGCTCCATTTCCAATCATAATGGTTGAATGTATTATCATAATGGTTTCTTTTGGTCCATTATGATGATGTTTTTATTGTTAATTTTTTTCATTGTGTAATTCCTTTCCTTTGTTTTATGGAGCTAGTGTTGTTTTGGTCTTGTTGTTTCTTCAACTTGTATGTCAGTGACCAGTGAACATGAGATAGTTTATAATTGTTGTCCTCTATGATTTGGATTTTGTTACACCTAGGTGAGTTCACCTTCATCACACCAAATCAAATTATTTGATAGAATTATAAAATGACAACTAGCAGATGTGAAACTTCATACATGCTCACTTGGGATGATAGGATCTTTAATTTGCAAAATTGCTCCTTTGTAATTGGTATCTTATTCCTCCTTTCTTTCTTCAATAAAGATATTGACCTCTTTCCTATCTTGAACATTTCCTAATTAAATTTTCTCTCGTTATATTCATGGTAATATGCAAACACCTTCATCTTATAAGCATATAGTTTCAATGATGCTAGTAAATACAATCCTTGTTTTGAGGAGATTGTAATCTATAAGAACACAATGGTTGGTGGGGAAAATGAACCCTTCTTATATCCTATGAAATGAATTATGTTGAACTCATTCAATTGCCACATTATTTCTAAAAATGTAATTCTATCAGGAATACATTTTGACAAAATGTGTGGCCAATATTTGTATAGTAGACCTTGATAATTGTTATGTTCAAATGTAGGAACAAATCATCCCAATTATACCTATATATTTTCTAGCTGTCTATTTTTGGGTTTTTTTTTTTACATTATTTGAAATTCTATACAATTGCAGTGCTTGTCCCATATATTGGCCGTCTTTGGATAGAAATTGGATCTCCGCAAGTGTTTGGAGCTGTAATTGTACGGCCCTTTCCCAAATCTTCTTCCTGTTGTATATGTGACACAACATTGAATACCATTTAAAATATGAAATTCTATCAGCAGCCCAACAAGAGACCAGCTCTTTGTGAATTTCCTCAGCAATATATGATGCATAGTCAAAATCTCTTTTCAAATCCTTGTGCTGGATGTCAGAGACCATCATCGTTGGCACTTGAGTCTTATAATCAATTACTAGTTCTTGACATAAGGCATAATATGTAATTATGAAGTATTTCTTAAACATATCCACATTGAAACCATTGGAAGTATATCACAAGACAATAATGTATATCCACTTGCAAAACAATTATGCTTATCACAAGACAAAAAAAAATATAGTAATTCTTACTTATTATCTATGACAAAGAAGAGGTCCATCAAAAATAACAGGCTCTCCCAGATTACATCAGTAGATACAACAAAGGTCAACCGAGATTAAAACTGTACACAAAAGCATCACAACAGGCTCCCATTTATGAGCTCATTTTAAGAGGAAGGCCTATTAGTATTGTACTTCCAAGATAGAAACCAATCAACTCAAAATCTCAGGGAAAGAAACACCCAAGTTTCAGATGTTCTTTTCTTAAATTAAGGATGCTTCTGCAGAAATTTACAGGGCAGGCAACACAACAGTATGCATGATGGCATACAGAAACTACAAATAGCAAACCTGACTACAATCATAGAAATTGACACAAAAGACCATCATGAGATGAAGGAGATGGCTTTAAAATTTGGAATACCTAAAAGGAAATAAATAAATCATAGAAATTCTACAATATATCACTACTAAATTTTAAAGTTCAAACATATAACAAAAATGGGTAAACCCATTACTACCATCCTGCATTTTATGAGGATGCCTAACATTATGAACAAGATTCAAACTTTTCAGGTCAGGAGCATTTTGAGCCTCCATTTTCCATAGAAACGTTGCATCTAGCGGAGGCTTAAATTAAACATAAGAATACATAGAAGAATACACCATATAGTCTCAATGCTGAAAAAACAGTCACCTTCACCAGGGTGGCAGAAAATTAAATGATATAGGAGACATACTTTGCAAAAAAATCTCAACTGAAAATGAGAGATCGTAGAGTCAAAAACAAATAATATGTTACAACACTTTTTTATGCAGAGATGGCAAAAAGTTAAGGCTAAATGCAAGGGATTACAAACAGGGAAAACATCTTATATGCAGAGCATTTACATCTAAAATACATAGAGAATGAACTATGTTCCCATGCAAAGAGGACAAGGCTAATCCCAAAATTTCTTGACAAGTAAAAGAATATTTTCCTGGCGTATGAGAAGGCCCATTATTACCCACATGAAAATAAGCAACCTTTGATAGGTATCATAGAGAAGGAAAGAAGTGCCAAGACAAAAGCAAACCACCATGAAAATGTAAGGAAGCCCACAAAGGACACACAACAAAGCAAGAAAGACCTTACAGATGAGATACGATCTTCTCAACAGATAGGTTATTGAAGAAAGAATAATTAACCCATGCAGGCTTAAAAATTAAGATAAATATAGTTAAAAGTTATAATGAGCACTGAAAATAGAAACCTGAAGGCCTGCACGAGATGAGATGGGCCTCTTATCAATCTTGTCAGTACTATTAGACTTGTTACCATTATTAACGGCGGGAGCAGAAGTAGAAGTAGAAGCAAATGTGGAGGATTTCCCAGTAAGCAAGCCTTTCGCGCCTTTGTAACCGTTGTGTTTCTGCAAGATCTGTATACCCTTCTGATGATCTATTTCAGATCTTGCTTCACACCAACAAATCACTTGCTTGGCTTATTAAAAGTTAGCCAAATGGGTATAAAATTTTGATGAACAAAAACATGAAAACAACTGTATATGGAAATCGGTTTTAGATAATGAAGCATTCCAAGAGTTAAGACAGAAGAAATGGATTAAGAAAGAGGAAAAGCGACAAGTACCTGGTTTTGTAAGTGAAATGATGCAGAAGATGTAGCCATCTCTGTAGTATCTTGAAAAATGAGGTCGCCTTTTGCTTAGCGCAAGGAGTACCTAAGGTGGGAAGCGCGTACAATGAGGGCACCAATGAAGGTATTCTGAGACCAGAGTTTATAACGAGGCCGCCTCCATTTTTGCAGAGGGCAAGCAGAATGACTATGGAGTTTTCCTTTCCTTTGGAATAAAACCTACTAAAATGGGTATTGCAGATACCTGGCTGATTGCAATGAGACCGTATCTTTGCCCACCTAAAACAGCAAGAACTGCTATAGCGTTGTTTGAAAGCCCTGGCTGTTATTGTTCATCGTTGCCCAGAAGTTTCACCAGAAATGGAACAGCACTGGCTTCTACAACTCTGAGAGCATTGTCTTTGAAAATGGATAAAATGATGAGCACCGAGACTACATCTCATTTGCCCCTTGGGGTTCCTATGCACAACAGATCTACCAGTGTAGGAATGGCATATGGTTCTCGCCTATGATCTTCTTGTGGTCGTTAATGGCAGAAAGGATGAAGATCGTCGCCACTGCATTTTCCTTGGCTTCGATGCTGCGATAAATGAGGTAAATTTTGCACAAATTGACGCTGACAAGTTTGATTGCATTTCACCTGCCTGCCGTGTCTGTGAAGAAATTTTGAAGGCACGCATTTTGGCGTACTGAACAACTCAAGAGATCGAGATAAGACACCAAACATCTTGCTTCTGTACGCCCGTACTAAACAACATTGATGGCTGGAGAAATTTAAAAAACCGGGTGTTCAGCAGTTTCAGGAGCGTGAAACTGGTTTGAGGTGTGAGACAGGTTTCATTATGTACAGATGCGAGCAATCTCGCAGGGAAAGCCTATCGGCTAACTATGAAGAGAGATAGCACACTGTACCTTTGTGTCATCATTGTGATCAGTTCACTGCTGACATTGAGAATCTCGATGTTTGTAGTCGAGTGATGACTCTCAGCCGGCAGAAGTCCATTGGAAAATATATACAGCAATTTTGGAAAAATGCCAAGCTAAACGAGTTCATCAGAGCCATCCAAGAAATATAATTCTTCTTAACAGGCTAAATGTTTACCTATATGCTGGATACAAGTGGTGTGTAGCATTTTTCACCATTTTTACCCAGTTTTCAGTACTCAATACAAGTTTAATGTATTGCCAAATGTGGCATAGCTAAAATGTTTATGCCGATTGGTTGTCTTCGAAGTATTTTGGAACAAAATTTAGCCCAATAGAAAACAGGCTTAAATAATTTGGTCGTTTGTTTAGTTGATGTTAACAGTAATACGTACCGGAATATAGACCATTTTCAAATGATGAAAGTGGTTAGTATCCTTGTGGGGTAATGAAGGTTTTTGATAATTTGAGGGGTTGCGAAAGGTGAGGTGTCACCCAAAACCAAGAGCAGACTTTTCACAATGGTTAGAAAGGGCATCTTCTTTTTGTTCTCCCTCTGTGTCATGAAGCAGAGAAAAGCTTGTATCCGGTACATACCCTGCCTCCTTCAGCTTTGATGCTAAGATTTCCAAAGCTGCGTAAATCTCTTTAATTTGCGGGTGTGATCTGTCTGCCGCAACAAAAGCGTGCACTTTCTTATTTATCTCAATCCAACTACATCCAGGCTTCTTTTTTACTCCCTTGTCTTTCATCATTCTTCTTACTCTAGTTACGTCATTCCATCTATCAGCGGCAGCATACATATTTGCCAGCATCACATATGATGCAGCATTTTCTGGTTCCAACTTTAAAAGGTGATCTGCTGCATGGCTCCCTAGCTCTACATTTCCGTGGCTTCTGCAGGCACTGAGCAATGCTGCCCATCCAACTGCACCAGGATCAAATGGCATGTTTCTGATTAAATTTTCTGCCTCTTCAAAATGTCCAGCACGACCAAGAAGGTCAATCATGCAGTTGTAGTGATCCAAAGTCGGACTGATGCAATGGTGTTGGCTCATAGATTCAAAATAGCGCCTTCCTTCATCCACTAGCCCTGTGTGACTACAGGCGGAGAGAACAGCAATGAAGGTCACATGAGTCGGCTTGATGCCTTCATCTAGCATTTGTTCAAAGACTTCGAGAGCTTCCTTACCGCAACCATGATGGGCATGGCCTGCAATCATGGCATTGCAAGAGATCACATCTCGTTTAGGCATTTTGTTAAATAGGTCGCATGCAACCTCTATGCATCCGCATTTGGAATACATTGTAATAAGAACATTGCCAACAGAAACATACAAACCAAATTCGGTTCTCATGAGAAGGGCATGAATCTGCTCTCCCAGTTCTAATGCTGCAAGGCCACCACATACACTGAGTAAACAGACAAAGCTGCATTCATCTGGTTTTACGCTCTCTCGCCGCATTTGAGTAAACAACTTCAACGCATCTTCACAGTAATCATTCTGTGAATATCCTGAGAGCATCGAATTCCATACCACTGTATCTCTCGCATGCAATCTTTCGAACACTTTCTGAGCACCAGCTATGCTACCACATTTGGCATACATATCAACCAGGGCACATCCCACAACCGCATTTCTTCCATAATCACTTTCAATTATGTGGGCATGGAACTGAATCCCCTTACGCAGATCTTCAAGATTTGCAAAGGCAGTGAGCACACTGGCCATGGTAAAGTGGTCAGGTTTCAATCCTTCACCAACCATTCGATCAAAGAGTTCAAGGCCTTCCACGCTAAGCCTGTGTTGGGTATAGCCAACAATCATAGCGTTCCATGAAATCTCATTTCTATCAGGCATTTTGGCAAACATTTGGCATGCGTCCTCTATGTTCTCATGTTTGACATACATTGTAACAAGAGCATTGTTGACACTCACATGTGAATCAAACCCAACTTTGATCACATAAGAATGGACTTGTTTTCCCTGTGGAATAGCTTTCAACTCAGCACACACACTAATAACAGTTGAACACGTAAAATGGTCATGGTCAACGCCTTTCCCTCGCATTTCACAAAAAAGATTCAATGCTTCCTTGCCTTGCCCATTAAGCCCATATCCTGAAAGGATGGTGTTCCAGGAGACCACATTCCGTTGAGGCATTTTTTCAAACAAATCATGTGCATGATGAAGGCTCCCACACTTGACGTATCCTGCAATCATAGTGTTCCATGAATACATATTTCTAACAGGAATTTTGTCAAACACTAGGCGTGCATCCTCAATGATTCCGCACTTGGCATACATATTAACTAGATGGTTGCTCATAAACACTGAGGGTACTATTCCGTGTATGATGGAATATGCATGGAGCAGTTTCCCTTTATTAGGGGAACATGTTTCTGCACATTCCTGGAAGAGGAATGCGTAGTCATCAGAATCTATGGGAATGCATCGTTGCTCCATAATATGTAATGTTTGCAAAGGATTCTTCAACTGTTCCTCATGGCTCCACTTGCCCTTTTCTAAGGCAACATTGGCATTAAGAAATGATACAAATCGAACCCGCATGTAAGGCTTACTCCATTGAAACCCACCAAATAGTACAATCAAGTTTCGGCTTACCATAGTTCTCTGGGCGTAGATAGATTGGTAAGCTTTGGTTTCCTTCTGAAATTGGTCATGAGTGAGCACATAATTCAATCAATGTGCATGAGTTTTAAAAACTGCTCTTTTCACTATAAAATCTCATACATGAAGGAGGTATCCTGGCTTGGCTCGAAAGGAAACCACCTAACAAATACTGTATCATAACTTTCAACAAAATAAACCTCATGTTCAAGATTGCTCTGGATAGAGGGGATCGTTGAATATATAAGAAACTGGGAAAGAGCACAGATTACTCGTTACAAAATAAACTAGAGCCAGGAAAAGTACTTTAGAATCATAAACATGAGAGTTCTTAATGGAATCAAGAAAATCAACAGTCCTGATGTTTCATCCCAAATAATATTGATCGCAGCATGTGGGTTGAGCCGAAGCCTAGGGTGTCCTCGCTCCATCCAGTACAAATAATAATATGTTTAGTGAAGTAAGATCCTCATGCATATTTTCCACTGATATGGAGGGTAAACTCTCAATTGTGTTGTGATTTAGGATGGATTAGTACTCAGTCCAAGTTAACTTCGCCCATCTAGAGATCTTAAATCGTAAGTCAGATTTTGAAGATTTTTTCGGTGTAGCTCTATAGGTGAGTTAAGAAACTAAAGTTAAGATTTCAGCTTTTTGATATTCATGGATCTTAATGTAGAGATTGTCGAACACCAAATGGTCAAAAAAATGACACCTAGACCTCAATAGCCTACAATGATATACCCATAAAAAAAACAATAAGACCCCAATTACTAAACATCTAGTCATATAATTATAAAATGTTTTAAATGTGGAGCTGCTCACTATAAAACATTAACTTTTTATATATCTTTTTAATGTGACCATTTGGACCCTTCATTAATCAAGGGCCCATATAATGTTACCTCACGGAGGACCCTACTAAATCATCGGCGACCCAGTAACTAACCACAGTAACACGTTACTTGGTCGTCGTCTGCCACATAACCGCCCAAACTCAAGTCACTACCTACCCGCAACTAGCCCTAAAACTACGTTTATTTCACCTTTTTTCCATCATTTTCTCGAAACTTCATCTCCTGTGAAGGCTTCCCGCCAAAGGTTCTTTGCGTGCGATGAGGGTTTCTCTACATGCGATGTCCACTTCACAGGTGAGGGATTCCTTCATCCCCTCACGAGTAGCCATGATTTTGCAGGTTTTATCATTGTAATGATGTTTGCTTACAGTTTAATCTGCTACTTTAATCATGAAATGTTATTGTTGTCATTTGCTTTTATGATTCAATTGATTTTCATATGTTCCTCTGAAATTATTATATGAAATGTCAAAGAAATAGGGCATATTGTCGATATTATGATTTGGGGTGCTAGTTTAATCATGAAAATATATTGTATTCATTTGCTCTTACAGTTTCTTGTTTGTTTTCTACTGTTTCCTATTTGTTTTTAGGGTATTCATCTCCTCTTACAATTTCTTGTTTGTTTTCTATTGTTTCTCGAAAGTTCATCTCCCGTGAAGGCTTCCCGTCGAGGGTTCTCTGCGAGCAATGAGGCTTTCTCATGAGGGCTTATGTATGATTAAAGAATTAGGGTCAATTGCATGCAATGTCAAAGTATTAGTGTCAATAAGAATCTCAAAGAATTAGGGTATAGTGTCAAATAATTAGGGTTTTATTTTTTTATGGTTTCCTTTTCATTTCAACCCTTTCTCTTTAGTCAATCGAGGGTTTCTATCTATAAGATTATTTCATGAAATGTCTAATAAATAGGGGACATTGTCGTTAATATCATTACATCTACTAGTTTAATCATGAAAAGTTATTATATTTATTTGCTTTAGCAGTCTGCTACGTTACCGCCCAAACTCAAGTTATTACCTACCCATAGCTAGCCCTAAAACCACATTTATTTCACCTTCTTTCCATCATTTTCTCAAAACTTCATCTCATTTTCTAAGCTTACATTGACTGTGTACATTCACAATTTGTCATTGAATTGTATGTCACAATGATTGTACTCATTTTCTAAGCTTACATTGACTGTATACATTCTTAAGTTGACATTGAATTGTTTGTCACAATGGTTGTACTCATTTGCTAAGCCTACAATGACTCTATGAATTATTAAGTTGTCATTGAATTGTTTGTCACACTGATTCTACTTGTTTGATTATCTTACATTGTTTGTATGCATTCTTAAGTTGACATTGATTGTATGCATTTGTGTTATAATATTAATCTAGTGATAAAGAAATAGGGTACATTATCGATAATATGATTAAATTTGCTACTTCAATCATGAAATGTTATTGTATTGATTTGTTTTTACGTTTTCCTCTTTGTTTCAACCATTTCTCTATATTCATAACATGAAAGTAGTATTCGTGTTACTAATTTGAAATAGTTACTTTCATGTTTGGACATATACTAAATTCATGAAAGTAGTGTTCATGTTACTAATTTGAAATTAGTAACATTAAATTAGTATATGTACAAACATGAAATTAGTATGCATCTATAATTTGAATTTGAATGCATTTAAATAATGCATCTATGATAACATGAAAGTAGTATTCATCTGCTATTTTAATCTTGAAATGTTATTGTATTCATTTTCTCTTATTTCTCTTTACTCAGTGACTCTATGCATTTCTCTGTAATCTGCCACTTTATCATGAAATGTTGTTGCACTCATTTCATATGTTTTACTCTACTAGTTAAATCATATTTCAATAAAATTAAATCTGCTAGTTTAGCCATGAAATGTTGTTGTATTCAATTGTTTATAGGGTTAAAATAGGTTGATTATATTTCATTGTTTGTTTATTAAAGGTTAACATTATGAAGTATGTAAATTATAATCAGATGTAGACCTCTCATGTCTATAGGGTAGATGTGGTTCACTAATTATCAATCATATCTACAAGGTTAATTCTCTGGATCCATGGATTTGAAGCCTAGAAACTACCGTGTCAAAATCCCTACTTTGAAAGAGGAAAAACCTATAGACTTTGTTCTACCTGAGGAATCTACCATGGATTGGTTTAAAAACACACATTGCCTAAATGTTCAAGATGCTATTGTGGAAGTCATCGAGAAAGACCTATTTTTTTATGTGGAGAGGCGATGGATATTTCCATTGCAGATTGTATGCATCTTTCTATCATAGTGCATGGACTTGTTGTAGTCCAATGGTAACCTAAGATGAATTGCAAAGTCTTATGTTGGTGAAGAATTCCTTCCAAGAAATACTTTGGAGGAGGCCATCAAGTCATATGACTTGTATAGTGGGGAGGCATTTATGGTAGGAATTGTCCCCCAATCAATGCTAAAAGAAAACAAAGAGATGAGAATCATATTGAAAGATTTTATGTAGGATATACTATATAATGAGGAGGACAGAATTGATAATGTATTTCCTAGGCATGGATTGAGAGTGTCACGACACTTTTGTGAAGAATTAGAGAATTTGTTAAGCAATTGGATTGTTGTTATATCATTCGAAACATTCACACCACATAGATGTAGAATGCACAATTGACATATACAAGAGGGTGCTTAATAGATGAGCTATGTTTAGTGGGATTTTTAAGGATTAACATTATTGAAATTGTTAATTTAATCATTTTCAATTAAGTTTTATGGGATCTTTAAAATATACAAATGCAAAGAGGAAATTGGAAGAGAGGAATGGGAGAGGAATCGAGTGGGAATGCATGTTCAAATTTCAGGTGGAGCCATGGCGCTGCGGCTACTGGTGCTAGCACTAGTATTGGTACTGGCGTTGGTCTGGATGGGTCTTTGGACTTGGGGATGCCATCCTCGCCAGTACTGGATCTGGCATTTTCGGTGTCAGATCTTTCTCTGATGGGTAAGGGGAATATTTCCCCGTGTAGGGTTATCACAGGAACTCCCTTAATGGAAGTGCTTCCCGGTGCTTTGCCTGTGTGTGAAGTTGTGTTAGGGGGTGTGCCCTGTCCTTCTCTTGAGGTGTCGAACGATGAGGCCACTTCTTCAAAGGACCCACAAGTCGGGTCAAGTGACAATTCTAGCCTTGTTGGTGTTGAAGTCAACCCTCCTAGCCCAAAAAAGTGGTCAAAAATATTGGGAGCTAGAAAGCCCGGAAAGTCTTCTTCCTCTGATGATTCTGTTAAGGCATGTCTTCATGAAGGAGAAGTTTCTATTTTTGTGCCAGACTCCTTGGTGGATCAATCAGTATTAGCTATGGAGTTCTTGTTGGTCGGTAAGTTTCTGGGTCCTCGTCCTAACATTGAGGTGGTTAGGTCTTTTGCTAAGAAGAGATGGACGCTGAAAGGCCATGTTGATATTGCTGCCCTTCCAAAAGGTTTTCTCTCCTTTTATTTTTCCAACAAAGAAGATCAGGACTAAGTTTTATGTGGAGGACCCTGGATGTTTGGTAGAATGGTTGTGGTTTTTCGCAAATGTGTTCCTAACTAGGATTACTCTGATAATTTCTTTATGGATACCCCTATTTGGGTTAGGTTTCCTGGATTGCCTCTCAAGTATTGGAACGAGGGGGTCCTTAAGGGCTTAGCTTCCTCTTTTGGAGGTGATCTCATTTCGGTTGATCCTATGATGGCGGCTAAGTCTAGACTAGTTTTTACTAGGATCTGTGTTAATATTGGTCAGTTTGACAATCTCCCCTCAGTGATTAATATCAACTCCAAACTGGGTTTGTGGAAGCAGGAGGTGATTTTTGAATCGCTCTCGTTTGCATGCTTTGTGTGTCATAAGATGGGTCACTGGGCTAAGCATTTCCCAAAGAAAACTCCTAAGGCTTCTCTGCTCATGGACTCGGAGCCTAAACCTTAGAAGTCCACCAAACAAGTCTAGAAGGAAGTGAAATCTCAGGCTTTGGAAGTTGATAATAGTAGTAAAAAGGAAGCTTTGGTTGAGAAAGCGGATTCTAATACTATCCCTGTGTTGGAGGAAGGGGAACTAGTGGAACCAATTTGACATGTTTCAGACTCTCTGGCTACCTCCTCCATGGATTCTGCCCCTAGAGAGGGTATCCATGTTGCTTCAGTCTCTCATTTTTCAGAATCTCTTGTCATTCCCTTCTTGGTTTCTGACGCTGGAAATCCTGGTGATGATTTTGTTCCTATGATGGTGTTGGTCCCTATTTTGGGAAATTCTACTAATGACTCTTAGAGTGGCTCCCCGGAAGATAGAGTTCTTGTTGAGGAATTAAAATCAAATGAAGATGACTCTTCTTCTGCTCCTGATACTCTTTCGGGTAGTAGTGATGAAGATCTTGCTGCTGGTGAATATCCCATAGTAGATTGAAATAAGGAACCTTGGACTATTCAAAAGGGGAAGAAACAAAAAAAGAAGGAGAACAAACTTATTACACCTAGATCCAAGAGTGTCACTACAAGAAGTAAAGCTGACTGGGGAACTAAGGGTCTTAAAGTGGATGTTGGATCTTAGAAAAAAACACCCAAGGTAGATATACCAACAAAGAGATCAGAGAAAGAGAAAGTAAGAAGGACATAGCGGATGGTAAGCAACTTACTATCCAGGTACTCCGATTAAGAAATGAAGCTCATCTCATGGAACATAAGATGGTTGAATGCCCCTCACAAGCAAGACATCATCATGAATCTAGTAAGAGACCATAAACCTGATATTATTTTTGTTCAAGAAACCAAGATGGGGAAAGATAAGGTGGAAAAAATTAGAATTTTAAAAAATGGTGGTGTGGTGGGTATTAGCTCTGAAGGGGCTTCGGGAGGGGTTGCTATTTTTTGGAATCAGAATCATGTTAGGGGGACACTGATAATGGAGAATCTGAATTCCTTAAGCATTAACTTTGTTCATGTCAAGTCGGATTTTGAATGGGTTGCTACTACTATCTACGCGCCCAACTCTAAAGCTTGAAGGTCCCAATTTTGGAAAAGGGTTGAAAACCATATAAGATCGTTCCTGGATCTTCCCTGGTTGATTATTGGTGACTTCAACTGTCCTTTGAAAGAAAATGAGAAGTTTGGTGGAGTGGATAACCAGAGCCAATTTGATGGTAGAGTGGAGCTTATGGAATTTATCAATAATCAAGCTCTTTTCGATCTAGAGCTTCAGGGGGTCAATTATACTTGGTCAAATAGAAGGATTGGTTAGGATCTTATCCAAGTTAGGCTGGACCCTGCATTGATTTCTAGGTGCTGGCTCAAAAGCTTTGGTTGTTCCTTGTCGTCTTTTACGAAGATCGACTCTGGTCACTTCCCTATATGTTTTAGTGCTGAACCGATTATTGCTAAGGGAAACCCACCTTTAAGATTTGAAAAGATGTGGATTGATCACCCAGATCTTGAACAGAAGATTAAAGACTAGTGGACTATCAACATTTAGGGAACGACGATGTTTAGAGTGGTTAAAAAACTTCAAAATGTTAAATAGAATGTCAAGTCTTGGAGAAAAGAGGCTTTTGGTGATATTTTTAAATCTAAATTTTTGTTGAAAAGGGACCTTGACATTATTCAGGATACGATTCAACAATATGGGATGACTCATGAGCTCAGCAATAAGGAGGAGAGTATCCTTGTCAAGACTCATGATATTATTTCCAAGGAAGAAGAGTATTGGAGACAGAGATCTAGATCAATTTGGCTTAAAGCAAGGGACAAGAATACCAGATTCTTTCATATGTCTACCTCCAAACATAGAGCTTCTAACAGGATTTCCAAACTTAAAGTGGAGGTTGGGGAGGTTAGTAACGATAAGGATATCTCTGCGGCTATGGTTGATTTCTTCTCCTCTCTTTTATCTAAAGTTTGAATCTTCATTTGGAGAATCGAGATACTCTTCTTGAATCCATTTCTACCATTGTTGATGATGCTACCAACAAAGTTTTAACTGCTATCCCTTCCTTGGAAGAAGTCAAGTCTATTGTCTTTTCTTTTGAAGGTGATAAATCCCTGGGTCCGGATGGGTTCCCTATGTTCTTCTTTCATAAATTCTGGCATATTATTGGTAAGGATATCTACAATGCAATTAAAGAATTCTTTGGAGCAAGATCTTTGTTGAAAGAGATTAATGCTACCTTTATTGCTCTAATTCCCAAGAAGCCTGATGTTGATTTGGTGGATTCCTTTAGACCAATTATCCTATGTAGCTCTGTGTACAAGATTTTATCAAAAGTTATAACTTCTCATTTGCTGGCTATTCTTCCTCAAATATTCTCTCCTCAACAAAGAGGGTTTGTTCTAGGTAGGCAGATCCTTGATTCGATTATAAAGGTTCATGAGGTGATTCACTCCACTCAGGTTTCTCTTAACTCTAGCTTCCTTTTGAAACTTGATCTTTCGAAGGCTTATGATCAGGTGGACTGGGATTTGTTGATCAAGGTGTTGAGATCCTTTGGTTTCAGTGAAAATTTCCTCAAATTGATTTTCCAGCTCATCAGTACTTCTACAACTGCTATTATGGTTAATGGATCCCCCTCTAGATTTTTCAAACCTTCCAGGGGGCTTCGACAAGGAGATCCTCTATCTCCTATCCTGTTTGCTATCATGACTAAATGTATGGGGCGCTATCTCTAGCATTTAGTCTCTAGTGGTTCTTTCAAAGGTCTCTCCCCATCTTCAACTTCTAAACCTTGTTCTCATGAATAATTCATGGACAACACTATCATCATGGGGTTTTCGTCTATCTAGGAGGCTAGGGTTATCAAACAGGCTCTTTCCATTTATTCCTTAGGCTCTAGTCAAACTGTCAACTAGGATAAGAGCTCTTTATTTTTTATCAATACTCCTGTGGACGAGCAAAATATAATAGCTAGAATCATTGGGTGCATAATTGATATCTTTCCTGCTGCTTATTTAGGCCTTCCTCTAGGTCTTAAACCTCTTGATTCTTTTTGGGCTGGTCTTGTGGATAGATTTAATAGGAAGCTTGCTAGTTGGAAAGGTGCATTTCTTAGTCAAGCGAGTAAACTTCAGATTTTGAAGACCTCTCTGCAGAGCCTCCCCATTTACGCCCTTAGTCTTTTTAAAATTCTTGGTAAACACACAGATATTATTGAAAAAATTCAGAGAAACTTTTTGTGGACTGGAGTGGAAGAAAAAAAGAGACTGGCTCTAGTGGCTTGGGACAAGGTTTGTACTCCTAAAAAGTGGGGGGAGGCTGGGTATCTGCCCTCTAAGAGTGACCAATATGGTGCTCCTAGCCAAACGGACTTGGAGGAGTTTTGGGGAAAAGAATGAAATTATCCATAAAAAGTATCTCTTTTCTTTTTCCCACATCTCTGAGTTTTGGAAAATGGATTTGAAAGTGCAGGGCTCATTCATTCAGAAATGTATCCAGAATTCTAAGGAGATGGCCTTTAAAGGGGATAAATGGTATCTTGGCAATGGTCGAAGAGTCATGTTCTGGGATGATTGCTAGCTCAAAGATTGTCCTCTTAGCTCTGTCTCTGCCTTTCAACCTTTCATTAATTTTTGTATTCAGAGATTTGGGCCTAGGGCTAGGGACTACTGGAGGAATGGTTCGTGGATTGACCTCTCCTTAGTGGATGAATCACTTAAGCCTTTGATGCTGGACTTGATGATCTTGAAGGTTAAGTCATCTAGAGAAGATGAGCTGATTTTGGGTATTCTTCCTTCTAGCGTCTTCACTGTGGTCTCGGGCTCTAAGCTCTTATTGAAGTAGTTGGATCCTCTCCCCTTTTGGGCTCAGGTGTGGGACAAAAGAATAATTCCTAAAATTAACATTTTTTTTGGCTGTTTTTGCAGAATAAAATCCTTACTATAGATAACCTCCAAAAATGTGGTATGATTTTGACTAATAGATGTTTTCTTTGTAAGAAAGCGAAAGAGTCAATCTTCCATCTTGCCATTGATTGTAGCTTTGCTTGCGAGGTTTGGTATCTTTTGTTACAGTGCTAGAAGATTAATTGGTTTTTTCCTAACAATATGGAGAATTTCTATACGTAATGGAGAAAAGAGAAGGTCCCCATGGATCAACAGTTGTGGAATCTCATTGCACCTCACGTTATATGGATATTATGGAGAGAATGCAATGATAGAGTTTTTAGGAATAATAAACTCCCGCATGTGGTGATTGTTGAAAAGATTAAGAGAAGTCTCAGGGAGAACTACAGCTCGTCGACTAGTTTGATGTTGGACTTCAATGTTGGTGTTTTTAGTGCTGGGCCCATCGATAAAACCCCAACTCAATGGGAGAATGCCATCTGGCTCTCTCCACCACCAGGATGGATTAAAATAAACTTTGATGGTGCTGCAAAGGGCAACCCGGGCTCGGCGGGTTGTGGTGGGCTCATAAGAGATGACATGGTGAATTGCCTTACTGCCATGGCTATGCCCATTGGAGTGCAAACCAATCACATTGTGGAAGCCATGGATCTTCTACAAACCCTTAAAATTATTAAGAAAGAGATGGCTCAGAATGTGTGGATTGAAGGAGATTCAATGAATATATTAAGGTGCATCAATAACATCACAAAACCATCATGGTCCATTAAGGTGATAATCGAGGAAACCCGAATAATTATTAAGTCTTTTAAGCATGTCATTATTTCCCATGCTTATCGGGAAGCGAACAGTACTGCTTATGAGTTGGCCAACTTTTTGGTTAAAGCTAAGGACATCATGATCTAGCACAGATGTAGAAATCTCAGCATTGATATGAAAGCCAAGTTGGCTTTTGACAGGTCTCAAAGAAAAAGGGTGGATTGAGAGTATCTCAAGAAAATATGATGATAAGAAACATTTTAGCAAAATAGGTTAATATGATTAGGGAAAGTGGTGCCTTTCTCAAGATTATTGAATGCAGACACAAGTTAATCTCTATTTATTTTAAAGTTGCCTCTTATTTCTATAGTTGGCTTTTCTCATCTTGTGCTATTGTTATTGCTCTCTTCAATATCATGGGTGGCGGGCTAAATCAAAGGGAACTGAAGGACTGTGCGAAATGGAAAAACATGTCAGAGGTATGGGAAATTCTCAGAAAGGGTGGCCTTACTACCTATATGGAACGACTGCATGGGTTTAAAGATAGTGCTAGGAAAGTGTTTGCTGAGTCGTGGAAAGATGCGGTGGTTACTATCGCTGGTCTCACTGTGAACATTATAGAAGATCTCATTACTGAGGTGTCTAGGCTGAGCCTCAAGGGCATCATATTTTATAGAGATAAGAAAATTTTGCAAAAGGCCATCCGACATTTTCCCAAATGCAAGGTTGAAGCGCAGAGTTTGGTGAAAGATTCCAGTGGCTGCTATAATGTTGTTGCTTTCAAGGAAATCTGGGTGATGGTCATGACAACGATCATGGAATATATTACCCTTGATGGTAGGTATAAACACGCCCACTCTTACCACTTTGTGTTGCTCTGTCACTTCCGTCACAAGATTAGGGTGTCCTTGCCTTTTTATATGCTCCAATCCCTCCACCTTAGTATTTCTGAGCATAGAAGGAAAGAAAAGAAACCCATCCTGCATGAGGGGCTTATTCTTTTCATTGTGGATCACATTAAGCAGAAAGCCATCTCTAGCCCTATCATTTATTTGCCTAAAACCTCTGGCTCGGCTAAGAAATGTATTAGGGAGACAGTTGTTAAAGAGGAGAATCCTTTTGGGAAAAAATTAAAAAGTGAAAAGGATGTTGGTATGGATATTGACACTACTGTTGATAGTGTGGATGGTTATGAGGATATGGCTACCTCGATTGAGGAGGGTAGTGATGCTTCAACCTCAGTGTCGAATACGGCCTCAGGGGACTATGAGAACATGGAGGAGGAGGCTATTGGAACTATGGAGGTGGGGAATACCTTTGGGATCAAGAATAACAATGCTGATGATAAGAAAGAGGAGGATGTTGGCGGCCAGCAAGTCCCCATCTTGGTGGAATATGACAGTTTCGAAGAACATGACGTACCCATCTCCCCTAAGCTAGAGATAATCATGGAGGTATGTTTGGACATGCTAAAGGATGCCCCTGATGCAGAGAAGGATTCCCCTATTGTGGAGAAAGTCAATTTCCCCGCCTCTTCTCAGAACATCCCCTTTGCAAAAGCTATTGATATGCAAGAATGGAACGTCCAACTGCTCAAAGAAGATATGGATGAAAAAATTGACCCTCCCTTTGGGGTTCTCCAGACTGCAAAGGTGGCTTCTATGTACTCATTTCATTTGTTGAAATGGGTCTTTCAGGAAATAAAAAAATTGAATTTAAAATGTCATTCTATTTCTGCTAAGGTTGATTCCCTGTAGGAAAGGTTGGAGTCTGGTTTGAATACTTTGGATGGAAACAAGGACAATGACAGGGACAAGAAGGTGCAGGATATGCAAGTTAGAGTGGATACGCTGGAGAATGCCATGAAGAAACATATGCAGGATAATTACATGTTCATGGGTTCTGCCATGGATTGTTTTTTGACCATCAAAGCGGAGCTGGATGCCGGTTCCCCCAGCAAGAAACTTAAGGAGGATAGTGAGGATATGGGAGAGGAAGGCCTGGGTAAATGTACCCGATTGACTAAAAGGATAAAGATCCAAGATAGAATCCAGGAGATTTCTGACTTCAATGCTGCCATAAAAAAGATCTCTAAGGTGAAGAAGGAAGCAGATGAAACTCGTAAGGAGTTTTCTTAGTTTTCTTGGATCTTAGTGCTATCCTTTTTTGGTGTTCCTAGGTTTTCAATCTTTTGTTGGTGTCTAGTTTTGAGGTTTTTTCTGCTACTTTTGATGCTGGTGGACTAGGTCCTAGTCCTATTTCTCTTTAGTATGCTTATTGTTATATCTTTTATTCTCTACTTGTAAGGGGTTTTGGGTCCCCTTTAAAACCTATTTTTTCCTGCAATCAAAAACATTATAAAATATGCTCGTTTAATCATATTTGAATACTATTCAAAGAAGGCATCAAAAGTTCCCGACAAATAGGGATGTAGTACTTTTTTTTGGATAATAGAAAGGCTATAAGCCACCACTTGCTATATAAATAAGATTATAAATTTTTGTTTTCCTTATGCAGATCGTTTGGTGATAGTAATTAAGAAGAATGAACACAAATTAAGTTGATGTGAACCAAAGGAAGATATGGAAGTAGTATGAACACAAATTAAGTTGATATGAACCAAATGAAGATAAGGAAGTAGTGACTTGCAGTGCTTTCTATTTGCTAATTTTTTTATAGCACCCTTAATTGTCGGGTGTCTTTTGATGTTTTATTTTTGCAGTTACTTATGACATGCTTTCAATAATCAAGCTAGGGTTCAGTGTATATGTCACTTACGTTAGTTCAATGTATTCATGTTTTCAGTTAGTTACACACATTCAAAGTTTACTGTATTTAGTTACTAAGGTGTTCATTTCCATTTTTGTCTGCTTAATGTATGTTCATACCTATTTTTAACTATTTTCATTACTAATTTATGTTTTCTCACATTACACCTTTTATTTACTAATTTTATGTTTGCACATACACTAATTTCATGTTATCATAGATGCATTAGTTAGATGCATTCAAATTCAAATTATATTGTTTTTAGTTACTTATGTCATGCTTTCAAAAATCACTGTATGTGTGTTTTCTTTTATTTACATCCATTCAAAGTCAGTTCCTTGTATTCATGTTTTCAGTTACTTACGTGCATTCAAAGTTTATTGTTTTGAGTTATTAATGTGTTGACTGTCTACATTATTCTAACTACATTCATAATTCATTTTCTCACATTACATTGTCTATCGTTTAAAGACAAATGCATAGAGTCAATATTTAAAGAGAAATGCATAGAGTCCATGTTTAAAGAGAAATACATGTACTCCATGTTTCAATATAAAGACATGGAGCCAATGACAACTTTAGAATGCATATAGTGAATCGAACTCTATACATATGTATAGATACATATGCATACATATGTATGACAATGTCCATAGGTATGTATGTATGTATGCGTGCATAAGTATGTATACACATGTTTGAATATGTGTGTGTGTGTGTGCATTGCTTATCACTATTACATAGGAGCTCACTAATAAATGAAATAAACAATGACAAATTGAGATACAAAATTGAATTGATGAAGCCATTATATGAATCAAAACTAAATGCAAATCAAGTGCAGTATGAAATAATCTATTCTTATACACTCTATTTTTTGTGATATTTCAAGTGCTTTAATATTGTCTTACAATGTGGTGCATGCATTATTACAACAATAAATTTATGTGAGATTGTTACTTCCACCAATTGTTACAAAATTTTGTAGGTATGTGAGGTAGTGAAGACTTGAGCAGGGGGTGCTGATGATAGGGTGTGCAAATGATATCAGTTCCATGTAATTGTGTTTCTCAACACTCCAATTTAAATTATTTTTATTTGTGAATGGCACACACTTATGTAGGGTTAAACATGATTGAAATGAAAGGGTGTAGTGTGCACCACATGATCATTGCACACGAATTTCTCACAATTCATGGCTAACCACCCATATGAAAAAATGGTGTGTCAAGGCCCAAATGGATGATATTTTTCTAAGGTGGTATTAATGATATTAATGGTATCTATGTATTATTAATGATATGAGGCATTGATAGTTACAACTTCTTTTACAGGTATGAGAGGCATTAAATGTTTAGCTCAATGTGTTGATGGCAACAGGTCCATTAGCTGTGTTTATGAACACTCCAATTTGAATTGGGAAATATTGATCTCAAAGCGTTATATTATTTTCTTTTATGTCATAATATACATGGATGCTACTTTGTGGCATGCTTCCATCACTTCTTGATTGGAAGGTAAAGCTGTAACACATTATAACTGTTGCATAGAAGACACTAGTCGCATGCAGGTAAAGTCTTAATTGACTTTACTAAGGCTATGACCTGATAGATTATTTTTTTTGTTGGTTTTTTCAAGTGTTCATTTCATATGTTTTTAAATATTATTATCTTGGTAACATTGTTAGTTAAGGGTTTCAGTGTCCCTTTAAAACCTATCGTTACCTCAATCAAAAACATTGTTAGTTAATGTTGTCATATTCATTTTATATATTGCTCATTTTGTTGTCAAATTCATTTTAATGTTTTTAAATATTAGATTACTATTTGTTAATCATATTTCTAATATTGAAACAACAAAATATTTTTGAAATTGATTCATTGTGTATGTCTAAATATTTCGACAGCTATTAGATCTGTTGTTGTTTTATATATATATTTTTAAAGAAAAATAGGTGATATAACAATTATGTATGGCTGAAAGTCTTGGGAGATATATTAATAGTTTGGTGATAAAAGGGCAGATCATAGGCCTTCAACCTTCTTCTTCAAGACATAAGTGCTCACATCTGCAATTTGTTGATGACACCATTATGATGGGGGAGGCCTCAGTTAAAGAAGCAAGGAATATGAAAAAGGCTCTAAATATCTATACCAATGCTTCAGGTCAATTCATAAATTAGGAGAAAAGCTCACTTTATTTTAGCAATACTCCTAAAGAAAGACAAAGAAAAATATCCTCTATCTTAGGCTATAAGATAGGGATGTTCCTTGCTTCTTACTTGGGACTTCCCTTATGCATGAAACCTGAAGTCTCTTTTTGGAATGACATCTTAGATAGATTTCACCACAAACTGGTAGGATGGAAAGGGGCTATATTGAGTCAAGAAGGAAAATTCCAACTGCTAAAGGCTACTCTTCAAAATCTTCTAGTTTATGCTCTTAGTCTATTCAAAATCCCATAGAAGTATGTTGATTTGATAGAGAATATGAAAAACATGTTTCTTTGGTTTGGGGTTGAAGAGAAGAAAAGGCTCAGCCTTATGGCTTGGGAAAAGGTATGTAAACCTAAGAAATTTGGGGGGCTGGGAATAAGTAGCATTAAAAACACTAATAAGGCTCTCCTAGCTAAACAATGTTGGAGGATCTTTGAAGAGGATAAGGAATGGAACTCAATCTTAAAAAGTAAATATAATCTCAACTCCTTAGATGAAACCATAAAGTCTCAAGTGGAAATCCAGGGATCCTTTATCTGGAATAGTATTAGTAAAGGCAAGAATCTGGTCAGAAAAGGAGTTAGATGGAAGCTAGGAGATAGCAGGAAGATAAACTTTTGGAATGACAAATAGCTGAAGGAGAGGCCCTTAAATGAGAACTAGGAGTGGTTAAATGCTATTCAGATTTGTAAAGAGACTATAGCGGAGTTGGTTTCTGATTACTGGATCAATGATGATTGGGTTGACTTAGGTCTTAATGATGGAAACCTTAAAACTGTGAACACGCAACTTAACAACTGGTTCATAAGAGAGATTGTGCATGATGCTTTGATCTAGGGTCCTGAAGCTAATGGTAAATTCTTTGTTTCTTTGGCCTTTGCTCTTCTCTTTACTCAAGAAGATTGTCCTTTTTGTTGTCGGGTATGGAATCAAAATCTTATTCCTAAAATTAACATGTTTTTCTAGTTGTTAGTTCAAAACAAAATCCTCACAGTGGATAAAATTTGTAAAAGGGGCTTCAACATGCCCAATAGATGTTTTATGTGTTGTGTTAAGGTTGAATCTTGCAATCACATGATGATACACTGCTCCTATACTAGAGATTTGTGGGATTCAATATTCAATAAGATTCATTTGGAATGGGTAAAACTTCAGAACATTTAGGATTTAGTTAAATAATGGTCTTGTCCTTTCCTTGGCAAAGAAATAAAAAAGAGTATGGAATTTGCTTCTTCCTCACTTCACCCGGAGAATCTGGAAGGAGAGAAATAATAGAGTGTTTAGAGATAAACATACTCCTCATCAGAAGGTTGCAAACCTAGTTTGTAGAAGTTTAATGGAAAATTTCAGATGTACTATTCTAAGAGATTCTCAGCTTAAGAACAACTCTCAGGATATTATAGATATTCTCAACTGGGACTTACAAGGTAAAAGAACTAAAGATCCCAATTTCAAAGACAACATCTTATGGACTGCTCCTCTGAAGGGATGGTTTAAAGGTAATTTTGATGGATCAGCTAAAGGGAATCCTGGAAGGGAAAGGGTGGGAGGATTAATCATAGATTGGGTTGGAAATTGTTTGGGAGTTGTTGTTGCTCCACTAGGAATTCAAACTAATCATGTTGTTGAAGCTAAGGCGGCCCTCCAACTTGTTTTGCTGGCAAAAGAGCTAGGATGCTTGAAGATATGGTTGGAAGGAGATTCCCTCAATGTAATAAATTGTATAAAAGGAAAGAGTGTGTCCTCATGGACTATAGTCCACATCATAGAAAACATTAATTCCACTCTTCAAACTTTTTAGGAAACTTATATTTCCCATGTCTACCATGAAGGAGATAAGCCTGCAGACAGAATAGCTAATGTGGGGACCCATAATGACATCACCCAAGTTTGGAGAGGGGAAGCAGATCTTAAAAATGAGATTTTAAGTCTAATCAAATATGATAGACTTAATCACAAGGAGGGCATCATTAAAACAAAGTGTAATAATGAAAAGGACACTTAAATTATCATGGAATGATAATTGTCAAGAAAGGTGTGATAAAATTATTATAGAGTTTAATCCACACAGATTGTGGGTAATTTTAAGCAACTCGACTCATAGAAGCCAAAATCAAACTATTTTTTTATTACTGGAACCCTGAGAACTAAGCAAAGCTCTAAAAAAATGGGAGGAGGTCTGAGAAGGGAGGAGCTGCTGGATTGTGAGAAATGGAGACATGAGAAAAAAGTTTGGAGAAAGTTGAAGCATGGTGGTGTTACTCTGTACATGGAAAGGTTGCATGGCTTCGATAAAGAGGTAAACAAAAAATTTGCAGAGGGATGGGCTAATGGCAAGGTTAATTTGTGGGGTAAATCTTTCTTGCTTACTCTGAATCTAGTTTTTGAGATTACAGGGATGCCTCTAGATGGCATGAATTTCTATAGGGATAACAAATGCATGGGGTCACAAGCTTTTAAGCTTTTCCCCAAAAATGCAGATGAAGAAGCTCTGTTGAGTAAAGGGTCAGGGGATTATGTTGACATTGTGAAAATTAAGAGTATCTGGACTAAGATTCTAAAGGTTATGATAGAGTATTTTACTCTAGATGGACGTTATTCTAAGATTTACAATCTTCATTTTGTTTTGGTAAATAATTTTAGGCATAACAAGAAAGTTTTGTTTCCTTATTTTCTGCTAAGCTCTCTGAACAATAGCATAATGGAGAATAGGAAAAAATATAGCGACCCAATGTTGCATGAAGGGTTGATCATGCTCATTGCGGACTATGCTAAGGAAAAGATCCCAGAACCCATACCTAAAAGGGTTATTGGGAAGAAGAAGAAAATCAAGATGGAAGAGAAAAAGGCAGATACCCATAAGAGGGGAAGGAAAAATAAGAAGAGTACCCATGACAGTGGAGAGGAAAATGATGACCAGAACCCTTCTTTTCAGGGGAAGGAAGAGGAAATTATCTCGGAGGAGAATAATGATGAGAATCTTGTAAATGAGGTGGAGGCCTTGGATAATAAGGGCTCAAGTTTAGAGGAAAATGAAAAATAGGAGAATAATGAGGATGTTGATAATGTGAGAAGAGAGGAAGAAGATAAGGAAATGGAAAAAGAAGAAGAAATGGCAGAAGACAAGGAAGAAGATAAAGAAGAAGAAATGTCTGAGGAAAAGGAAGATGAGAGCAATGAAAAGGAAGACTCATATGGGCAGCCAAATCTTAGGGTTGGGGAAAGAAATTGGAAAAGGAAAAGAAGAGAAAAAGACAAGGAGGTCACTTTCAGATTTTAAATTGACAAACACATTCTAGAGGAGGTCAAGAGTAAGGACGGCCACAACATCAACATGGAGAAAAGGATCAGCCAGGAAATGCAAGAGATGAGGAAACACTTGAAGGTTATGGAAGATACCATGGATCCCCTAAAAGTTAAACTGGAAAAGCTAGAAAAGGAGTTTTTGATGAAGGTAGGTAACAAAAATTCTAATGAGGACTTGACTTCCACAATCAAAGACATTATGGATGAGAAGTTGAAAGACTTGAATGATAAAATAAGTTATAATGGGGACATCATAAGTGAAATTATGAAGTACAACAATGAGGGACTTAAAGTCTTAGTGATGAACCTTAAGGCTCTGTATAATTACCTGGAGAGTAGCATGCTGGAGAATACCACTATCACTGTGGAAGATGATGTTGGGAGCTTAGGGTCGGGGACTAGAACAAGAAGCGGTCTCAAAAGGAAGATGCCTAAAATACCTAAGGAGTTGAAAGGTCTCAAAGAATCCATTCAGAAAATGGAGGAAATATAGAAAAAGGCAGAGAAGGCCATGAAAATTAAAATGTAGTTCCTCTTGGTCTGTTGTTGGAAGTTTGTTGGTTGATGTGCTAGTGAATGTTTTTTGGTTTCTTGTTTTGGGTTGCTTTTTGGGTTGGTTGGGGTTCTACTTTTTATTGTATAGTAGGCATTCGATGTTTGTATGGGCTTTCTTGAATATATTTTATCTTATGATGTAAATGGTTTCGGGGTCCATTCAAAACCTGTATTTACCTTTATCAAAAATAATTATATATAAACTATTTTTCATAATTTTCTTAATGAAACATTAAGAGAAACATCTACGGAATAAGAATGCATCCCCATAATGTGCTAAGGTGTCAAACATAGATACTATAGCTTTGGAACCAATTATTTAATTATATAAGTAGTATTATTGCATTGTATATGGTAATAATATTCAAAATCCTTGTAGCTGAGTAGAAGCATCTTGTCTCTTTTGGACAATTAATAGAACACCTAGATAATTTAGAATCAACCACAAGGTGTGCTTGTTAGTTGGGACCAATTTTATAAGTATGAATTCTATAAGTCTAAAGGAGAGGATGGGCTAGGGTTAGGAATATTTACCTTATTAACAAGGTCTTTTAGTCAAAACAAGGTCTTTTAGTCAAATTCACCTAATCAATCAATTCAAGCACTACCCCAATTCACCTAATCAATCAGATCTTATAAGTGAACTTCCTTCTAATTGTATGTGTCATTTTCAAATGTATTTTCTTTTTAATTTCAATCAATATTTTTAATGCTAGAAGTCTCCTCTTAAGGGCTTCAAATGGAAATTGAAAATGGCCCCTACATTTTATTTTAGGATGGCTCCTATCTAGACAAGTCTTCAAGTAGATACAAGTTCCTCTTAAAATAGACATGGGTAGATAACAACTACAAATTAGGTTCAAATCATAACAATCGCTTCCATTATCTTATTCATATCATCAATAGCTTCCATTAGGGAGATTCACATTTAGGATAATATTCTCCTTCCTCTATGTCTGATGTGTTGTCTTGTTGTCCAATATCTAAATATGCAAATAGAGCATCAACTGATGGTTGAGGTGGCTCTTCTCTCCAATAGAGAGCTTGTCGAACATGTAACACTGGTTGATGAGGTGAGTTGGGTAAAAGTTGTCCTTCTATAGTTTCTTGAAACCTTGTAAAGATCTATACTGGATGACATTTCCTTGTCCAAGCATGCAACCATTCAAGTTTAGAAATATCATCTGGTTCACATGGACTAAATTTTCTCACAAACCATCAATTGATTAAATTAGTTTGAGTGGACAAAATTATCACTTTAAAAAGAAATGAATACTAAATTAAATTAGTAGGAAATTTATAATATTCAACTAGAAATGGTCCCTAAAAGAAATGTATAATAGATGTTGCATTATTATTTAACATTCCTCTTCATTTCAGTTAGTAGTAATTCCCTGTATAGCTACACTCAATTCCTGTAAGAGAGTGGCTTCTAGTAGAGGTGGTGGATTTTCTCCATAGATGTTGCCCAAATAAGTTTTAACTTCTTCATCAGTTGTTTGTGGATGGTAATAGAACATGATTCGTTCTTGGTCAAGTATTCTACTTGCACATCCAAATTTTATGCGTTGTTGAACATATTTTACCAATCCTTGATAATGTATATTATGGTTGTATCCTCCATATCCTATTATGTGACCATAAAAAAAAACCTTTTCCCCAATCATGTTGCATGCTCCCTTATTCATCCTCTCGACACCTTTCCAAGTGAGGAAATCTACATAATTATGAAATACATGGCTTAATCAATTCAATTTTGTATTCCAGTTTGAAATTGTTTATTTTATTTATTTTTGTCCTCATATGTAACTTATTCAATCTAAACAAATTCATATTTTGTACTCCAATTTGCATTCTTACCTAGCCATCAACTATATGCATTCTTAAGTTGTTATTGCATATAAGAGCATGGAAACATTTGACCATATGCATTGTAAACTTGTCATTGACTGCATGCCTTTCTCTTTAAACATTGACTATATGCATTCTTAAGTTGTTATTGAGTATAAGAACCAAAAACATTGACTTGTATGCATTGTTAAGTTGTCATTGATTGTATGTCTTTTTCTTTAAACATTGACTATATGCATTCTTAAGTTGTTATTGAGTAGAAAAACATGATGACATTGAATTATATGCATTGTTAAGTTGTCATTGACTGTATGCATTTCCCTTTAACATTCATTATATGCATTTCTCTTCAAAATTGATTGTATGCATTTCATAACATATAGAAAAGGATACACAAGAAGTACAAATTGGTTTTCAAGTATAACAATTATAGAAACATTACATTATTTACTTATATCATATGGCACAAAACTTACATTGTATGACAATATCATATGGCATTACTTACATCGTTTACACTTAAGTACAATAGAGAAAACAATTGTGCTGCCACAACCTTCAAAATTTGACAAAGTCTACAATACCACCTTGGTTACCAATAAACAAAAACATAAATGTAGTGTACTTCAAGGTAGACGATTGCAATTAACTACCATAGAGCCCAAATGGTTACATTAAAAAGATATATAAAAGGCTAATGTTTTATAGTGAGCGGGCCCACATTTAAAACATCTTATAATTATATGACTACTTGTTTAGTAATTGGGGGCTTATTGTTTTTTTCTTGCACTTATATGACTACAATTTAATGTGAGAAAATGAATTATAAATGTAGTTAGAATAATGCAGACTACAAACACCTTAGTAATTGAAAATAGTAAACTTCAAATAGACATAAGTATCTGAAAACATGAATACAATGAACTAACTTTGAAAGCACATAATTAAGTGAAAAACATGCACTGAACTAACATAAGTAACACATACATTGAACCCTATCTTGATTTTTTAAAAGCATGAAATAATTAAATGAAAATAATATGATTTAAATTTGCATGCATCTAACTAATGTATACAATCAACACTAGATTTTGTATATGAAAACTTAAAATTAGCAATTGAAAAGTGTAATGTGAGAACACGTAAATTAATAATGAAAACAGTTAAAATTAGCTATGAACATACATTAAGTGGAAAAAAATAGAAATGAACACCTTAGTAGATGAAAATAAAAGTTACAAATAGTATGAACATACATTAAGCAAACAAAAATAGAAATAAACACCTTAGTAATTGAAAATAGTAAAATTTGAATGCACGTAAGTAACTGAAAACATGAATACAATGAAATAACTTTGAATGTACGTAACTAATTGAAAACATGAATACAATGAACTAACATAAGTAACACATACATCGAACCCTAGCTTGAATTTTGAAAGCATGACATAAGTAACTGAAAATAGTATAATTTGAATTTGAATGTGTCTCGCTAATGCATACAGTAAACTCTTGATCGATATTTGAAAACATGAAATTAGTAATTGAAAAGTGTAATGTGTGAACATGTAAACTAGTAATGAAAATAGTTAAAATTAGATACGAACATACATTAAGGAGACAAAAAAGGAAATGAACACCTTAGTAACCGAAAACAGTAAACTTTGAATGCACGTAAGTGACTCTAAACATGAATACAATGAATTACTAACTTTGAATGCATGTAACTAATTGAAAACATGAATACACAGAACTAATGTAAATTAGTAATGAAAATAGTTAAAAATATAACCTAACATACATTACTAAGTAGATAAAAAGGAAAAAAACACTAAATAAATGGTACCGACTTGAGTAGGAGCATAATGTTCCAAAGGAGCTCTAGATTCTATAGAGAATAACGAACTCAACTCAGACTGGAGAGAATGAACAACACACAAATAGGGAATTTGCTGTGAAATAGATGAAGGAATTTTCTTATTATAGGAAACACTTCATTTATTTTGTGGTTGGTCAATTTGAATTCAAAGTAGGGTGGGAAATAATGGTCATTTCAAGCAGCGCTTGCACTTGATTTGCATTAAATTTGTAATTCATATGATGGCTTCATGAATTCAAATTTTTATATTGTATTTTCATTGTTTATTTTCTCTATTGGTGAGCCTTACACCATTAGTTGTTCATGCAGGTACAGATTACAGTTGGAGTTATTTCTTGACGATGTCATTGTAGTTGTGGGTGATTGTGCAAATTAGAGTATTGCAAGTTCAAATGTATTTGTATTAAAACATATTATGCACCAATAGCTATGCATGTATGTAGGTGACTGAAAATATCATGCACCAATAGTTGTGCATGTAGGTACATAAATTGAATATCTATTGTACATAAATAGAATATATTTATATTGTGTGAGCAATTTATTGTAATTGTAATTGTAAACAATGCACTTTTTTTTAATAACAATGTAACCTCTTTTGTGCAAGTTGATGTGTATTAGAAACATTATTGCACCAATAGTTGTGCATTTGCAGTGTTTATTTATTAGTGACATGGTGAACGATTATTGGGTATGTAAGTAATTAATTTTGGCACATTTGTTTTTGTGAGACCTACCAGACGGTCATATTTATATTGCTTTCATTACTTATTTCTCAGACATACTTGACTATTTGGGACACTTATGTATTTAAGGATCTGTTGAATCCTATGATATATGTTCAGTACCTGATTATGTAATCAGGGTACACTCGAGATACTATATGTTTTGATTCAGTTTCAGTTATGATTATGTCACATATGATGTTTAAAAATATTGCGATGAAAAGTTGGTTTAGGAAACCGAAGTTATGCTTAGTTTATTGATTTACAGACATAGTTTTAAACCATGCAGTATTGATGATGTATTATGTTTATATCATGTTAATTGGACCTACTGATGTGTGCAATGAGTGTGGAGGATAAGTTGACCATGGATCTAAATGTGGGGATCCAGTATTGGAACCTATGTTTATATCATGCATTCCAAGGTCCTCTTTGTAAAAGAAACGTGGACCTCATTGTGAAGTCTTTTATTTCGTGAATGTGCTTTGCATGGGTGTATTTAATTTAGAAAATGTTATTGTGAATTAGCCATGTCATTGTTTTAAATTAAATGTGCCAAATTTGGCAAATTGTGGCTTATGTGTTGGCATGGTTAAGTATTTTATATTTGATTGGGTCAAGGGCTTGACTAGGGTGTAACCTTAGGGTAAGATCAACTAACCTTGGGTTGGGAAGTTTCTAGAAGTCAACCAAGACTAGAAATCTATGTGTAAACTTTAGGTGGAGTTTAGGAGGGCCATTTGGGCTCCCATAGGTTAACTGGGGTCAATTTTAGTTACCTAGGTTGATACCTTAGGGGTTGGGTCATTTTCAGCCCGTTAAGAGCCTTAAAACTCATTTATGACCCCCCTAAAGTCAAGGTTTTCATTTTGGTCGAAATTGAAGAGTTGTGAGGTTTTGGTTAACCTCTATCTTCTTCCCAAACTTGCATTCAACTCCATTTATGGTGAAGGAAGGCAAGTGGGAAGAAGGGAATGGAAGTTTCTTCCCCTCTTCTGATTGGTTCCTAGATTTTAGGAGGATTGTCTACTTAGGAGAAGCTTGGAGTAAGGTTTAGTTGTTCACCCACTCTCTAGATTTGGAGACCACTCTTTTTGCAAAAGCTTAGGAAAGAGGCTAGTTGGAAGGAGTTTCAAGGTTTTTAGTTTTTCAACCTTTTCTTGGATAAAGGTAGGGCCTTGTGCTATTTTTGTTATTTATTGCATAAGTTTGAGCTTGGAGCTCCATTAATGGAGTCCATGGCTTTTTCATGGTTCATTTTTTAGAATTTATGTTTTTGTTAAAATGTTGTTTTAAATTCATGATTTCATTTGGGATGGGATTCTTCAAGGTGTACTCACCTTAGGGAGGGTGGAGTAACCTTGAAGGGGGTAGAAGGAAGTAGACCTAGGTTGTGTAGAGTCTCCCATGTGTGGAGGGAAATACATGGGGTACCACGATACCCACGATGCCTAGTATGGCCTACGGGCACCTGGGGGCATAAGGAGAGTTAGACCGAATCTTGTTGAAGATGGTCTTCCCAAGTCCTTGTGTGGCTCGGGTGATTTGTATTTGTACTACAACTTCTCCACCTAGTAGTCCACCTCTACCCCATTTTTAGGAAGGTCTCTTGGAGGCCTTCCCCTTGTAAAACCCAGTTGGGAATATCATTTTATTGTCTTTATGTCTTGCTTGTTTTTTTTCTTCATGCTTTGGTTGTCTATTTGAACCCCGTACAATTTGGATCCCCTAGCTCGGGGGTGGCCTTGAAAAGGCCTAGGTTGGGAGGTGAGCCTCTGTGGTCAACCTCACTATATCAGGTATCCAATTGTTGCAGAACTTAACAGATTGTGGATTCAGCAGACTACCATTTTTTAATATGTTGTATAAATAAGTTTATAGTTTATGCTTAAAATGGAAATCAGGGTCTCTTTGCATCCCTCCTTCGAGATGTAAACACTATTTTGTGTTTAATGAAAATATCGAAGTTACGGAATCAATGAATATTTATTGTTGACTATGTTAAAGAAATAGATTATGTTACAATTTTAAATTTTCTATTTTCTATCAAATAATAGTTTGATATTATTGGGAATCTTATAGTCTCGAAGAAAATTTTATGTTCTTAAATAAATATTTAAATTATATAACTTCTTAGTTATTATGTAATTTTAGATTTGAAATATTAAATTAGATTGGTTATTATAAGGATTAAGGTATTTCAGATGCATAGCCAACTTTAAACGTACTTTATTAGTGACTAATTGTATGGTTGCAAGTAAAAGAAAATTAATTTACAAAACAAAAAATAATTGTTTAGAAATTAAAATTATTTTGTACTTAGCATTTTTAAAAAAAAATTATGCCAAAATTTAAAATGTTCAAAATAAAAATTCGTTTCATACAAGATGAGTAACTTGAATTATAGTACTCTATGATGCTATTAAATTTTTTAAAAAAAATCTCCCTATAACCCCTGTTTTTTATTTCAGGCTTTTAAAATTCATACCAATCATTAAAATAATGTATTAATTTAGTCTTCAAGTTATAATTATAGGCTGTATAAGAAAGGATAACTATATTAAATATATTTAATATAGGGATTAACCTTATCAGCCTTGGGCATGTTTTTTTTTTTTAAAAGAAGGTAATAATGATTAGTACAAAAAAAAATTTATTTTAAATCTCGCTTGGGATTTCGCACTGGGCGCTCGCCTGTGAGAGAAAAAATAAATTTAAAACAAAAATATATTAAAACATTGCCTATGACTTATCCTGAAAAGAAAAGGGGTTAAAACTTAAGTATATATTTTATGTGAATGCCTTTTCATTTTCAGGTTTTGTCGGATTACTTGGGATTGGGTTTTAGAAATATACTAGCACTTGCACCAGTGAGGTGCAATGTTTGCGCCGATAGTCACTTATGTTGTATGGTATTGTATATTAGAAGATGTGTTGACCCTTCTTTGCAATATCAAAAATATCAAGGCTTTGAAATGCTGGTTGAAGTAGCTGCATTGCACAAAGATGAAGGGATATTTGCAGCTGCATTGCACAAAGATGAAGGGTTAAATATCCAACACATAAACCAAGCAACCTGTGAAACATGCCAGACATAGATGAGGTAATGTAAGATATATATTTTGTGATATCTATTCATCTACACATCAGGAAATTTTAACATATTCATAAATGTATTTTTTCAAAGCTCACGAATACAAGTAACTTACAAGCAAACAAATTTATGTAATTCCATACACCACATGGCTACAATTCCAGGACGTTATTTGACTTAGTCAAATATATTATAGAATGGACTTTTACATTTGCAATGGATTTATAATGTAGAAGTAATGGAGAGATTGAATAGAGGGAATGAAGAAGTAATGGAGAGATTGAATAGTGCACTATGAAGTACAAGAGTGCAACCAAATTATATTTAAACACAATCACAAGGATCGAACAATGTAGTTACCAAAATAGAAACTAAAACTGTAATGGCATGAGGCTTTTGAGTGTATGAGATGCTGAGTAGAATGTATGGAAGAAGCAACCACAAAATGCTTAGTGGGACTGTTGCTTTGGCCATTTCTATCACTACTGCAACAACCATAGAAATGAGGAAACTTCTTTTCCGCTCTGGCTTTGGTTTTCTGTGTGAATAATTGAATAGTTTCCAGAGATTGTTTGAACAATTTTCATTTACAACCTTGCAAAACATCTCATGTATGATTTTTAACACCAGCCCTGCCTTGCAAGAGAGTACACATATGGAGGAGACCCTTTTTTTAACATTTTTCTACCGGGTTGAACACACCACACTGGGTGCTCTGTAAGAATCAAGTAGGGGGTCGGCGGTTCTTAGCCTTTCTGGTCTAACTCAATCCCCTTTCTAGCATGCTATGGTCCCTTGAGTCTCTCGGCGTCAGAGAATGGGAGATTATCCCCTTCGGTAAGCTAGATGAGTGCAATACTTCCAATTATAATGGACCCCATCGGGTAAAGGATTGGCAATTTTAGACTGAATCGTGAACTAAACTCTACCAACTAACAAATCAAATAGGACAAGAAAAAAGAACAACATATTTTTGTAAAAACCATTAAAAATTATTCTTATATATTACATGTTAGCCAGAAAAAACAACATATTTTTGTAAAAACCATTAAAAATTATTCTTATATATTACATGTTAGCTAGAAACAAATCGTGGGTGCAGCTCTTAAGTCCACATGAAAGAATAATTGCTAAATGCTATGTCATCAATTTTCAAATAGATGAAAGAATTAGGGCATTTTTTCATTGCGATTACACAGTTTTTTCCTTTCCTAAATGTAAAAATTGAGTTTTAGTTATATGAAGAAATAGGGTCTTCTATTTTTTAACACCTATGGATCCTCTTTCACCTACTGTAGGTTGTCCTCATTATCTATGATTCAAAAACCCTTTTGAATCTATTACTGTGTTGGGTGATTCATGATAGTCAATGTCGGTTAATGTTCCCCTTTACACTCCAAAATGAGTTGTTGACAGTGAGATTTGAAATGTTGATTTCTAAATAAATAAATAAAGAGGCTTGTAGCTTTGCATGTAGACCTTATCTATTTCTTTTCCAGGGAAAACATGTTACTGGGTCTCTAAATGAAGGGCAGAGTAGAAAGGTCCCTGTTGTGATGGAAAGCATTCTCACATCACGTTAGGAGACAATCAGCTGAGAGTTATCACCAGGCATTCAAGGGCATATAGTGCCTAGATTTGATGAGGATAGACTGGAAACTATATTATTGAACCTCTATCAATAGGATTCAAATCGAATGTTGTCAGATATCTGGATACCATTTTATGTTTATAATAAATCTCTCTTTTATGCCTCCCATGGAAATAGAGGCAGTTCAGTTGACATCCTCATTTTTGTAATTACATGGATAATCAAATTGTGTGTGATTTTTCTTGAGAGAATCTACTTAAGCTGCAAGGATTAGGCAATCCTTAATTGGAAGCCCTTCCTACTGTATCAGTGTCTTTGAGGACTAGAACCTCAAGCCTTAAAAACTATAAATAAAAAAATATTAAGGAAAAAATTAAGTTGTAGGAAATATCATAGGGGTTCCTTCTTTTCCATATGCAAAACTGAAACAAAACCAAAACTGAACATAACCAGAATCGCAGGGGCATACTCGTAAATGTCATGGAAACACAAAGATGTTCCCAGAGAGTGCAATTATTTTCGTGGTATTTTTATGGAAAATATAGAAAATCATGTGCACTTTTAAGTTATATCTTAGCATTTCATATTAATTGGGTAGACTTACCGAGCCAGTTCATTTCCAGTGTTTAGTAGAAAATCAATGTTTATGGTTTTTGCCTCAGTTTCCGTCTCTAGGTAATTTTGAGTAAAAGGTATCTTCAATTATACAATCTAGAGACCCACATCTATGTAAATTGTAAAGCTAATTCCCAGAACTAGATTCTCATATTACATAAATTACATTGGAATTAAAAAAGAGACTTAACCACACAAAAAACAATATAAGAAAGGACACCCAACAACTACTCCAGATTGAAGAAAAAGGAAAAAAAAATTAAACAATAGATTTTTTGGCATCTTTAAAGCATTTCATATCGTAGGCACCTTTGGATTAAAGCGGATTCGACAAAAAGAGAAATAAACAAGAAGAAGCTAACAGAAAGGGAATACCTGTGTTGTTTTCAATACAAGGAGATATTAGAAGTGTGGGTACTCTTACTCCAAGCCGATCAAATTCAAAGTAGAATGGTTCAGGTCCATTTATGCCATCAGGATTGGGTACATTGGACGATCACTGTCATGGAAAACATTGCCTCAGCTCTTTATACGAAAAAAACAAACATCGATAGAAGACTGCTGCAGACAGATGCCATTGCCCCAAATTGTAAAAGCCCTACCAAAACATATGTAGCTTATCACGAAGATGATGTGCCAGCTGTGTATACCCAAAACACTTGGAGCTTATCCGCCGACAACAGACAAATTTAAACGTTTACGGCGAACAAAGTTCATTTTACGGGCATCATACAAATAAACAGGAATAGTACAAAATTTCGTCAGCGAGCTATGCCTGCAATGAAAAGCCTATCGGCTTAAATTAAAAAAAAAACTATTTTTTTTTATATTCAGCATAATTTTTCGTGCTTTTATATATATATATATATATATATATATATATATATATATATATATATATATATATATATATATATATATATATATATATTAGTTTTAATTCTTTAAAGTAATTTATCCTTGTAAATGTAGCATTTAATAAAAAATTACTTTATTTTAACATTTTAAAAGTACTTAAGTTTTTTCTTTACTATTTGTGTACTCTAATATTAAGCTAGATTAGATTGGTTTCTTTTAATCCTTTTAGGCATTATGGAAAATGTTTAAATTTAAATAAGTTTAGTTGTATTTTATTTAAATAAATTTTATTTGGTTGGCATTAAAATTAAGTTTAGTTTGAAGATATTTGTTTATTAAGTTAGGTAAAATATTATTTGTTAATATAATAAGTTTATTTTTTATTATTAGAATTAGAATTTGTTTATTTTATATTAAGTTTATTTCAATTCATATCAAGAAGTATTATAAAGTTGTTTATTTTTATTTTTATGTTAGACATAAAATAATGATATTTAAATACGAATTGAATATATGGATTTAAATATATTTGTATAATCAAATTATTCATAGACTTATTTTAAAAATGTTATAAGAACTTCATTAAATGTTAGAGTGGGGATATTTGACTTAAGTGTTAGTAAGGGGTAAATCCTTGAATATTTAACTTGAAATTTTTATTCTTTTTAAATTGGTCCTTTTATTGAATAAAAATGATTAGTTGATTTAATCATTGACATATTTAAATTAGTTGTCATGGTAAAGGTAAAAATTCATTTAATTTATTTTTGTATTAAATAATATAGTGTAAATTTATTATGCTAAGACATGGTTAATTTCTAAATAAATGAAATCTAATCTTATTTAGATTAACTTGTTTTAAAAAAAAAGTAGATTATTTATTAAAGATTTATTTAAATAGTTTATTAAATATTCTATTCCGATGTTAATGATTTATTGTTATCATCATTTTATGGTCTCGTCTAGGGTCTTATTGACCTTGATAGACTTGATGACCAAATATCGTGCACAGTTGACTTTCAGTTAACATTAGTCAAACCGTGGACATAACCTTGGTTTGCATGCACAAACCCTTCCTCGACGTATTTTAACCCTTGTAGAACCTTTTCAGACATGTTTGGGCATAGTTGACTTTTTGGTCAACTCTCTATCAAACCTTGGTCAAACACCTCAGTTTGTGGGCCAAAGTATTTCTGGTAGTTTTTTATACCCTTTTAGCTCAGTTGCATGTACTTCGGTGCATAGTTGACTTTTGGTCAACTTTGGTTGACTTTTAATCAACTGTCTCAATTTGCATGTCGAACGAAGCTAGTAGTCTAGGGAAACCTTGTAGCTTGTTAGAGAGTTATTTGATGAAGTTAGATTATCAGTCAAACTTGGTCAGCCTTCTATGGTTTGACCCTTGGGGTGTTGCTAGACACTTCAATGTTGACAGTCATCAATTTTCTCCTTGCTCCATTTTGCGTGCACATAAGGACTTTGCCAGTTAGTGTTTCACAACTTGGTTGTGTATGTCGGTATGTTTGTAGTTAGTAGGTTTTAGAAAAAAAAATTGTAGTTGTGTTTTGCTCAACTTTTGGGCATGACAGTTTTGTAGAAAATGGCTATCAACATTATTTTTTTCAAGGGCCAAATATGACAAAAACATTGATTTTTTGGGGGGCTATCATGGTTATTGGACCCCCTAACGGCTATTGGGTACTTTCCCCTACATGAGATTTTTTTTTAAAATTTTTTTATATATTTTATTTATCACTTTTCTTTGTGGCAATTAGCATCACATTTAGATAATTCTTCATTTCATTTGCAACTATTATTAATTTAGGGTAATATTATTCATTTAGTTATCTTGAAATTATTCACTCATATTCATTATTTGATTCTTATTTATTTAATTCAATTAAATAAATAAAATAATGAATTATTTTAATTTTTTTAAAGCTTACTTACATTTAATTATTCTTGGTCAATAAAGATTCTATATTTATTCTCAAATAATTTCAATCATTTCTTTATGGTCAAATCCTCATCATTTACATCTATGATCAAACATCTTTATAATTAGGGTTTCCTTTATCTAAAGAAAATAATTTAAGATTTATATGTACATCTTGTATAATCTTCTACAAGTCCTTGAGAAATGACATAATATCTTGAATAAATAAACTTCAACAAAGAGAGTTTCATGTTCGTAACTATTGTCACAAAATTTTGCACCCTTTCCTAGATGGTGGTTAGCAACCTAGGCGACCTCGTGAAACATGGATTCAATCTCTCAAGTGTGGGACTTGACTCATGAGATTGAATCTCTATAGAAGGTCGGCTTCCTTACAATCAGGATGCATCTAAAAACTAACTACTGACTTGAGGAAAAAAAAGGGAAGCAAGATAACTAGAATGAAAGGAGGTGATGCACCAAATTGAAAGTCTTGATTTTCTCTTGCATATGTCTGCACTTGATTTCAACAATATCATACAACTGTACACTATCCCAAAACACTTAATCATCCTAATGCCAACTATGAAGGCAGAAAATTGAATTCAAACCTTCAAGGAGTATATCCATTCACCGAATAGACTTGATCAATCATAGTTTGCACAACATAAAAGGCTTCAAATGATGAAATACATGCAAACATGCATGGAGGAATGAAAATTACATAGATATCTGCACTTGGAATAGATAAAACCAATTATTTCATTAAATCAGGCTAGGATGTGTACAATCATAGAGAAATGTTATATCTGCAAGTGAAACAAAGAAAAATCCCCTTTTTCAAATGAATACATTATTGCCTTTAAAAAAGTTAAGGTATAACTCAAATCAATAGCAATGAAGTTTGAACCCCAACCACAATGGAGTTAGATTACAGAGGGAAAAAATAAATGAAAATCATATAAAAATATGATCTCTTTAAGTGGAGTTACTATCATGAAAGAGGCAAAAGTCATTAATTCATGTCTCTACAACAAGGAATGTCTTCATAAAACATCATATTTTTCCTTAATTTGTACTCTACACACATTAATTCCTACTACCTCGAGCCACAAAAATATATACAATTGTTATCACGATAGGAAGATCAAATCAATCTACTAGAAGCTCCTAAAAATTTAATTCATTTACCCACTATATCTGCAAATAGAGTGGCAAAAGAAGCCCCAAAACTAAATGCACTAACAATTGAAGGGGATAGGATTTCCTTGTAAATAATAAATAGTTATGGAGTGCATTGGCATCATGATACAAATTCAAAGATGTGGCTCAACATTAAGTATTCAATCCTGGTGTCATGTCTGCAAACAATCAAATCAGGACGCTGACAAAAAACTGTCAGGATGGGATAACATGAAATGTTAACCCACCATGCACACCATAAGTAAAACCACCACACATGGAAAAAGATCCACACTTCTAGTAAAAATAGGAGCCATTGATGAAGATTTAGATTTGAATGGATGACTTAGATACAAAACAAAAATCCCTCAATGCAAGATTAAAACATAATCGTTGATCAAAAAGATCTTGATCGGACGACTATCATGGTTTCATAACAAACAACACTGGGAAGGATGGAAGAAACCCCTGAATAGAAACATGTAGCCATTTAGCAAGCTATCATATTGCTCTTCGTGAAACTATGAAATGTGGATAACAAAACATGTTATCTCATCCCATGTCATTAACCCGTTGACCATGCCATCTTGTAAACTATCATATTGTTCCCTAAAGAGAATTGTGACATGCGGGGTAAACCATGACTATTGATGAAGAATGAAGATGCATGAGCCTTAAAACTTGAGAAAATGTTGGTCCACATTGCCAAACTGACTAGAGCCATGTGACAGAACCTAGTTGGTCTCGCCATTTTGCAAGAGGCAAAAATGAACTCTATGAAACTACAAAATGAGGATAACATGAAGGTTATCCCACCTTGAAGATAACATGACGTGTTAACCAACTATGAAAAATTTCAGCCCATAATGAAGATTTATTAGATTGGCTACCTATGTTGTGTTGAATGGTGGCAAAAATAGCCAACATTTCTGGTGACTTAGAAGGGATGGTTTCCTGCTAAGCATGAGACAAGTGGCCTTAAGCAATCCATTGGGCATGGAGTGACTAGAGCTAGAATGAGGCATTAGCCACCTGTAGCTTCATGAAAATATGTAACTTCACTTCTCTATGACTGATAAAACTTCAAAATCTACCACTTTTTGGAAGTAGTTGTGCATGTGCACTTATTGGAAAGCTGAAAACATCTACTCTACTATATAAAGGAATTTACAATGAAGAAAATTAAACAAAGCCATTAAATGGCTTGTTGAAATAACTGTCCTTCCTAACAAGTTGATTGTTCCTTTCATGCATATGGGAAACCAGCCAGGGAAGCAAGTGTGACAAGCATACAATAGCTTGTTGGAATTCCCTCCCAATGTCGAGAATAAAGGAATTCTCTAGTACTAGAAAACTTTATGTTTGAGAAAGAAACACTTTATCCTTGTGATCTTCATCTCCATGCTTTGAGACAAGCACAATCTGGGAAAATTTGCAAATTTCTTACAAATATAGATTTCTTATGGGGAATCCTATTGATGGCACTAGGTCAAAGAAATCAGCCTTGACTATATTGTTGTGGTCTATAATGATGGTATCCTATTGGATTGAAAGTGGGTCTTCTTCTTTCTACGAAGAGGTGAACTCTTGCACATCTTTCTCATGTTTCTCATGAGCCATTTCCTTGGGAGCTACTAGTATGGTATCAAGCCTTGAGAATAAATCTATTATGATGATGGAAAAAATCATGTTTCAACTCATATCTTGCATCTATATTTTCTTCATCCTTCTTCTCATGGTTGTCTTCCTGCTGCAACTAATGATTTTTCCCTTCTTTTTCTTGCAGGAGGCTAGATATTTCTTCCCTTGCTGAGGACTGATCAACTATGGTTTGTTCCTCAGAGACAAGAACCTTTTATTTTTCTTTCTCCACATCCATATGTTCAGGCTTAGATTTATCCTCCCCCTCCATGAAGAGGGGATGATAATAAAATGAGAGGACAAAGACCTCCTTCTTCTTTTCTATTTCTCATATGACAACATGATGCTGCAACTTGTTGGTTGGAAAAATGGTTTTATGCTTCAATATCTACCATTACATTCACTACCAATTCTAAAGCATTTCTAACTCTAATTATCAAAGCCCCATGAATGACAAGACCAACTAACAGGGATAAAACTCCCCCTACACTTTTGGCTCAATAAAACCAAGGTGAGTAAACCTAAATTCAGTGAAATACTACCTTCATTAAACACATCCCTGAATTTGATAAAAAAATTATCTCATAAGAGGCTCGACAATTAAAATAAAATACTAAGTAATGGCTAACTACTTATTGATTCTCAATTGTTATGGAGCATGAGATACACATACCATAGATAAAACTGGATGATGAAAAGAGTTTAATCAAAAGCTAGTATAACCAGACAACATGATCTAATGAAATAACAATTACAACATATTTAGATTAGTGCCTTATCATTGGGAAATACTCTTAGTTTACAACTCATTATATGAATGACATAAAAATGCTAATGATCCAAGACTTAGATTATTTATTTCATTACAATAATATCTATTCATGTAATCTAGATTTAAACTTATAAAGATCCTTATGCCGACCTTATGAACTTATGAATTAATGTTCAACATTTTAATTGATCTTTGATCAAATCTTAGAATTAAAACATACGCATATGAAAGATATGCAATGAATTGAATTAAATTTTTGAATCATTAAATTAACAACTCATAAAACCAACACAAAGGAGAGCACAAAATCTGGACTATATTTCATTAACTTCAGAATCACTATCTGTTGGAAACTGCAATTGAAACAATTGTTGTATTGTCATTGATGTCAAACCTTAACTGGCAAGACAATTTCTATCTAAGAAAGTACAATATCTATTGGTTGATGAAAAGGATTAAGGCAAGGGAGATAACAATAGCACCTAAGGAAAGGTTGAGTTATTTGATGCTTCGACGAGTACTTGATTATTTGGCACTATGATAAGTTAATGTATTGTTTATCTAAGTAAGAAGAAAGACTGAAGAAGTAGGCTTAGCTAAGAAAAAGTGAAGGAATCTAGTTTAAGCTGAGTGACATTAGTGTCAACTGAGCTTTAGTATATGCCAAGTAAATCTAGTGTTGACCAAACATTAGTTTATGCCGAGTGACAGGAAATTATCAAGCAAAACAGTGTTAGCCGAGGAAGAAAGTTTGTAGAGATAACCGAGTTACATAGTGATGACTGAGGAGATGAACACAGTATTGACCGAGCGTCAACAATTTACATTTGGAGGATGAATTTAGATTTACAGTCGACACAGTTGAATTCTTAGGTTATGTAAATCATGTTGACTTTATTAATTGATTGTTTGGAGAATTTAATGCATGGTAAATCATTTTATTATGATTTCAATGAGGAGATTGAAGATGTTTCTAGAAGGATGTATGGACTTAAATGTTGGAAGGATCCATTGGATCTAACCTAACCTAAGATCTATGGAGGAGATTAAGAGGAAAAAGATAGATCTACCTATCTGGAGAGGTATAAAGGAAACCTAATGGTGAGGTTATAGAGTATGCTGGTGATGTTGATGTTATTAACTGATAAGTCTAAGAAGAAGGCTGAAGGTGAAGAATCATAGTGGTGATTTCTTGAAGAAAATTCCAAGAAGATCAATGATGGAGATGGAAATGGTACTCAGTTAGTAAATCAACACATATGTGCGAATTGGATCTGATATCTGCAAAGTGAGTTGTATGTTTTATAGATCAGAAACTACTGCTACTTTCTAACCATTGTAATAGTCAAAAACCTTTAATTAAGGTTGACTTAATAGTCATTGACAAATCCTTTAATCAAGGTGGCATTCTAATGGAATGTACTCAAGTCCTCTGACCAGGGCACTCCTAACAGGGTGATTGAAATCCTTTAATAGGGTCACACCTAATAGTGTGTTTGTATACCTTTAACAAGGTTGGCTTTTCACAAAGCTCACTTCAGAAGAGTGAAAAATATCAGTAACATGTTACAAAGTGGTTTTTCCCAAATTGGGTTTCCACTATAAATCCTGGTGTAACACTTGTCTAAATGTTTTGTTATGAATGTTTTGATATTCTGCAAGTTAAATACTATTGGATTGTGGACTGCATGTTATATGTTTTTTGATATATGTTCTTTAGAGACTGAGTTGAGTTGGTGATTAGATCTGAGTTTGTTGAAGTGTTTTAATGTTCAATTGGTACATCTGGACCTGAGAACAACTAATTCACCCCCTCTCTATTGTTCTAAATCATATTAACAATTGGTATCAGAGCTGTTGGTGCTTATAGAGAAATTTTTTAAAGGTACTTAAAGCTAATGATCAAGATGTATAAGAAGGAGGTACCGGAGTTGAATAAGGAGAACTTACCTACATGGAAAATTTTGATGAAACAACATCTAGCTAGTATTGGTGATTCAGTGAAATACTATGTTGAATATGACTATGTTGCACCTGTTGCACCTATGATTGTTGAGGAAATGAAAGCAAAATAGGAACACAATCAAGAAATGTTGGAGATTGCATCTGCCTTAAGCTATCCTAAATTTGAGGACATCAAAGACTACACTACTGCAAAGAAAATGTGGGATACTCTTGCAACCATCTATGGTGGTGATACAAATGTATTGAGAGAAAAAGCTGAAAGCTTGAGAGGTAAGTTTGATGAAATGAAAATGCAAGAAGGTGAGAATATTGCTCAGTATTGTGGAAGAATCAAAGAAATAGTGAATGTTATTAGAGGAGCTAATGGAATCATTGATGATGAGACTGTCATTAGAAAGGTATTAAGAACTATGCTTCCTATATATGCTATCGAAATTTCAACAATTCAAGAATCAAGATGTAACCCTGGTAATGTCCTGACTCTGGAAAGCCTTGTTGGTAAGCTTACTACTTTTGAATTGTCTAACTATGATAACTACATTGTTCCTAATGTTGAATTTGCATTAAAGTCACAAATGGTTTTGCATAAATCTAAAAGAGAGAAAGATAAATGTGTGAAAAGTGAAAGTGAAAGGGGAAGTGACAATGACACTTCTGATGAGGAACTGGATGATCTTGAAGCACTCATGGCTAGAATATTGAGGAGAGGAAAAGGCAAATACAAAGGTAAACTTCCTATAATCTATTTTTCATGTAACAAAGTTGGCCATATTACTGCAAGGTGTCCTGATAGGAATGACAAGGATATAGAGAAATCAAGTACAAAGATAAGAGAGATAAAAGAGATCACTGAAGGTACATAGATTACAAGGAAAAAGGTAAGAAATCCTGTTACATTGCAGAAGAGGAAACTGATAGTGACAGTGATAATTTTGATATTGAAGTAGTTCATGTTGCTATGAAAGATGATTCTGATGAAGATGAGAAAACTGCACTTATTTCTTATGTGAGTAAAGGTGATAAATGGATTATTGATAGTGGTTTCTCACATCACATGATTGGTGATAAAAGTAAATTTGAAACCCTAGATCATTACAAAGGTAGAAGTGTCAAGTTTGGTAATAATGCACCATGTCCTGTGAGAGGTAAAGGATCAATTAAGCTAACTGATAAGATCACTTGTGAAAATACCTATTGGGTTGAAGGTCTTAACTACAATTTGTTGAGTGTTGCATAGCTTAATAGCACTAGTTACCAAGTGGAATTTCATCACAAAAGGCTAAAATATTTGATGCTACTGGTGAACCAATTGGAAGTGGTGAGTAGACTAATGGTAATTTTTTCTATCTAGATCTATCTGAAGAGACATGTTTGTTTTCACAATTTGATGATGTATGGTTTGGCATAAGAGGCTATGTCATGTTAACTTTGACAATCTGGTAAGTATTAGTAAAAAGAAGAAAGTTAGAGGTTTTTCGAGATTGAAGAAACTTGATAATGTGATGTGTAAACAATGTCAGTTGAGAAAAATGACAAAGTCTAGTTTCAAGAGCAAGACATTTACTTCTGAGAACATTTTGGATTTGATTCATACTGACCTTTGTGGACCTATGGGAATAAAAAGCTATTGTGGTGCTAGGTATTTTATTCTATTTGTTGATGATTACACTAGACTGATGACTGTAATTTTTTTGAAAGAAAAATCTAATGCATTTCAGTTGTTTAAGTGGTATTTGGCTAAGGTTGAAAAAGAAATAGGTATAAGCCTGAAATGTCTGAGATCTGACCGAGGTGGAGAGTTTATATTAATTGAGTTCAATCTATTCTGCAATGATAGAGGAATCAAGAGACAGATGTCTGCACCTAGAACACCTCCACATAATGGTATAGATGAGAGGAGAAATAGATCTATTATGGACTGTGCAAGGACACTAATGACTGAGAAGAATTTTGCACAAAAATACTGGAGAGAAGTTGTAAGTACAATTGTTTATACCTTGAATTGAGTACAAATCAAGAAAGGTACAAATATTATACCCTATGAATTATGGCATAGATATGCACCTAATGTGAAATACTTTAGAATATTTGGGAGTAAATGCTATATACTAAAGGATAATAGAAACGGAAAGTTTGATGCTAAAATAGATGAAGGCATATTCCTATTCTATTCCACTAAGAGTAAAGCTTATAAGTGTTTGAATTCTAATGCTAATAAAATTGTGGAAAGTGCAAATGTGAGAGTTGATGAATATGAAGAGAAAAATGAACAAGAAGGCAATAGAGAACATGAAGACTATAGATCTTTTGTCTATATGGAAGAAGGAGAGGCAAGTAACACACCTGCACCGGATGTAGAGTCCCAAGTAAGCAATGTTGAGCATCAGGAGGATGTTGCCGACCATTAGGAGGATGTTGCCGAGCAATCAAACATTGAATTTGATAATTTTCATGATGAACCTGAGAAAAGATCTAAACCTACACTGGCATAGTATGTGAGAAGACATCATAAGCCTAAACAAATTATTGGAGATAAAGAATTTGGAGTCTTGACCAGAAGTAAGTTGAAAGACCCTACATGTTTATTGTGTGATTTTGAGCCTAAGACAGTAAAAAATGCTTTGGAGAATGAAGACTGGATTCAAGCTATGAATGAATAAATAGATCAAATTGAAAAGAATGATACTTGGACTCTAGTGATGAGACTAGAAAACAAGAATGTTATTGGAACAAAGTGGGTATTCATAAATAATCTCAATGAACATGGAAAAGTCACAAGGAACAAGGCAAGACTGGTATGCAAAGGCTATGCACAAGAAGAAGGAATAGACTATGGGGAAACATTTTACCCTATAGAAAGATTAGAAGGATTAAGAACTCTACTTACATATGCTTCCTATGGAGATTTCAAGGTATACCAAATGGATGTTAAATCTATATTTTTGAATGGTATATTAGAAGAAGAGGTATATATTGAACAACCTGAAGGATTTTTTGATCCAGACAAGAAAAACATGGTTTGCAAACTGAACAAAGCACTGTATGGATTGAAACAAGCCCCTAGAGCATGGTATGAGAGGCTGCACAATTATTTGATCAAGATTGGATTTGCAAGGACAAATGACAATAGCAATCTGTACATGAAAGCTGAAGAAGGTAAAGGGATTTTGTTAGCAGAAATTTTTGTAGATGATATCATATTTGGAGGACAAGATGCCCTGTGTCAAAAATTTTCAAATGAAATACAAACTGAATTTGAAATGTCTATGTTTGGTGAGATCAAATTCTATGTTGGTTTACAAATCTATCAGATGGAGAAAGGTATCTTCATAACATAATCTAAATATGTCAAAGAGATACTGAAAACCTTTGGAATGGAGGATTCAAGGAAAGTGAGTACTCCTATGGCTATTGGACATAAACTATCTAAGACTGATGATACTGCTGAAGTAAGTCAAACCCTATATAGATCCATGATTGGAAAGCTGCAATATATTGTTCACAGCAGACCAGATATAGCTCTAGAAGTTGGGATTGTGGCAAGATTCTCTGCCAATCCTAAGGAAAATCATATGATGGATGTGAAAAGAATACTGAGATATCTGAAAGGGACAGAAGAGTATGGATTGTACTACAACAAAAATGAGAAATTTGAAATGAGAGTTTACATTGATGCTGATTGGGAAGGAAATGTTGATGACAGGAAAAGTACAAGTGGAGGAGCTTTCTTTCTTGGACAGAGTTTAGTTTCCTAGACAAGCAAGAAACAAAATTGCATTTCCCAATCTACAACAGAAGTTGAGTATGTGGCAGCTGCAGTGAACTATTCAAATCTGGTATGGATCAAGCAATTATTGAAAGGAATGAAAGAGGAAATTAATGAACCTATTTTTATCTTCTGTGATAACACAAGTTCCATTAACATATCAAAGAACCCTATGATGCACACAAAGACCAAGCACATTGCAATTAAGTATCATTACTTAAGGGAATCGGTATAGGAAAAAGAAGCGAGAATGCAATATGTGAACACAAAGGAACAACTAGCAGACATATTCACAAAAGCTTGACCTAAGGATGGTCATGAATATCTAAGAGGTAAATTAGGGGTGCTTCCCCTAACTGAGGCTACCTACTCAAGCTAGGAGCAGTGCATCAAATGTGCTGCACAGAATATCTAAGAAATTAATGCAGGAAAGGTCACACTTTAGGAGCTGCCTAGAGTTGTGAAAAGAAAAGAAAAGTTGATAATCACTCATAAGCAAGATGATAGAGGGAGAAATACTGTTACTGAACTGACAATATTACATATACATATGAATGATGTAAGTTCTAGTTGCTTCTTTGGATTTTTTGTCAAAGAGGGAGAGATTTCAGAGATGAATAAGATGAATACGCATCAAGAGGATACAATCAATGAGCGAGAGACACAAAAAAAATTTCAGAGGGAGTTACTAAGTAAACGGTCAAGTAAGGCTAAGTTATTGAGAATCAGAATGAAGCTAAGGATATTCTAAATTTTTCTGATGCAATGACAAAGTTTAGATTGGTTGATAAATCATGTGTTATTCATGTGGTGTTGCCATCAATGACAAAGAGGGAGATTGTTGGAAACTGCAATTGAAACAATTGTTGTATTGTCATTGATGTCAAACCTTAACTGGTAAGATAGTTGCTATCTAAGAAAGTACTATATCTATTGGTTGATGAAAAGGATTAGGGCAAGGGAGATAACAATATCACCTAGGGAAAGGTTGAGTTATTTGATACTTCAATATGTACTTGATTATTTGGATCTATGATAAGATAATGTATTATTTATCTAAGTAAGAAGAAAGATTGAAGTAGGATTAACTGAGAAAAAGTGAAGAAATCTAGTTTAATCTGAGTGATGTTAGTGTCAACCGAGTGCTAGTATATGCTGAGTAAATCTAGTGTTGACCAAACATCAGTTTATGCCAAGCGACAAGAAATTATCGAGCAAAACAGTGTTAGCCAAGGAAGACAATTTGTAGAGATGACCGAGTTGCATAGTGATGACCAAGGAGATGAACATAGTATTGACTGAGCATCAACAATTTACATTTGGAGGATGAATTCAGATTTACAGTTGACATAGTTGAATTCTTGGGTTATGTAAATTGTGTTGACTTTATTAATTGATTGTTTGGAGAATTTAATGCATGGTAAATTATTTTATTATGATTTCAATGAGGAGATTGAAGATGTTTCTAGAAGGATGTATGAAGGACTTAAATGTTGGAAGGATCCGTTGGATCTAACCTAACCTAAGATCTACGGAGGAGATTAAGAGGAAAAAGATAGATCTACCTATCTGGAGAGGTATAAAGGAAACCTAATGGTGAGGTTACATAGTATGCTGATGATGTTGATGTTATTGACTGATAAGTCTAAGCAGAAGGCTAAAGGTGAAGAATCAGAGTGGTGATTGCTTGAAGTGAATTCTAAGTAGATCAGTGATGGAGATGGAAATGGTACTCAGTCAATAAATCAACATATATGTGCAAATTGGATTTGATATCTGCGAAGTGAGTTGTATGTTTTATAGATTAGAAACTACTGCTACTTTCTAACCATTGTAACAGTAAAAATAATTTACTCAAGGTTGACCTAACAGTCATTGATAAATCCTTTAATCAAGGTGGCATTCTAATGGAATGTACTCAAGTCCTCTAACCAAGCCACTCCTAGTAGGGTGATTGAAATCGTCTAACATGGTCACACCTAATAGTGTGTTTGTATATCTTTAACAAGGTTGGCTTTTCACAGAGCTCACTTTAGAAGAGTGAAAAATGTCAGTAACATGTTACAAAGTTGTTTTTCCCAAATTGGGTTTCCACTATAAATCCTGGTGTCACACTTGTTTGAATGTTTTGATATTTTTCAAGTTAAATACTATTGGATAGTGGACTACATGTTATACATTTTTTGATATATGTTCTTTAGAGACCGAGTTGAGTTGGTGATTAGATCTTAGTTTGTTGAAGTGTTTTAATGTTCAATTGGTACATCTAGACCTGAGAACAATTGATTCACCCTCCTCTCTGTTGTTCTAAATCATATTAATACTATCTTCATGAATTATATTTTCTCACTAAAAATAAAAATTAAAAAGACTAAGACTCCAATAATAAACTTCTAACTTTCTCTGTAAAATGTTACACAAGACTCATGACATTTGTTAAACATGATCGAGACTGAAAATATAAAAAATATTTCACTAAAAAAAACTCTCAACCTTTCCTAAGTGATCATGGAAATCCTTTTACAGAAAAAGGATTGCAACAAGCTACCGATCAAAAAATAATTGTCATCAGCTCATTGGACCGGAACACATGGGGAAACCAAAAAGAAAATCACTCCAACATCCCTATCCATGTCTGCCAACCTTATCTGAATAGAAAGAGTATAACAACATAAAAATAGAACCTTGCATCATTTTTTTCATTGGCCCATACTTCCTTGACCGCCATAGAGAAATAAACTCTGCATCTATAAAAACTTTACAAAATCTGCCTCAGTTATAAAAATTTATCTTTCTTCTCGCATATCAACATCTCATGGATTCTGTGTTGCAAATGACCACACTATATGATGTGTCATACAACTATTTGTCTATACCTCATTTATCATCTTTCAACTTAAATCAATTATCAACAAAGTTGATATGACAACTTAGTGCGGCTTCGCAACAAAAAATTATAACCTGCATTATACCTTGTGAACTTGCACCAAGCCATAAAGTTTTCAAATTCCTTCTCAATTCTCCAGCCGGTCAATCACACCTTGATTGACATGTGGCATTCCATGATTGGCTCCCTAATTCACCTATTTTCCACCTATCACAATGTCACAATCCTAAACACATTCTCTTTCCTTGTTAGCCTGGATCACAAAATCATGGGCACTCACCATCTTTCACCCCCATACCCACCATATCTCTTTGAAACACATGACACATGATGGACTCCCACAATCCTGGGAAATTTATCTCTCCTCATAATCCTTGACCATGGGATTATGAGTGTCCATCACTTGTCACCATTGAGACCACCATCCATTTCATCTTCATGTAGCATGTGGCGCCCTCTTGCAATCCCATGTTTCTTCTCTCTCCTCATCATCCCAAATCATGGGATCACAATATTATGCCATATATCATCTCTAGGTCCACCATCCAGCTCATCCTCCTCCGATCAACCTCTCTATGTGGCAGCATCTCATGATCTCACACTCATTATCTTCCTTGCAACTTCTTTCATGGGATCACGAAAGCTGTCAGATTTGATCACTTCTTAAATACCTTTGATTTTCCATCTTGCCACTTGTTTCCATTTGATTCTCTCTTGGACTTCCAACTTACTACCCGATTGTTTGTCACATCATCTACTGCATGGGCATAGGTCCAAAAAAGTACCTAGTCATTGTCCATCTGTACACACACACGTGAAAATCTTGCAAAAATGTGCCTTCCTTTTTGGCACTTCTTATGTGCATGTTGTATAGAAATGAAAATTTATCCCCTAGGAAAGCAACTATGGGATAACTCCCTGAATGGTTCTCTTCAAAATAACAACTGTCCATTTCTACGTAAGATTCTCAATTGGCTAAGGCATATCTGCCAGAACCTAAAAAGAAAAGACCATCTCAAACTTCATACATTTTTTGATCTCCAACCTGACTGTAAACCTTAATCTTTTGATCTATGAAAATATTATTTGAAAGGATGAAACATTCTGAAACCACTCTTGAAGGAAAAGGAACATATACTTAGCCAAATTTCTAATAGTTCCAATAGAGGCTCTAGTTGGGGACACTTATCTTCTCACGATAAGATGATAATATCAGAATCTCATGGGTTAAGAAGACCAACCAAACTACATAGAACAAAACTTAAACCTAAAGGACACATGCAAACCTATTTACATACACACAACATATCTACTATTCATGGATATGCTTCATTATTTCAAGAGAGATGATGCTTCAAAAAATTTCCATGAACAGACAATTCCAGAGTATGTTTGGCCATGTTTTTTAGTAGGTATGAATCTTCACCCCTCGTTTTGTTGATAATTTATGGACCTAACCAGATAGGGTCAAATTTTCCACGTCTACCCTTTTTTTCTAGTCTAGCATTCCACATGAGGACCATGTCATCTAGTTCAAACTTATTGATAGTGGTCATCCTGTCATATAAAACCTTAACCTACTACTGTAGTTTTGCATTTCTTATATGTGCTTCTCTTCTTGTCTCATCTAGTTGCATTAGGTCATTTATCCTCATCCTGATTTCATCATCTAAATCATCATCATAAATATGCACAAATTTATACATCTACATTAAGTTATTATGTGGAAACCTAGCTTGAATGCCATATACAAAGTCAAAAGGTGCACATCCAGTTGCCTTTTTTATAGTTATCCTATCAGCCCATAATGCAAACTTTATCTTGGAATCCCAAGCCTTCTTATTTTCTTCCAATATTATTTTGATGATTTTGATCAAGCATTTATTTATTGATTCATCTTAGCCATTTCCTTGTGGGTGGTATAGAGAAGAGTAAAATATCTAGATCCCATATTTATGACAAAATGCATTAAATTCATCAAACCTGAAACACATTGCATTATCAACTACTATTTTCTTAGGGCATCCAAATCTTGTAATAATATTCTTTATAAGAAAATATACCACCACTTTTCTTGTAGCTCTTCTAGTAGGTAAAGCTTCTACCCACTTGGTGAAATAATCAATAGCTACTAAAATCCATTAGTGACCACCACTTGACTTTCCTACAATTTCCCCAATAAAATCTAATCTCCACTATTGAAATAGTACTTGAACACTTACATGCTTAAGAGGTAAGTTACAAGAAAATTTTAACTTACCTCAAAACCTCTGGCATGCATCACACTTTTTTACCATTTGATGTGCATTTTTGAAAATAATGGGCCACCAAAAAAGAAACCTCAACATCTTATGAGTAGTAGTCTTAGCCAAGTAATGGCCACCACACACTCCACCATGCATTTCTTCTAGAAGCTTCTTTTCTTGATTATGATCCACACATTTAAGCAACACACCTTCATTACTTCTCCACCACATTCCTCCACTGACTATAACATACTTGATAGCATGCAATTTCATGGTTCTTTTTTTGTTCTCATTCATATCAGGAGGAAAATGTCGAATTAGAGGTCAACAACTCCTTGAAGATTTGTGACATGGCTTAACCGACTTCTGTGGATCGGGTTAAATCTAACATTTGTATCGGGCATTGATAGTTTGAGCTTTTGGTTCAATGAAAAATGATTCCAACAATCGGTATCAAAGCCTTGGGTCATGGATTCAAGTCTTTTTTCAGTGGGTATTGAAGCCTCAGTTAGTGTCGAGGGGGAGATTGTTGACTTAGTGGTCAGCACCTCCTTGGAGATTTGTAGCATGGATTAATCACCTCCTATAGGTCGGGTTAAATCTGAAATTTGTATCTAGCATTGATAGTTTGACCTTTTGGTGCAATGGAAAATGATTCCAATAGGAAAATCATTTTTTGCGGACATACAATAATTTCCTTTTACCATTCACATTGGTCAAGATCACAAATTAATGTCCTTTAATCTTCCTCTAATACATTAAACTCTTGGATCCTATTGATCCATCTACATCTCCTCCCAAAGGCCTCTTGTTGAGTGAGGATGTCTTTAACAATTGCACTAGGTACATAAGCAACAACAGTTTCTCCAATAGATAACACCTCAAATCTTTGACAACTTTTACCAATGCATATGCTTTTTTTTCATTAATTTCATACTTTAATTCTACAGCTTGCAGGGATTTACTAGAGAAAGCTATGGGTTATTCAAAACCCTCTAAGTTCTTCTGCAAGAGCACTGAAACAATAGTGTGGAAAGATGCAAATGATAAAATTTGCATAGGATTTTTATAACCAGGAGTCCTCAAAATAAGAGCATCCTTGATGGCCTATTTAATTTCTTGAAAAGCCTTAGAAGGTTCAACACCCCATTCAACCTTTTTCCCTTTCTTCAATATTTTGGAAATGGGTATGCTATTGTCAACAAAGTTAGTAACAAACCTCCTTAAGAAATTTACCTAGCCAAAGAATGATTGTATTCCCTTCATAGTCTTGGGTTGTGATACTTTATCTATTGCATCCACCCTCTCTAGATCAATTCTTACCCCATTTTTTGAAACAATTTGACCAAGCAACTTTCCTTCAGTCATCCCAAATACACATTTTCTTGGATTCAAGAACACACCATACTTAAGTGCTCTGACAAAAAATTTCTCCAAGTGTCCATAGTTTTGGCTTTCCTCCTTTGAATAAGCTGTCAAATCATCCTGATATACCACCAAAAAATTATCAATGAAATCTACAAAACAAACTTCCATGGCTCTTTGGAATGTAGCTCCTTCATTTGTTAGGCCAAATGAAATCCTAACATAGACATAATTTCCCCATGGTGTTGTAAATGTAGTCTTGTAAGTTGCTATGATTATTTCACCATTACCTGGTTATATCTAGAGAAACCATCTATCATTGCTCACACCATGAGATCACACCTTGTCACCCTGTACAACATTAATTCCATGTTAGGAAAACCATAATTAAATTTTAATGAAGCCATATTTAGATTTCTAAAATCTACACATAATCTTATGTCTCTATTTTTCTTTCTTACATGCATAAGATTAGAAACCCATGAAGAGTTCCCAGTGAGCTTGATGATGCCATCATCCCTCATTTTCATCAATTCTTCTTGCATTTTGAGAGAAAGAGTAGGATTAATGAGCCTTTTCTTCTTCCTGAATGGATTAGCATCATCTTTTAAGGGAATCACATGATGGAATAAATCCTCCCTATAGGCCTTTAAATCATCATACAACCAAGCCAACATATGCCTACATTTTCCTAAAAGATCTATTAATGATTTCCTTAACTATGGAGACAACTTATTACCAATATATACATTTTTTGGAGCTTCTGTTGTTTGAAGGTTTATTTCCTCCAAGTTCTCAGGATTATGGATATTTCTCATGGTCATTGTTTTATCTTTATTATCAAAATCCCTTTCAAGGACTACCAAACCTTTGGGAACCTTATTTGTCTTCAACTACAATATATCCTTCCCAAGAACTATATCTTCACCATCAAAACTTTCCATATATCCACTAAAATCAATCTTCTGATTATAGCACTCACCTTCACGTTTCAAAAATTTGAGAATGTTAATGTTATCATCAAATACTTTCTAGTTCTCAATATTATTAGGGATTGAGGGCCTAGTTTGCACTTCAACCCTTGAAATTCTTGCAAATGTGATATCATCTTTCTTGAGAGAAATATTAGATAAGAGATCTTCCATTTTTTTTGTGGCTTCTATCCATACAGTTAATCCCAAAAGTATCAAAATTTTCCATTTCATCCCCCAAAAAATTCCTATATTGTTTTAATCTCTTATTTTTTGAATCATATTTGGATCTAACTTGGGATATGACCAATTATGAATATCCAATTACATTGAGATTATTGATTCTATTATTAGAAGATAATCTCATCCCAATCAATAATACTTCATACTCTACAACATTATTTGTACAAGAAAATAACAGAGTGAATGAAAACTTAAAAGTCTTACCACTAGGATAAATTAGTAGAACATCTGCACCTAAACCCTCTCTTGAACTAGTACCATCAAAGTACATAATCCAAAGACCATTGTCATCAGATAAATTCTCCTTATTTTTAGATAAAGATATAGACCCCTTCTTCACATCTTCTCTCAGATATTCAACTTTGAATGTGTCCATGTCAGTGTCAAGGAAACATGTCATATTCTCATCTTTACTGGCCTCAATCATATGTGGAACCCTTGACTCATGTTGAACCTTTACATTTTCACCATAAATATTAAAAGTAGCAAAAGAAAGATCACATTGTAACTACCTCCCATAGCTGCACTCCATTTTCTAGGTAACAACATGCCATAATGAGGAGGAATATCTACAACAAGAACACTCATTTTCAAATCCTTATTAGGGTATGCAACCAATTTATATGGTAGAGCCTTGATAGGTCTAATGACAAGAACTTCTCTTAAATCCATATCTTGGCATATCCCATGAGGAGTGTCAACTTTCAACCCCATAGACTCCATAATTTTCACTGGCATTATTGTATTTGATGCCCCTGAGTCTATCATGCAATTCTTAAGCATTTTTCCATTAATTATCATAGTCATAAAGAGAGGGTCTACATTGCTTAGATAAACATTCAAAGAGCTATCTAAATATATTTGAGGAATTTGAGAAACTAATCCCTCATGCTCCTTTTATTTCTTTTCTTTTTTACTTTCCTCATCCTTTTCTATCTCATCTTCATCCAATTGTTCAATTTTAACTGATGATACACCCTTAACCCATGCTAGAGTTTTTTCTTTATGTTCCTCTATCCTCACCATCTCAAGAAAAGGAACCTTAACTATAATTTGGGAAAGTAATTGTAACATATCTATAGGAACATACCCAGGGATATAAATTTATTTACTTGAAGTATCTTTAGCTTGAATTTATTGGCTTCATTCAGTCTTCCTTTTTTTCTTAATATCCACTTGAATAGGAGTACCAGGATTTTCAATAGCTTTTATTTTAATTTGAGATACAAAAGTTGCATTAGTAGGTTTAGGGACTTCACCCTTTTAGCCCAAAACTTGGTTTTCACTTCTTTAGTAGTTCTTTTGTCTTACCCTTTTGATCCTTAATGAACATACTAGAAAGCTTACCATCCTCACCTCCAAAAACTCTCTTTCTCAAATGGTATTACACCTTGATTGGGTAATCATGTCTGCTATAATTTGTGCTATTTCTTCATTAGAAGGTCTTGTCAATGAAAAGGGAACATAACCATGTTCAACATTGCACTGGTTATCATCTAATTCTTCATCATCTTCAGAGAAGACTTTCTACTAATACACCTCTTTCCTTCTCCTTGATTCAATGACATATTGATCTTCAACTTCATCACTAGATTCAAGTTCATCCCATAAACACATCAATCTCATGAGACAATTTGCCTCATCATTAGTTTCACTAACTTCCTTGTCTTTCTTCCCACTAGCAGATATGTGTTGTGAAACAACATAATACTCAGGACTATGAGGTGATTGGAATGTCATACACTATAGAGAATATTCATTCACATTTATGGTATTTTTTTGTAAAGGATCAAGGGTTACTAAATCTGATTTTCTATTTGTCCTAGTTGCACAAGTTTCCTATCCTTCCACTGATTATTGTAAGGATAATTCTGTGATCTGGGCTGCCTATTAAAATTATTATAAGTAGGCTTGTCACCACTTGCAGCCCTATCATTCTTTTTTCTACCAAACTTCAGGTTCTTTAATACACTTAGAATATTATCCATTTTATCATCCTCCTTAGGCTTTTCACTAGAGGATTTATCATTATCTTTCTTGTTATATCTAGAAATTTTAGGATCATCTCTTCTCCCCAATTTTTGAGACACCATTCTATTAATTTCAATGTTTGCAGCTAACTTAAATTCTTCCCTAACAATTCTAGGATATTAATCCCTAAGAAAGTAAGACATCTTTGCATCATAAGCATTTAAGTAAGTAGCCAAACATACCTTATCATCCAACCTCATGACTTGAAACAATTTGTGCATAGGTTTATGAAACCTTATGTTGAATTCAATGACCTCTTCATTATGATTTTTCTTGATATTATTAAACTCATTTAACATAAAACCTTTGTTAGTCTTATCACCATATTTTTCTCTAAAGAAATTTTTAAATTCATCTCATAAACCTATAGTAGGATCAAGAAAGCCCCTAAACCAACCTCTAGCATCCTTAACTAAAGATTGCACAAATAACTTCATTACTACATCTTCATGCTCAACATCATAGTCATTCAACATATCAGTAAAATGATTTAAATTTTCCTCACAAGTAATAGCATTATTTCCATAAAACTTATCCAATTCATCCCTTATCTCACTTGAAATAGGGTTAGGGTAACCAGAAATACCAGTAAAGAATAGTTGTATGTGCCTTTTGATGTTAATGGGTCTTCTTTAGAACTGGCCTATAGCAGATTGACCACTGATACTAGCTCCTTTTTTTTTTTTTCTAGTAACATGAATCTTTAAAATGATAGGTGGTGGAACACTGGCTCCTTAGGAAGTAGATGATGTAAATGCAGCATATGAAGTACTAGCAGAGAAAGATCTAGCAGATTATTTCAAGAAATCAATCCTCTTCTTTATTTCTAAAGTTGTTTCTTTCATATCTGCCTTCTACAATTCTTTTCCAAGAATCTCACTCTCATTTCTTTCTTTCTCCAACTCAATATCAAACTGAGATATACCACCATTAAGAGGGCCCTTATCAACATGCTCATTAATAACTATACCAATAAATTTTTACTTTCCTTTATCCATACCATCCTCATTATTTTGAGGAATTGGTTTATTCTGAGGGGAAGAAATATTCTTAGGCTTTCCATTATTTTAAATCTGGGAAAAAATAGGATCCTCAACATTTTTCTTTGGTTCTTCATAATTTATGTATTTAAGGTCATCCAACTGCTTCATCAGCCTAGTTTTTTCAACTAAGGCATCTCTAACTCTCTCTCTCTCTCTCTCTCTCTCTCTCTCTCTCTCTCTCTCTCTCTCTCTCTCTCTCTCTTTCTATTTCTGATGACAACCTACTCGTAAATTTGCCTTCTCAAGGCATCAAGATCATCAAAGAATTCTTATGAATCAGGCAAAGTACTTTCTGACTCAGAGGAGGCAATTGGGTTCATTTTTTCTTCTTCATCTCTACCCAAAAAATACCTAAAAGGTGAGAACCTATGCACAAGAGATGCATCATTTGATCTTCTATTCAAGACATCTCTTCTTTTTCTTCTTGATCTCCTATTTATATTTTGATAAGTAGTATGACTTACTTCCTTTGTATCTTATATTTCTTCTTTATCAACAAGAGAAGACAAGAAGTCCTCATACATTCCAAGCCAGGAAGCGTAATTTTTAGTGGCGAATTCTGGGAATAACGTGTCATGAAATTGGTGAATCGTGCATGTATAGGCTGGCAAATATTTGCCCAATCTTGACACGGTAACCGCTAAATATTAATTGGAATTGCCAATCAGATTTTTTGTTTGACGTTGTTGACCATCATATTTGCCTATAATTAATGTGACATGGTTCTTTTAATGGTCTCTTATTTGCCAACGATATTAATTATGAATTGCATATAAAATTTGAAATAGCCAAATGGTTTATATTGTTATCTTAACCACGACCTATTTCGCCACCTATTAATTAATTGTTTTATTGGTCCATGACATATTTTGCCAACCTACTAATTAATTTTTGTATTGGTCCATGATGTATTCATCAACCCGTTAATTAATTATTTTATTAACCACCGCATATATTTAATTTTTCACCAAAAATAGTATTGATCAGGTCGGCACTCAGCACATTTTCGCCAAAAGCCTTGGAATTTAAAAATAAATAAAAATTGGAAATTTGGAATTTGGAATCATGGATTGATATAAATTCAAATCAAATTTAGAAAACTTAAAAGTAGTCTTATCGTGCGTCGTTACAAATTTTTGGAGCCGGAGCCTGGAGGGCCAAATTTACAAATAACAATCTTGCAATAGTAAATAGAGGATTCAACATTTCAGAGAGTTGAAAATCAAAGGAAGCAGGACAAAGGTAAACAATTATTTGTTCACATTTCACAGTATTGCTATTAATTTTAATTCCTAGAGGCTAGAATCCTAGTGACTAGTGAGAGGTCATTGGGTAAAGATATCGGACAAGGGTGACTATCTTGAGATTGAGTATCCTCAGGCTACTACTGCTGAAGGGATTTAGATATCAAGGGAGGTTGAGACTCAGACTTCTCACCGTGCTCAGGGCAGTGAAGAGATTGGAAAGCTAGACAAGGGTAAGACTCCTTGGGGTAGTGAAGGGCCTGGGAGGCCATCAAAATGCCCAAAACTTAAAGATACTACCATAAAGGCTTTCTTTGGAGTTGGCAATGTTTCTGCTCCTTCAACATCTATAATTATGAGTGCAAAATCCATTCACAGTAGCTGACCAGTACCAGTACCACAAGCTGGGGTTGTCATTGAGTTAAATGAAAATTAAAATGCATCAAATGAGGATAACAATGGTGGCACGAGAGAAGATGTTATAAGGGATACGCAGAACCAGTTGGAAGAAAATGCTAGCAATGAAGATAATAATAATGTTGGTAGGAAGAAAATAAAAAGGGAAGTAAAAATGGGGCGGGAGTGGGAAATGACAAGAAATTTTAAGGTTGATTGGGTAGTAAAGTACTAGTTAATTGAACCAGTCCTAAGCAATGATGAACAACCAACAGAATGCAGGTGTAAGATTTGTACCTGGAAACTTAAAAGAGAAAAAAAGTTGCAGCTAAAGCTTGACACTATAGAAAAGCATATTGGTAAGGTTTATGAAAAACAAACCATAGAAGGACAAGAAATATCAGTAGTGAGATGGAAATCAAAGGAAGAATGTCTTCATGTTAAGTATGCCATAGAATATGAAGAGCACAACAAGAGAATGGGAGGGCGTCCTATGAGAGACTTCTCAGAATATGGTAATTTATTATCTTTTTTGAAAGTTCCTCACTATCCGATGTCACATTGGTCAACAAAAATTGGATGGGAAATGGAAAACTATCTTTCTGAGGTGGAAAAGCAAAATTTATAGGAGAAAGTAAAACAGTCCAGATTCATTTCATTATCCATAGATGAAGTTACTACAGTAGATAACACTGCTTGGGTTTGTATGCATGTGTATATAGTAAAAGAACATGTCTGCCAAGCTCATCTACTCTGCATTCATAAAATGAGGGGCAATTCAACTGCAGGAAACTTATATTTTGAAGTGAAGAATGCTTTGAATGAAGTTGCTGGTATGGATGATTTGACAATTGGAAAGAAGTTAGTGTGTGTTGGAGCTGATGGAGCTGCAGTAATGCAAGGCCAAAGGAATGGTCTCTATGCAAGATTACAAACTAGTATTGCACCTTACATGCTTGGGATACATTGCATGGCCCATCGAATGAATTTAGCATATAAAATTGTAAGCGATTTTCCTACAATGTCAAAAGTTGAAGATCTAGTTCACGACATATACTCTTACTTCTGCAGAAGTCCTAAACATTTTGTAGAATTTAAGATTTTCTCAGAGGGAGTAACACTAGGAAACAAGCTTCTCAAGGATGTTGAGACCAGATGGATCTCTTTGCATGGACCACTAGAAAGAGTTCTAACAGAATATCAATCCTTGATCGGAGTAATATATGAGCAACGCCTCACAGTAGACAAAGCTCTTGATTTGTTACATAAGTTAAGTGATATAGAGACTCTATTAACTTTAGCCAGTCTTCTCCCCATGCTGGATTTAATGAACAAGCTTGTTAAGAAAGCCAAAGATAGGACTATGTATATCCATGAGTACTCAGATTTATGTAGAATGACATGCCTTGCCCTGGATAATTTATACTCAGATATGATAACACTTCAAAGCCCAAATTTTTTTAGGTGGCAAATAATTATAGATTTGAATCATGTTGAGAATTTTTTATAATTCAATGCAAAAAATGATTTATGTGTGTTTGTGAAAGGATATGAAATACCAATGCACCAATCTAAGACAGGCAAGCGAGGTAGACTACTTCCAGTTAAAAGGGCTGATTTTGACATGTTTGTTAAATCTATTAGTGAGAATTTGAAGTCAATTTCCTGCCAACTTTCAAGTGAGATTCATGAAAGATTCCCTAGAGAAGAAATTCTTGAGGCCATGGGTTGTGTGTTTCCTCATTTTTGGAAAAAAATCGGAGATAGACAACTTGATGCTCATGTGTTTCATAAAAAAATTGATGAATTGATCAAAGAGTTTTCAAAACATGCAGATTGCAATGGACAACCAATTGATGGAATTATAGATTCAGCTAATCTTAAAAAATAATGTAGACAATTTGCATCATGTATGAAATTGCAGTTAAAAAACTTGGAGAATCCATTTCAACCTGGTGCAATAACCAGGCTTTGGAAAAGGATAGAGCAGAGTGAAGTACTGTGTGATTCAATATCAGAATATTTCAAACTTGTTGATTTATGTCAAACAATGATATTGGGGTCGGTGGAAGATGAAAGAGTTTTCAGTGCATTGGGTTTTTTGAAATCAAAGATCAGAAACAAACTAGATAGAAATTTGGAAACTTGCTTGAGGTTGTTTGTAACTCAGTACAATGTTACAAACTTTCCTTATGATAGGGCATTGGCAATTTGGAATTCCCTGCATGAAAGACGAGGGCTTTTGAACACTAGTTCAAAACATGGTGGTTCAAAGACAAACAATGGATCTTGGTCCCAGACTCAGAATGAAGATGAAGAGTTTTTTGATTTTGAATACCCAACTCAGAATGAAGAAGAACCTCTTGCTAGTAGTAGTAGTCAATTTCAAGATCTGGATTCCATGTGGGATATAGAAGAGGGCGAGGCAGACTGCTCACTGACACTGAGTGAAGAGTGAAGTGATTTAGAATTAGCATTCGGTTAATAGGTATTTATAATTTTATACACTGTATACTTATTACTGTACTTGTTGGATAAATTGATAATGGAATTGGACTTGATTCTGAATATTTATTAATTTATTGACAATTTATTAATTGAATCATATTCAGCTACAAGCCTACGGGTACAAGTAATAAGTATTATTCATGATTTTTGTAATTTCAATTTCAATTTTTGTAATTTGTAATTTGAAAATTTGAATTCATGATTTTTGTAATGTAGATTGTAGAATGTCCCTCTTTGTCCACAATAGCAGGGATATATATGATTTTTGTAATTGTAGAATGTTCAAGAAATTTGTAATTTGATATAACCTTGCTAAGTCCCGCACAAAACCTTTCATAACCTCTCAACTATTTAATCTTGTAACTGATTAACCTTTCCAAATTTACGCCTTTCTGCTAGATGCTTCATCGCAGCTTCATAACCGCTAACACTAATGGCCAACAAACCCTCACGAAGCTCCGTAAACCAATTGTTCCTGACAAAGTGTTCTGAAGTTACGCACACTGTTATTCGGGAGTCCTTTGAAAGTTCGGAACCCATTAGCATCCTAACCACTTAACGGTGGAGAAGTTATGAAACAACCCAGCGTTACTTCAGAACATTGTCAGTGGTTTGTTAGTAATGCACACATGCTTAAAGGTTCTTTTAAGTGACTTGAAATTTTGAAAAAGTAATGATGAAATAGAATCAATTTGAGCCTTTGTAGGGTTTAATGGATTTTTAGCGCATATCTCAACCTAGCACTTAGGGTTTTAACATTTTGATCAAAATTTAGGGCCTAGGCCTTCGGGAGGAAAATTGTAGGAAATTCTCAAAACAATTGTGAAAACTGAAAATACTACCAACATGGTTAATTTATCATTTATCAATTACCTAATTTCCTAATACTAAGCATTTACTTAATTAGAATTGAGATTCTTGACTTGAGCCAATGAGCTCTTTACAAAATTACACAGGCACAATGACAAAAAATTGAAAATTAAAAAATATCCATGTATTATACTATTAAATTTAACTTCAAAATTTCAAATTCAAGAATCAATGATCATAGTACTAGTAACCAGTTACCAGACTCAGAGGTGAGAGGATAGAGACTTGAAGTCTCAGACTTCTATGATCTATCATAAAATTACAAAATATCCTTGTATATTTGTATTAACTAAAACTTACTTCAAATTTATACATCAATGTCAATGATCAATGATCAGAAAATAAAAACTAACATTGGAATTTGGAAAATTAAACAAATTTGGAAACAGTTATTAACTTATTAGAGTGACAACTGGCAGCCTGGATTCTTCAGAATTAGTCTTGATTTGCACCAAAGGTGTACCCACAACAGGTGAACCGCAAACATAAGATACCCTATTCAAATTAACTGACCTCCCTCTATTGGCTCTTCATCTAATACCAGAAGTATCTCAACTACTTCCATCATCCATGTTAATATGGCAAGACCAAGGCTTGAATATCTGCAATGTTTTCCCACACCACAATGTCCCTCTTTGATGGCCAAGTTACCTCTCTAACTGTCTCCAAGTCTTCAAGGCATTTGTTCCACTTGGCATCTGTTATGGCTTGAGATTCAACAACAAACTTATTCATGTCAATCTCCTGCTTGTACAATTCATCCACAACTTCATAAAAAGTTGAAATGTCAGCATCACCAAAAAAATAAGAAGCCACCTTGCTACATTCCATAATTTGGTTGAAAGAATCAGCCCACTCCTGGCATTCCTTCAAGTGTCCCTCTTTGTCCACAATAGCAAGGATATATCCTTCAGACTCTTCAGCAAAAACCTTAAGCTTTGCCTGAACGTTTTGTAACTTGCCAGTGAAAAATGTATACAAATCCTTTACTAATAACACCATTTCCTTAACATCAATTATTTTGTCAAGTAACTCCATTTTTTTCCCCATTAGTAAAACTAACCTATCAAACAATTGCAAGTATGGGCCCCAAGTATTAAATAATGGGGTTAGTACATACAAGGCATTAGAACATTGATATTCTGTCCCCTACAAAGAAATGAAAGTACTATGAAGGATTTGAGACTTCCCTTTTAAAATATTTACTTTGTGCAATAGCACCTTCTTCAAAGTCTCCTTTTCAGCAATTCCAGTATCACCAAGCTCAGGCTAATCAATGTCCATTATTATCTTTTTTATTGCAAGTTCTGGAGCTAAGCCCCCTCATGCTCAGTTTGGACCCCTGGATCACAGACCTTTGTAAATGCCCTGGAATGATTTTTTAGAGTATTTATTTCATCTTTTAGCTCCTTCATAGTCTTATCCAACAAATAATTCTTCTTCAGTTCCTCTTCAAAAAAATTTCTAGATGCCACATAATCTCTGAATGTCCTGGCTAGCTTGTTCTCCAAGTCCTCAACCACTAATTTATTCATGGAGGATTCATGATGTAGGAGATTTGCTATCTATGATCCTGTAGTGTCCTGAAACCTCCATATTAATTGGCTACCCTATGTGGTGTCTTGGATGTCAACCAATCTGAGCTTACTAGATTCTGGGGCCACACACCATACTGCTAGTGTCTTAGTGTCCATATTGAATCTAGAACCCCTCATGAGTCCATTGGGGCCAAAAGCTTTATAAGCTACAACTTTATCTTGCCTCTTGATTTGGTCAATTAGGAATGAGGACTCCAAGTCCCATCTAGGGATCAACAACATGCCACTTCTCTTTACAAGATCTCTTGCCTCCTCCACACTTAATGTTTCATTGTTGGGATCATAGGCCTATAATTTTTCAATCATTTGAATAGTTTTTTCCTATGATTCCCCTAGTTTCAAAGATAGTGTTAATTCATTCTACTTAACTCTAAAGAGAAAACTTTTAAACTCAACAGACTTGATGAATTCATCATCATCTATAAACTCTTTAGCTTGGATGACCCTATCATCCAATCTAGCTGCAGCCAATTCTAACTCATCTACGACCTTTTCTCCCTCATTTTCCATTGATGTCAAATTTTTTTTGTCTTAAGTCAACAAAGTAATGGCTATTACCTCGCAGGATTTGTAGTGCCTTTTGCCTTGCCTTTTGTGGTACATCCATCAACTTTTGTTTCTTTGATGGCCCCTGCTCAGATGTGGATGGCTCAGCTTGTTCTATTTCTCCCATAAACTCCACATCAGGTTCAACTTCTTTAGGGTTTATTCTGTCCTCCTCCTTCTCCTCAGGGATGTCTGGCAATTTAGACATAATATCTTTGTAATTCTCTATACACATTTCAATTTTCTTAATGTATTTGAGATCAGGAAAGAAACCAGGGAAGGTAGGGTCTGCCTTTTTCAATTGTTCCTCTACCCTTACAATATTTTCCCATTTACAGGTTCTCTCTTCACAGGTAACTTTTCTATAAACATTTCTAATAACATCCTCCTCTGCCATAGGTTGATTTAGAGCCAAATTGTGATTCCTCATTTCTCTCAATGCTCCTCTAACAAAGTCTTCAGGGTCATACATCCTTGCTTTACCAAAGGGAAATTTGAATTTTCTGAGGAATTCATGGATTTGGTCGACAACATCTTTACCTATAGAGAAATCCCCTATTTGGAACCTCCTTGCCAGAAAGGTTCCCTTATGTCTTTTAGGGCCTAAGTGCTCTCTATCCATCATGATAAGCTGCCACAAGAATTCCACTATTGCCAATCTTTTTAGGACAAATTTTGGCAGTATGTGTGGAGGTTGAGGGCAAGCATACACTCTTATAACAATAAAATTCTAAAAAAAAAACATATCACCCCAATTATGCTCGATGTCATTGTCAATATTAAATGCTACAGGTCTAAGCAATTTTCTAACAAGTAAAGGAAATCTATCCCTCACAATACCTAACATGTTCATTACTGGATCCACAAAATCACTATAAAAAGCAATGGAATTAGAGAAATGGTAAGTTCTATGCCATAACCTGGTCCACAGCTGAACCGGAATAGTTCCTCCCTCATTCTCGGTCTCATTGATGAACCTTGGGTTGATGTAGCCAATATTGAAATAGAGAATCAGGTGCATCAGCATGGAGTAGTGATTGAACTTGAAGCTTTTCAAATTAGTCTTCGCATTCATTAACTCAAAGTGCATTACATTGATTATGTGCCCCACATAATCAAACTCCTTGTTGGTGTACAGATCCTGAACATCTGTAGCCATGACAAAAAAGTTAGGAGTCACTGTTGAACCTCCATCTAGTCCAATAACTTTGTGTAGACTGTAGATGGTATTCTGGAAATAGGGAAAGAAAAGCTCAATATCAAATGAATCTACAACCTTCTTCGGTAACAACCCTGCCTCTTTGTTTTCTCTAGGAATATGCCTCCTCATAACCCTTCCATGGTAGTAATTTCTCTGTCTATTAAACAAGGCCTCCTCTCTTGCTAGGTCAATCTCCATGCTCATAGGTCACTGAAGGTTGAAAGCTTGAGTAAAAGACGATCTATCTAACATGCAGAGTATAGAATTTTCATGCTTGTGGAAAGCTTGTGTCATTGGATTGTAGGCTTGAATTAGCACTTTCATGAGGTCTACATCAAAAAATACCTCAGGTACTATCAACTTTCTCAAGTTCCTGTCCCATGGGTTTGAAACACGAGGGCCTCTAATTCTATTGTTATAGAAAAACATGAAGAGCTCATACCCAGTTGTGTTTGGGAATTCAATATCCCTACAGAACACATAAGGGTCTCTCTATTCATAAGCGTTAGCTAATTGCAAATTTGAGGATCTAGGCAATAGTTTCATCCATTCTTCAGCATATATGTTTGGCCTCTTTGTTCTTGAATGCACAATGACACTCTTTTTTGGTACTGCAACAACATCAAGAGATCCTTATTCTGCCATTCTTTTAAGTACTAAACTCTCTGGTTTCTCTTCAACTCTGGAAATTATGGATGCTTTGAAGTGTGAACTATATTTAATAACTAACAAGTAACAAGCAACTCACAAGTTCAACCAGGCTACCAGCCACCAGGCCACCTACTATATTAAAAATTAAAATCTCAATGTCTCATCAAGCACAGTCACACACACATGAAATTAGTAATTACCTTTTTCAGAAAAGTGTCACTGTCAATTGTCACTTCCACTCTTCCAACATAGATTTGGTGGAAATCCAAGAGCAAATAATTAGCGCATTGCCAAAGTGACGCTAACGGTACATATAAGTTTCTAACCCTAGGTCCCTAATACCCTATCTCAACTATGCTAAATTACTACTTGCAAATCAGGGGCCTTGGCCCTTGGCCATTTGAATTTGAAATCTGAAAACTTTGAGACTTGAAAAGTCACGCAACACCTTTTCGAAACTTTGGGATTGTTAAACTGACTAGAAAAATGAAACCTTGAGATGTTACAACACATCCTGGCATGCCACATGAATGATGACACTTGTACTTCCCACTTTCCACATGGCATGAAACTTACTCTCCGTCAGACCGTCTCTCACTTTTCAACCCCTTACAAAGTTACGCATGAAGTTAGTCAGGACTTCGGAACCCCTAACCATCATAAATAAATTAACTATTGAGAAGTTACAAAACAGCCAAGTGTAACTTCAGAACTCCTAACCATCATAATAAATTAATTGTTGAGAAGTTACGAAACAACCATGCATTACTTTGGAACCCCTAACCATCATAATAAATTAATCATTGAGAAGTTACGAAACAACCAGGCGTAACTTCGGAACCCCTAACCATCATAATAAATTAACCGTTGAGAAGTTAAGAAACATCCAAGCGTAACTTTGGAACCAATCACCATCATAATAAATTAAAGTTTTAAGTGTTGAGAAGCTATGAAACAGGTAGACGTAGCTTCAGAATAGATCACCATCATATTAAATTAAATGTTGAGAAGTTACAAAACAACTTGGCATAACTTCAGAACTGATCACCATCATAATAAATTAAACGTTGAGAAGTTACGAAATAGCCTGGCGTGACTTTGGTGGTTATGTTGGTAAGTTGCAGTTGAAGGCCATGTGGCATGAAGATATGCAAAGGACAAGTTGATAGTGTACGTGACTTCAGAAGTTATGATCGTAGGTAAGATATGGGGGTTCCGAGGACATGTTGGCAGTCTATGTAACTTAGCCGCAAAGTTGCAGTGACATTTGTGCTGACTGGTAACAGTGTGCATAGTTTTGATAGGCCAAAAGGAGGGTTGATGTTGACAGTTATGAAGATACATAATGGTTAGGTTGATGGCATGCGTGACTTTGGTGGTTATGCTGGCAAGTTGCAGTTGAAGGCCATGAAGATACGCAAAGGACAATTTGGAGTGGGTTCCAATTTATTTAGTACTCTGATTTAGCATTCTAATTTACTAATTACAATTTACATATTTTTCAATTTATAAATAATACAACTATTGTTACTATATTAGAATTTAGTGTATTGACTATTGAAATTTAAAGTATTAGCAAATAACGGCAACACGTATTACGTAAAACTAAAAATAGTAAAACTATTTGAAAAAGAGTCTTCTGACTTCTCATTGTTTCATTTGTAAACACTATACAATATTACAAATTTATAGACTACAGTATTACTATTTAATTCAAAAACTGGTATACAATATATTATATACATAATACTAGACCCTGGTAACTTAAACTAATTCATTGATTCACAATTTCACTGAATGGTTGTGGACCAACCGTTTTCAAAACCAAAATGAAAACTACATTCGATTATTTTGTATTTACAAATTACAACTTACAAGTAACAAAAAATTTTGTAAGATCCACAAAGAAAAAAATATTAGTTGATGTGCAAACCAACAAATAACATGATCATCTGATTCATCTCCTCTTGGAACACCTCCTGGTCGAAGTCATGATCGTAAAAAATGGAATGCATCTCCACCTTGTCATGTTCTACTTCAAGTTCGAACATGTCACTCAGGTAACCAGTGTAAATGGTAGCATGATGATGATCCCTTGCTGCAGACATTAGATGACTAAGGACATCTTGTTGAATCTCCTCCTCCATATCCAAATTTGGTTGGATAATAGGTTTTGGGTTCTCATTTGATGATCCGTCAACTACTGGAAGACCCATTTTGTGAAAGCACCTAGAAAATACAAATAATCACCAACTTGTCATCCAAATTTAGAAATTTAGAAAGTTCCTATGCTTTGCAATTCCACTACCGAGGAGTATATAAATAAAATAATCACCAACTTGCTAGCCGCAATAAATTTTGAAGGAATGTTTCACGTTAGGTGGCTTGCCTGGGAAAACAAAATTAATAAATATTGGTAAAGAAAAATTGTAGACATTGTAATGTCCTACGTAACTTGGCTCTGAAGTCGAAAAGAAGAATAATAAATGTTGATGAATCATAGCTCATATCTCGTAAAATTATCCTTTTTAATGTCTAATCAAAATCCTGGCCTAGATTTATGTACCACTCAAGTTACATAAACTGTCGAGGTTGCCTCGGAACCACCATATCCTAGTTGCAATTTTAAATTTTGAACTGACAACTTGGTAGCCGCATTAAACTTTTGCATAATGTGAATTGGCTTCGAAAAGAAAGATAATGAATGTTTACGATTCATAGCTGAGATTTTGTACAAATTAACCTTTTTTTACATCTAATCAAAATCTTGTCATTGTTAAGTCTCATTAATTGTACTTCAGTGATCAATGTTACTACAACTTCATGGCTAAGTTACACAGACTGCCAATGTGACCTCGGAACCCCCATATCTTACCTACGATCATAACTTATGAAGTCATGTACACTATCAACCTATCCTTTGCGTATCTTTGTGGCCTTCAACTGCAACCTACCAACATAACTACCAAAGTCACGCACGTCGTCAACCTGACCATTACATATCTTCGTAACTGTAGCATCAACCCTCCTTTTAGCCTATCGAAACTACGCACATTGTTACCAGTCACCACAAATGTCACTACAACTTCGCGGCTAAGTTACGCAGACTGCCAATGTGTCCTTGGAACCCCCATATCTTACCTACGATCATAACTTCCAAAGTCACATACACTGTCAACCTGTCCTTTGCATATCTTTGTGGCCTTCAACTGCAACCTGCCAACATAACCACCGAAGTCATGCACGTCGTCAACTTGACCATTACGTATCTTCGTAACTGTCAACATCGACCCTCCTTTTAGCCTGTCGAAACTACGCACACTATTACCAGTCACCACAAATATTCACCAATTTATATTTTTTATAATATAAATACTCTTTTATATTCGCCAATTTATATTTTTTATAATATAAATACTATTTTATATTCACCAATGTATATTTTTTATAATATAAATACTATTTTATATTCACCAATTTATATTTTAGTAGTTATGAAACAAAAACACAATTCGCCAAGATAGTTCCACCTAGTTTCAGGGAGCATCAATGATTCGCCAATTGAGATTATTTTTTTTTCTTTGAAAAGAAAATAATTTCACCAAAAAAAAAAAATTCCCTTCTAACTTTCGCCACTTTTTTACACCTTTCTTAAAGGGGGGGTTTCTTAAAGATTACCATGAAGCTAGGTATAGGTTCAGAATCCAAAGGGAAAGTTTCACTATCCTCATGAATTGTATTGAAAAAAATTCCTAAACTTGCACACCTACTTTTGGATCTCCATGATAGGGGAACACTTCTTGTTCCTTGATCTATCATTTGGCATCCATTGCTTAAAGTATTATGAAGCTCACCCTCTAATGTTTCCTCGAGATGTTGCTTCACCCATGATCTTGTGAAATTTCTACTCATCTTGTATATTTTGAAAATACAAAAAAATTTTACTAAGCACTGGTCCAGAGACTTGAGTTGTCGCCCAATATAAATTGGGAAAGATTTTTTTATAAGAAATTGTAAGAAAAACTCTTAAAATATTTCAACTTACAAGACAAATCTGGCTCCTCACAGGATGTCAACCTTGCATGAAAAATATTTATATCTCAGACACAAAACAATATCCTTCTACCCCAAATCATGAAGATACAATATCAACTATGTGTAATCTCAATGGATGGACTAACAGGTTTGAATCATTAACAAGACAAGAGGCAAGGTCAAATATGAGTCTTGTCAACACAACAAGTTATGATATGTTCCTTAGTAAAGTCATCTTTATTTTTGGTGACTTGGATAGGTTAAATCAGATGGGTAATATGATTTGACAATATGAAATACTAGAGACTCTTAGACAAGTTTCAACAAGACTTTTACATCTCCTTCTCCAATAGAGTTGCCATTTTTTGGGTTCCAAAAATGGTTTTATGCTTCAACAGCTACTAGTACACTCACTACAAATTCTAAAGAGTTTCCAACTCCAATTATCAAACCCCCATGTATGACTAGACCAACTAATAGGGATAAATACCTTCCCTCTACACTTTTGGCTCTGCAAAAACCAAGGCAGGTACACCTAAATTCAGTAAACTACTACCCTCATTACACACATCCCTGAATTTGATAAGAAAATTATCTCACAAATGGCTCAATAATAACAATAAAATACTAAGTAATGGATAAATACTTATTGATTCTCAATTGTTATGGAGCATGAGATACACATACCACATATAAAATTGGTAAATGAAAATATTTTTTTATCAAAAAGGTTTAACCAGACGACATAGACCAATGAAATAATAATTACAACAATTTTAGATCAATTCCTTATCATTGAGAAATACTCTCATTTTACAACTCATTATATGAATGATATAAAAATGGTAATGATCCAAGACTTAGATTATTGTTGCATTACAATAATATCTATTCATGTAATCCAGATTTAAACTTCTTATAAAGATCCTTATGATGAACTTATGAAATTATGAATTAATTTTCAGCATTTTAATTGATCTTTGATCAAAGCTTAGACTTAAAACATATGCATATGAAATATATATAGTGAATTAAATAAAAATTTTGAATCATTAAATTCACAACTCCTAAAACCAACACATAGGAGAGCACCAAATATGGACTATATTTCATTAACTTCCAAACCATTGTCTTTATAGATTAGATTTTCTCATTAAAAATAAAACTCAACACGACTAAGACTCCAATACTAAACTTCGATCTTGCTCTGTAAAATGTTACACAAGACTCATGACATCTTCTAAACCCGACTGAGACAAAATATACAAAAGATTTCACTATCAAAATTCTCAGCCCCCTCCAAAGTGATCATGGAAATCCTTTTATAGAAAAAGGATTGCAAAAAGCTATCGATCAGAAAACAATTGTCATGAACTCATTGGAGTGCAAGACATAGGAAAACCAAAAAGAAAAACACTCCAACATCCATATCCATGTCTTCCATCCTACTCTGAAAAGAAAAAGTGTAACATAAAAATAGCACCTCACATCACTATTGTTATTGGACCATACTTCCTTGACCGCCATAAAGCAATAAACTTTGCATTTGCAACAACTTTACAAAATCTGCCTCAGTTCTAAAAAAATGTCTTTCTTCTGGCATATCAACATCTCTTGGCTTCTATGTTGCAAATGAACACATTGTCTAACATGTCATAAAACTATTTGTCCAGACCCCACTTATCATATTTCAACTTAAGTGAATTATCAGCAAAGTTGATATGGCAACTTAGCATGACTTCATAACACAAAATAATAACATGCTCTATACCTTGAAAACTTGTACTAAGCCATAGAGTTTTTAAATTTGTACTTAATTCTCTAGTCGGTCATTTGTACCATGATTACCACGTGGAATTCCTTTATTGGCTCCCCAATTCACCTGTTCACCACCTTCCACAACATCCTGATCCCATGTACATTCTCTTTCCTTTTCATCCTTCATTGCGAGATCATGGGAACTCACCATCTGTCACCCCTAGGCCCATAGTATCTCTTTGAAACACATGCCATGTGGTATCCTCCCTCAATCTCAAGAACTTTATCTATCCTCATCAACCTTCACCACAAGATTACGAGTGCCCAACACTTGTCACCATTAGGCCTACCATCTATTTCATCTGCTTGTGCCATGTGGAACCCTCTCATAATATGTGTTGCTTCTCTCTCCTTGTCAGCATTGATCACGGGATCATGAGATCATGCCATATTTCATCTCTAGCCCAGCCATCCAGTTCATCCTCGTGTAATCAACATCACCACTTGATGGTATCTCATGATCTTGCGCTCATTATCTTCCTTGCAAATGATTTCATGGGATCATGAAATCTATCAAATTTGATCATTGCTTAACCACATTTGATTTGCCACCCTACCACTTGTTGTCATCTAATTCACCCTTGGACTACCAACTTACTACCTATTTATCTACCACATCATCTATTGGACACAAGCCCACAAAATTAACTTGTCAGTCATCCAACTGTACAGCCCCACACAAAACTTCTATCAACAAGCACCTTCTTTTTTGGAACTTCTTATGAGTGCATCATTGTATAAAAACAAAAAGTTAGCCCCTGAGACAATAAATGTGGGATAACTCCCTAAATAGTTCTCTTCAAAAATCTATTACCAAGTAAGACTTGTGAACAAGTGATAAAAGGAAAACATGAACATTTGACTTTAGTTGACTCTTATGATACAACACTTAGACCAATGGAACTTATTGGGGACACTAGCTTGAACTTCATGCATTTTCTGACCTCCATCCCAACTATAAACCTTAAGCGTTTGATCTATAAATTTTTTTTGCAAGGATGAAATAGTCTAACACCAATCTTGAAGGAAAAGGAACAAATAATTAACCAAATTTTTAATAGTTCCAACAAGGAGGAAACTTTGACTGTCAGTAGTCTTGAGGAGAATGAACCACTGTCTACATTTGTTGAGAAGATCGATGAACCTATAGAGGAGGTTGAAATGAAAGAAGTAGAGACAAGAGAATAATTTCCTCCAAAAACACTTGTTGAGAAGCCCAAAATATTTGGAGTATGGGATTAATTACATGAGTGTAGTGCCTCCCTCATTTTCCTCCTTGCACGAAAAAACTAATGGTGTGGTTTTAAACTTCACACTTTTTGAGTATGATCATGTTGGTCCCATGTGAGGGTGAACCGCCAGGAGAATCTAATTTTTTAGCATATTTTCAATGCCCTACATTAGCTTGAGATGTTGGGTGTGGTCTTGGATTGTATTCCAATGACCCTTATAGATAGGGATGAGTCGATCCTGAGAATACAGTGATTGTTTCCACATTATGTTTTATGATGACATCATTATATGCACCTAGTTCAGCCTTGTCTTATGTTAATCAAGAAGTTATCATTGGGGATTGTGACAGGTGTATTAAGGGACCCTACCCCGATCCTATCATTGTATTTATTTTTTTCTACATTATAGACTCTCTAATTAGAAAAGCTATGTTTATGCATTATGGATTTATATTTTTATGGATAGAGGCTTGACCTTTGATTTGTGATGTACTCTTTTCATGTTGCTTATGTACTCATGTCAGTAATTCTAGGATGCTCTAAGTTTGAAATAGGATTAATTGAATTCAAATGATCTTTATGATAGTGCAATTGAGTGCATGTTTTGTGGAAATTGAATTAGAACAAGATAATTTAAATAATAAAAAGGTGAAATATATATTCTCATGTAGTTAAGATTGTTTTTCGGGTGTATGTAATTTCTAGAAGTAATGCAGTAGGAAAGGTGTGTTGAGTCGAGAATTGAGTTGGTAGAATGTACCCTTTATGAATATTGAAATGTTACTATTTGGATATGTATCCTTACATAAAAGACAATTTGATGTTATTTTATGTTGAGACATGTATTAATAGAAAAGTGATTATTAGGTCATGATGTTGAGTAGGAGATCTTTCTTAGTATGCTTTGATGTTATAGTAATGCGAGAAAAGTGAATCAGTTGAAATGTTGCTTGTAAATGATTTAGGACATATTCTATGATTTGATTTTTAGGTCTTGATGTTATGGTATTTGATGAATTATTTAATTTTGAATATTATGCAGTAATATCATGTTTATGCAAGAAAAGTTCATGTGAGATGATCAAGGTTAAGAAGTTAGGTTAATTGATATATTTATGTGTTCTGAATTAACTTGTTTTGGAAATTGAGTAATATATTATTGAGATTATGTGAATTTATCATCAAATAGTGTGGATGTAATTGGATTATATGATGTGTATGAGTGTGATTAATTATTGTGCATTTTATATGAATATGACATTTGATCTTTCATGAGCTACTGATCTTTTGTCTAGTGTGTAGGAAATGACCATTGATTAAACAAGGGGAAATTAAAGATGGATGCATGTGAAAATATTTTAAAGCCAAGGTTATCTCCAAAGGGAGAAATAACCTTGTTGTTATGTATAATGTTGTAAATTAATGTTTAATTTTATTATTTATTTGTGCTTATTTTTATTTTAAATTAATGTCTACTTGGCATGCCATGTGTGTAGTGATGTGTTGTAACTTTATGTGGTGTCAATTGACACATGTGTTGTGAGTTGGCATGGCCAAGTGCATTGTTTATTAGTTGTCTTCACCCTTGAGTCACCTTGTATAATCCCAAGGTTAGGTACCTTGGTTGTTGAGCCATGGGAGGTAATCTTATTTCAAATTTTTGTGAGTTAACTCCTAGTGGACTTTTGAGAGGCTAAAAGTAATCCAAAGGGTTAGTTAGGGTTAAAATAAGATAACCCCATAGGTGTAATTTGGGTTGGGGGTCAAATTTTGACCAATAGGATGTTTTTAGACCATTTTTGCCTCTTCTAAAGGTGCCTTTTTGAAAGGTGACGAAATTGGGAAGTGTGTTATGTCTTCCTCTCTTTTCAATTTTGAATTTTCCTCTTGTTGAAGAGAGAACCCTTGGATAGTGAGCCCAATCATCTTTGAGGTTAGGTAGGGTTTTCCTTTTTAGTAGGATGGAGAGGACTTTGGTAGGTTTATTTCCCACTCTCCAACTTTGGAGACTTGTAGTGGACTTAGCAGGTTTTGGTGGACTTAACTAGGAAGGAAGGCTTGTAGGAAAAGGGAGCTCTTCTCAAACCTCTTTGCCTTAGCTTGGAGTGAGGTTGGTGGTTTTTGTCATGGAAGACTCTTGATTTTGTTGAATGTAATATGCATATTTTTATTGTTATGTATTTGTGAAGTTTTTGTGAAGCTTCAAGCTTGTTTTCATGGCTTCCTTGTTATGTCTATTTACTGGTTTTTATTTTAGTGTTTGTATTTTTGGGGTGTGCAAGACCAAACTCACCCTTGGGAGAGAAGAGAGCCTTGATGGGTGAAGGTCTTGAGTTTGGAATGCCCATCTAGTGTAGAGTCCTTCCTCAAGGAGGAAGAGGATGAGGCATGCATGTATGGGCTCCATGTTGCCTTTCTTGTTGTATTCTATTTTGGGGGTCATAAGGGTTGTATTTGTGGAAGGAAATGGAGGGGTTGGTACTTGTTGTTTTGGCCTTGTGAAGGAAATGGTTATGGATTATTGGACTTGTTGAAGGCATGGTTTTAATTTTTGAATGACATCTCCTATTTGGGTACTTTCCACCTTCACCCCTTTCATGGGTCCAAGGTGACTCATTGTGTGAATATCCTAGGGATGAGAATTTTGTGTTTACATGTACTTGCTAGTTTTTATGTGTATGTGTGTTGAAGCTTGTATGTAACCCTCATCCATATTTGTTTCCCCAAGCTCAGGGGTGTGCATGTAATGGCCTAGGTTGGGAGGTGAGCCTCCATGGTCAAAGTGATTTTCTTTTGCAGATTTTCATTTGATGAAGTTGTTGGTTTTGTTGAAGAAAAAGAAGATTTTGTCATTTCTACTTGTAGATTTTTATATGTAAAAAGGGCTATATGTGTAAAAAGTAGAGTAAAAATGCCATGTAAATGCCTAATTGATGAACTACAACTGATTGAGAACATGATTGAAGAACTACAAGTGATTAGAGATCACCGAACACTGAAGTGTTATGTAAGATAATTGAATCAGTTTTATGTTGTCATTAATGTCAACTAGTTTTGACAGTACTTATTATGGTAGTTGCAAATATCTAACACATCTGTAGAAGAGAAGAGGAAGATGAAGAACCAAGATATCTACATTGAGGAAGATGGATATGATAGATGAGGATAAGGAATACTCTTGGTAACTTATTGATGAGTCTATGACTTCATATGGTTGACTTGATTATGTTACATTAATCTGTTATGGAGATAGTAGCAAAATGTTACAAAGCAGTGTGGTCAGTTAATGAAGCATTCTAGTATACACCGAGTAGTGTAGTGTATACTGAGCATAGTATAAACCGAGCTTGTGTTCACTGACACATCTCTTTGTTAACTGAGTATGGAAAAAAAAACTAAATGATGAGTTTAGTTGATAATATTGATGAGCTAGAAAGTACCTCGTAATCGGGATGGAAAGATAAAGTCTGTTATAAGATCAACAACTAGAAAAATTCAAGGAAGATCTAAAGGATAGAATTGAAACACATCTACCGAGGAAGGTTTAAGTGGCAAAATCAATGAAGGAGATCAAGCGGCAAAATCTGATGGATGAAAAGAAAATGATTTACTTGTCTATTTAAGAGACTAGGGTTTCATAATGAAACTTATGTCAGAGGAAGATAACTACAGAGATATTGTGTGAACAAGCTTCATGCATGCCTGACCAAACTAGTTAAAGGAGAACCAAACTACAAAGTTAACCGAGCGTCAGAGAGATTTTACCGAGGGACAACAAGTTATTGAATGTTGTTGAACTAAATAAGAAAGATTGATCAGAGGATTTTATGAGCTTAAGAATAGATCTGAACATTTGCAAATCAAGTTTTATTGTATTTAGATCACCTTCTGTTACAGTTTAACCATTGTAATTAGATAAAATCTCTTAACCGAGAAGACTTGAAAGTCTTATATGTAATTCATAGAATGTACATTGTTATCCTGCCAACCCCATAGTTAATGTTGGTTGGATGATAACTGTTAGTGTTAAATCCTCTAACAAGGTCACACCTTATAGTGTGTTTTGTAACCTTTAACAGGGTTGGCTCTTCACCGAGCTCACTTCAAAAGAGTGAAAATATTTTAGGTTATCGGTCCCAGGTGATTTTTCCCTTAATAAGGTTTCCACGTTAAATCTCTTGTGTTATGTGTTTATTGTGGTGATTGTTTGATTGTCATACTTTACATATTGTATATCTGATTTGGTCAGTAATCACTATGAACAATTAACTGGTAATCGGTAAAATGCACAAACAGTTTAGTATTATTGTTTATCAAGCTGCAAATTAAGCTGAATTTGTTTAGAAGTTTTACATTTTTTATTTGGGACTGTGGATAACTGTTTCACCCCCCTCTCAGTTATTTTAACAATTGGTATCAGAGTGTTGGTTTCTTGGAATAGATTTTTTAGGACTTTAGCAGAAAGATCACAAAATGTATAAGAGGGAAGTGCCAAAGCTAAACAAGGATAATTTCACAATATGGAAAAGCCGAATGAAACTACATATATCTAGAATTGGGAATTTTTCCCTCACTCTATTGGAGAATGGCTACTTAGCACCACCTATAGGACCTTTGACTCTTAACCAATTAAGAGATAGACATGAGCACAATGTTAGCATGATGGAGATTGTTGCTGCTCTTATAGATGCCAAATTTGAAGATGTCAAGGATTGTGCTACCTCAAAGGACATGTGGGATAAACTTACTCTAGTTTACAGTGGTGATGCAAATGTCAAAAGAGCCAGAGCTGAAAGTTTAAGAGGAAGATTAGATGATATGAAAATGAAAGGAGAGAATATAGTGTAGTACACAAACTAAATAAAGGAAGTAGTTAATGCTATCAGAGGATCTGGTGCTGTCATTTCATAAGAAATAGTGGTAAGCCAAATTCTAAGAACCCTATTGCCTATTTATGATATCAAAATATCTGTAATACATGAAATGAGATCTGCACCTAGCAGTACTCTCACTCTTGATAGTCTGATTGGTAAGCTTACAACTTTTGAACTTGATAACTTTGATAATAGTGTTGTACCATCTATTGAGTCTGATTTCATGACTTCTCTGAAGATTGGTAAATCTAGTAGTAGAAGCAATAATGATGATAATGACAGTAATAGTGATGATGAGCTTGATGAGCTTGAAGCTCTTATGGCCAGGAGGTTACCTAAAGGAAAAGGTAGATATAGAGGTAAATTACCTTTAGCATGTTTTAACTGCAAAGAAGTTGGTCATATTACTGCTAGATGTGCAAATAGGAAAGAAGATGATAGAAACAAGGATCGATCTGGTGAAGGAAGCTATGGGAGAAGAAACAACATGAGTTACTAACACTACAATAGAGACAACTGAGACAACAATGATAAAGGTAAGAAGGTAATGTACATTGCTGAAGAAAATGATACTAAGACCGACATAGATGATGATGTGGAAGTAGTGTTTGTTGCAATGAAGGATGATTCTAAGGAAAAAGAAAGGTATGTAGAGATAGTTGTTATCTCTAAGGTTAATAAAAATGATACATGGATCATTGATAGTGGTTGTACCCATCACATGACTGGTGATGAAGAAAGATTTGATCATCTTGAGCAATATAATGGAGGATCTGTAAAAATGGGCAATGATCACCTTGTATGGTTAGAGGAAAGGGATCCTTACTGATAAATGATAAAATTAAATGTGATAATGCTTATTGGGTAGAAGGACTAAATTATAATTTGGTAAGTGTGGTAGAACTTAACAATTCAAGCCATTGTGTAGCTTTTGAGAGCAAAACAATGAAGATATTTGATGAAAGAGGAAAACTTGTTGGAACAGGAGCACAAATGAAAGGTAACTTGTTTTTATCTTGATAATGATAAGTCTTCTTGTTTAATGATGAAAGATGAGGATGCATGGCTGTGGCATAAAAGGTTATGCCATGTAAACTTTGATAACATGATCAAAATAAGTAAAAAGAAAAAGGTTAGAGGTCTGCCTAGCCTAACAAAGCCGGATCATGTAATGTGTCATCAATGTCAGAAAGGTAAGATGACAAGATCTAGTTTCAAGAGAAAAGATTATTCAACAAAGAGAATTTTGGAGCTAGTTCACACCAACCTATGTGGTCCCATGAGAACATAGAGCTACTATGGAGATAGGTATTTCATTCTTTTTGTTGATGATTATACTAGATTGATGACTGTGATGTTCTTAAAAGAAAAATCAGAGGCATTTAAAATGATTAAATGGTATAAAGAAAAAGTAGAGAAAGAAATCAGGAAGGAACTAAAATGCTTAAGATCTGATAGAGGTGGTGAATTTATTTCTGATGAATTTACTAACTATTGTAATGAGCATGGTATTAAAAGACAGGTTTCTGCACCGAGAACACCTCAGCAGAATGGCATTGCTAAAAGGAGGAATATATCAATTGTTGATTGTGCAAGGAAACTCATGATAGAGAAGAATGTAGCTTAGACATACCAGAGAGAAGTAGTTAGCACAACTGTCTATGTGCTAAACCAAGTACAATTGAAGAAGGACACTAACAAAACACCCTATGAGTTATGGTTTGGTCACAAACCCACTGTAAGCTATTTCAAAAAAATTGGAAGTAAATGCTTTATTCTGAAAGATGAAAGAAATGGAAAGTTTGACTCAAAAGGTGATGAAGGGATATTTCTTAGATATTCCACTAAAAGAAAAGCATTTAAGTGTCTAAACAGAGTTACTAATAAAATGATTGAAAGTACTAATGTCAGGGTTGATGAGTTTGATGATAAGAATGGTGAAGAGAGCATCAAGGAGATGAAAGATTATGGTAGATTCACTTACATTGAACATCCAAAGTACCAACCAAAGCTGTAGACTATGTCAACCGGGCATCAGTAAAACAATGCTGAGGAACAAGAAAGGAACACAGACGAGTAGGAAGAGGCTACCGAGAAAGAAATTGAACCTAAACAGGATGAACAACAAAGAAGAGATCAGGTACTGGTAAGATTTGTCAAAAGACATCATCTTGAGAACCAAATCATTGGTGACAAGCAAGCTGGCATGCAGACAAGAAGTAAATCAAGACAAGGTACATGCTTAGTTTGTGAGTATTAACCAAAAAATGTTAATGTTGCATTGGAAAATGATGAATGGATAAATGCAATGACTGAGGAGATTGAGTAGATAGAGAAAAATAAGACATGGACCTTAATACCTAGACCTAAGGATAAGAATGTTATCGGTACTAAGTGGATCTTTAGAAACAAGCTGCATGAAAATGGAGAGGTTACAAGGAATAAAGCCAGACTAGTTTGCAAGGGATATGCACAGGAGGAAGGAATTGATTATGGTAAGACCTTTGCACCTATTTCTAGACTAGAAGGAGTTTGAATGTTATTGGCCTATGCAACACATAAGAAATTTAAAGTTTATCAAATGGATGTTAAGTCTGCATTTTTGAATGGAATACTTGAAGAAGAAATCTACATAGAATAACCAGAAGGGTTTGTATATCCAGACAAGAAAGACATGGTATGTAGATTACATAAAGCTTTATATGGTTTAAAGCAAGCACCGAGAGCCTGGTATGAAAGGCTGCATACTTATTTGTTAAGTATTGGATTTGTTAGAACTAGTGAGAACAACAATCTCTATATGAAAGGAGAATCAGATGATACTATCCTAATTGCTGAAATATTTGTGGATGATATTATCTTTGGAGGACAAGATCACATATGTAAATCATTTTCTAATGAGATGAGAAAAGAATTTGAAATATCTATGTTTGGAAAGATTAAGTTCTTTCTAGGACTACAGGTTATTCAACAAAATGATGGGATATTCATCACACAATCCAAGTATATCAAAGAAGTACTAAGAACATTTAGCATGAAAGATGCTAAACCAGTTGGAACACCAATGGTCATAGGCTACAAACTAACTAAAGATGATAAAACTACAGAGGTGAACCAGACAATGTACCGATCTATGATTGGTAAATTTATGTATGTGGTGCATAGTAGACCAGTTATTGCACATGTTGTGGGGATTATTGCAAGATTTTATGCAAATCCTAGGGAGTCACACATGGTTGCTACAAAGAGAATCTTAAGATACCTGAAGAAAATAGAGGACTATGGATTATGGTATCCTAAGGATGGAAAATTTGAACTAAGAGTCTACACCGACACTGATTAGGCTAGAAATCTAGATGAAAGAAAAAGAACAACCAAAGGAGCATTTTTCTTCGGTGAAAGAATTGTTACCTGAACAAGTAAGAAGTAGTCTTTTATTTCCCAGTCTACAGCTGAAGCAGAGTATGTTGCTACTACTACAAACTATTCAAATATTGCATATATTAAGCAAGTATTGGAAGGGATGAATGAGGTAATCACTGAGCCGATGATTATATATTGTGATAACAATAGTGCTATAAACATTTCAAAGAATCCAGTGATGCATTCAAAAAAAAAGAACATATCTATCAAGTGTCACTACTTAAGAGAACAAGTACAGGAGAAGAAAGTGAAGCTAGAATTTGTTACATCTAAAGAGAAGCTTGCAGACATATTTACCAAGCCTCTACCGAAAGATAAATTTGAATACTTGAGGACTAGGCTTGGGGTCCGTCCTTTGTCTACCGATCACTAATGTGATCTGGAGGTTGCATCAGCCTAATCTTATCAAAAGATTATTCATGTTGATGCAACATAGTTCACACTTTGGATTCTATCTAAGGTTGTGAAAGATTTGAGAAACAAGTCGCATAATTAGTATACCGAGATACAGTAAATGAATCGGACAACAGAGGGTTACATGGCTACTACAAAGCTGTATGTTTATGTGTTTCTTTGGCATTGTTGTCAAAGGGAGAGATACACAATATGATAACCGAGGAGAATATTAGAAGTTCTATCTAAGGGAGAGACAATCTGAGAAAGTCAGGGAGAGTGTTGAAGATCAGTTGCTAAGAACAGAAGAATAAATCTGGGAGCTGTAAAGATCATATCTGCAGAAGATAGTCTGCACTTGCAATGTTGTTATGTAACATAGTGATTAAACATATTAAGCTAGGGAGAGCTTATACCAAGCTACAAAATTTGTTTATATAGTTTTAGAATACATGTTTGGTATACTTCACATTGCTTGAGTTTCCATCAATGCCAAAGGGAAAGATTGATGAACTACAACTGATTGAGAACATGATTGAAGAACTACAAGTGATTAGAGATCACCAAACATTCAAGTGTTATGTAAGATAATTGAATCAGCTTTATGTTGTCATTGATGTCAACTAGTTTTGACAGTACTTATCATGGTAGTTGCAAATATCTAGCACATCTGTAGAAGAGAAGAGAAAGATGAAGAATTGAGATATCTACATTGAGGAAGATGGATATGATAGATGAGGATAAGAAATACTCTTGGTAACTTATTGATGAGTCTATGACTTCATATGGTTGACTTGATTATGTTACATTAATCAGTTATGGAGATAGAAGAAAAATGTTACAAAGCAGTGCGGTCGATTAATGAAGCATTCCAGTATACACTGAGCAGTGTAGTGTATACTGAGCATAGTATAAACTGAACTTGTGTTCACTGACGCATCCCTTTGTTAACCAAGTATGGATAAAATAACTAAATGATGAGTTTAGCTGATAATAATGATGAGCTAGAAAGTACCTCGTAATCAAGATGGAAAGATAAAGTCTGTTATAAGATCAACAACTAGAAAAATTCAAGGAAGATCTAAAGGATGAAATTGAAACACATTTACCGAGGAAGGTTTAAGAGGCAAAATCAACGAAGGAGATTAAGCAGAAAAATCTGATGGATGAAAAGAAAATGGTTTACTTGTCTATTTAAGAGACTAGGGTTTCACAATGAAACTTATGTTGGAGGAAGATAACTATAGAGATATCATGTGAACAAGCTTCATGCATGCCTGATCAAACTGGTTAAACAAAAACTAAACTGCAGAGTTAACCGAGCGTCAGAGAGATTTTACCGAGGGACAGTAAGTTATTGAATGTTGTTGAATTGAATAAGAAATATTGATCAAAGGATTTTATGAGCTTAAGAATAGATCTGAACATCTGCAAATCAAGTTTTATTGTATTCAGATCACATGCTGTTACAGTTTAACCATTGTAATCAGATAAAATTTCTTAACCAAGTAGACTTGAAAGTCTTATATGTCATTCATAGAATGTACATTGTTATCCTGTCAACCCTATAGTGAATGTTGGTTGGATGATAACTGTTAGTATTAAATCCTCTAACAAGGTCACACCTTATAGTGTGTTTTGTAACCTTTAACAGGGTTGGCTCTTCACCGAGATCACTTCAAAAGAGTGAAAATATTTTGGGTTACCGGTCCCAGGTGGTTTTTCCCTTAACAAGGTTTCCATGTTAAATCTCTTGTGTTATGTGTTTATTGTGGTGATTGTTTGATTGTCATACTTTACATATTGCATATCTGATTTGGTCGGTAATCACTATGAACAATTAACTGGTAACCCATAAAATGCACAGATAATTTAGTATTATTGTTTACCGAGCTGCAGATTAAGCTGAATTTGTTTAGAAGTTTTACATTTTGTATTTGGGACTGTGGATAATTGATTCACCCCCCTCTTAGTTATTCTAACACTAATAGCATGTAAAATTCTTGTAAAAGTTTGTACATAAATGTGAAATGATCTCTAAAAATTTATATCTTGTTTATAAGGAAAGAAATTGTAAAAATATGTATTCCTTATGCTTGAATGTAAAAGTAAGTTTGCTGGTTTGTTTTTCTATATGCATGAAAAAGTTAGATTTTCTTATCAATGAAAAACTCCTTTCTATGTAGACAAAGTTTATTTCAAGAATTTATTTCGAACAAAAAAGTTAATGTAGATTTTCTTTCCTAATTACCTATATGAGAATATATTTTATTTTGATATATTTTAGTTTAAAAAAAGTCTTGTATATATACTTGTATATATATTGATGTATATACCCTATTGGAATACATTGCTATGTTGATATTTGTAGACTATGGTTTATCTATATCTATTTTGAAAGGCGTAAACAAGAAAATGTTAGACTAATCAAAACATTTATATCAGTTCAAAAACATAAACATAAAAACCAAGCCACCTCAGATTGGGCGAAAATAAATGCATTCAAGCATTGTTTGATTTGCTCTGATTATGAGGGATGTGGGTGTGCTCTCTAAACACTTGGAGCTTGTCTCTAATGCATTCTAGGAAGGATTTGATATGATGCATAAATTATTTAGAAAATATTGAATAAAAACTAAGTTCAATCCATTAAGCTTATTCTAGGATGTGTGTAAAAAAGCATGAAATCTAACAAATTTGCTAAATGCTTAAGATCTAGAATGAATCTAACATTATAACACTACTCAATGTAAAATATGTGAATAGGTATTTTGCTCTTGGAAGAGGAGGGTATTTATAGGATTTGAGGAAGGGCTTGGGTTAGGAAGGAAATTTAGGGTTAGAGGTAAGGTTAGAGGTATGGTAGGGTTTAACCTTGGTCAAGGTTGCTCACACGTGTGAGCAACACTAGGGAAGTGTGCAAGGGGACAAGAGTGGAGGAGGAGACATGGGCTTCATTAATGACTTGTAAGATTCATTAATGAGGATGTAAGAAGCATTTATGAGTGTGTAAAGCTCATTTATGAGGGGTTTTGACCCAAAGTCAAAGTTTGATGGGTTTAGGCTAAGAAATGTATGAATCACATTTTGTAATTAGGTTTAGAATGAGATTAGGAAAATCTAGAAGAGGTTAGGGATTTCTAGAATATTTCTAAGGTTTTAAGATTTAAATAAATATTTTATTTATTTAAAAGATTTTTGGTCAATTTATCAATTAATAATTAATAAATAGAGGAAATTCACTCAAACTTGATTTAAATGATTTTGGGAAGAGATTCTTTAATTAAAGATGTTTAATTAAAATAGGAGGATTTAATGGCATAAAAATTAATTAATTAATTAATTAAATAATTAATTAATAAATGATGATGTCATCAAGGATTTTTAGAAAATAAAAAATACTTTTATTTTCTAAAGGATTTTCAGGTGTCTACATTTTTCCCCTCTTTGATGCGATGCCACAAGTGGCGTGGCATAAAAAAAAAGAAAATAAGATGCCTCGGGCTAGAATTTAGAGGAATAAGGGGTTGTGCCCCCTCGAGAAAATAACACAAAGAGGAAACTTTGGGGAATTTTCTCAAAAAGAAACAAAAAGGAAGGGGAAGAAATGAATGAAGAAGGGAGGATAAATAACCAATCTTCCAAGAGAAAAGATGGAGGAATGCAAGATGAGATGGAATCCAAAATGTAGGATCCAACTATATGAAAGATGCAAGATGCAAGACTAATCTAGATGATGCAGGATGAGGGGGATTTGGGGAGCTCCAAGTGTAAATGTGGAGAGCACATCCTAGTTTGATATAGAAACATTAGAGACTTGCAAAGGATACTGGGATCACAAGGTCTTGTCACTAGCATTACATAGGACTGACGCAAAAAAGACACACAAGGTTTCCCCAACATCACACATGAACTCAAGAGGAAGCATGGTAGAAACAATGCTGGAGAAACCACAAATAAATGACATTGTCCAAGTGCACCATGGAACCCAAAAGATCACATGTGAACTGTGCAAGGGTCATGTACGACTGACTCAAAGGAAGAAGCAAAAGATCAAAAGACCTTACCCCAGATTATCCTCATTCGCAACACACCATGATATAAAGGACCATGGTGACTTTGAGTAGAGAATAAGGAGAAGCCGTAAAAGATTAACAAGATCCAAAGGACAAAATCCAAGACCAAAATGATAACTCCAAAAGACATCCTTTGCCAAGGAGAGAGAGATTGATTTTATTGATGGTGGGAAGATTGGTTTGAATGTGTGGAAGGATACATTGACATGAACCTGGTGTGATTGGTGGAATATTAGGTCTGACACGAGGAAGGATACATCCTCAAGGACCCTTTGATTGATGGGAGAATGAGTGTTATTGTTCACTGGCAAATGATGAGTCAAAGAATAACAATTGTGATCAAGAATAGTCGACAATTGATGTTGCTCAAGTACAAGGTTGGATGGGACAAGATTTCTGATCAAATGTTGCTGCAGGACTGGCAAGGATATGTACAAAGGATGTGACGATATGTACAATGGATGGGGAGGTATTTACACTGGATATGTATAGAAGCTTAGGATTTGGGATAGGAAGATCGCGCTATACAGGATATTTACAAGATATGTATAGGATTGGATTTTATGACTGCATTGGATAGGCTGGAGGATAGAACATCGTGGGATGAAGGGTTAGTGGTGGGGATGGGGATTGGATAAATAGGATAGGGATTTGGGATCGGGGGAATGGGAGTTTGATAGATAATGATTTAGTCCACTATGTATGACACATGTTTCCAGGTTTTCACCAACATACTTGTCCAAGACGCTTGAATTGCCAAGTTTTCACCATTGGACGATTTATTTTTCTTTGCTTTTTTTTTTTAAAAAAAATGTTTTTTTCAATTTTTATGGTTTTTCTGGAATATGTGGGATTTGGTTTAGGCATAGAACCTCTTCAGATGTATGATGTTGATAAATTCATTCAAGGGCTCACCTTCTAGTGTTGATAGTTGATAGGCTCCAAAGCCAAAGCATGCCGTAACAACATAAGGACCCAACCAGGTAGGCTCAAACTTGCCTTTCTTCTCTCAATGTGCTTGGAATTTTTGATATTCCTTTAGGACCATGTCGCCCACTTGGAATTGTCTGGGATGGGCTTTCTTGTTATAACTCCTTTTGATTCAATTTTGGTATGCAACTAGGTGATCATATTCTTTCTATCTATTTTCATCTAACAGATCCAGCTATGTGAGACGTGCCACGTGGTAGTCTTCATCAGTGGTGTAGTTTTTCATGGAGACTTACAATGATGGGAGCTCAACCTCGATGGGTAGAATGGCTTCAAGACCATATACAAGGGAATATGGGGTGGTGCCAGTGGGAGTGTGATAGGCTCAAAGGGTGGGATCTATTTGAAGGTGCCAGTCATGACCAAAATCATTGACAACCTTTTAAAGTATTTTCGGGATGGTTTTGTTGGTTGCCTTATCTTGGCCATTTCCTTGATGCAAATATGGACTGGAAAAATGGTGATGGATCTGGAGTCTAGCACACAGATCATCCACATGCTGGTTTTCAAAAGGTGTGCCATAGTCTATGAAGATGGTAGATGGTATGCCAAAGTGGCAAATGATGTGGTAAATGATGAACTTGGATATTTGGATGCCAGTAGTAAGGGTGAGAAGAATTGCTTCAACCCATTTTATGAAGTAATCTGTGGCTATTATTATATACTTATATCCATCTGAGGAAAGGAGAGTGATTAACCCAATGAGGTCAAAGCCCCAACATGAAAATGGCCAAGGTGGCGCAATGAGCTGCAAGTCTTGTGCTACTACATGAATCAAATTTGTATGCTGCTGACATGTTAGACATTTCTAGACAAATTCACAAGTGTCATGTTCCATGGTTGGCCAATAATACCCAACTTGAAGCAACTACTTTTCTAAAACCATGCCACTTGTGTGGGGTGGACCACAAATTCTAGTGGGGACCTCTTGTAAAGCCAGGATGACTTTGTTTGAATCTAAACACCTAGAGAGGATGTTATGATATCCTCGATGATAAAGGGTGTTGGCTACAAGAGTGTAGTGGGAAGCTCTTCGAATTAGGTTTTGGTGTTGGTTATTGGTGAGATGGGGAGATATGATCCCATTTTTAAGATATGCATGGATGTCATGGTGCCATGGGGACTGAGGACCAACCAAAACACACACCATTTCCACATTGACGTTCTCAAAAGCAAGCATGTGTAGATACTCGACTAAGAATTTGTAATGTGATGTGTCACAAGATATTTCCAATAAGGATCCAATGGTTGCCATTGCATTGACCACTTTGTTTTGAAGCTTTGGTATCTGCGTGAACTATAGATTCAGGAAATTATCTTTCAATTTGTCCACCAGTTCTTTGTAGGGTAGTAGCTTGTCATCCTTTGTCTGATATTCATCTAGGACTTGCTTGATAATTAGTTGGGAGTCTCCAAACACTTGCAGTTCTAAGATGTTGCATTGGATAGCTATTTTGAGGCATGAGATGAGTGCCTCATATTCTGCAATGTTATTAGTACTTGGGAATCCTAATTTGAATGATTTTGGAATATAGTCACCTTGAGGCATGATGAATAGGATTCCTGCCCATGATCCATGCAATGTATAGGAGCCATCAAAGTATAGCTTCCATATGGTCTGTTCTTCGATCATACATAGGTTCTCATCAGGGAATTCCATGATTAGGGGATAAGTATCCACCAAAGGTGCTTCTGCTAGCTGATTGGAAATTACTTTCCCTTTGATTGCTTTCTGATCTATGTACTGGATGTCAAACTCGCTGAGTAGCATGACCCATTTTTCCATATAGCCTATGAGAGTTGTCCTAGATAGTAGATACTTGAGTGGGTCCACCTTTGAGATGAGCTTGATTATGTGGCTGAGCATGTAATGTCTAAGCTTTTGAGTGGTGAAGACCACTGCAAGGCATGCTTTCTCCATTAGTGAATAATTGAGCTCATAGACAACTAGAGTTTGAATGATATAATAAATGTCTCTCTCTTTTTTTTCATCATCATGTTGTGCTAAGAGTTCCCCTAGCACTGTAGTAGTTGTTGAGATGTATAGTATGAGAGGGCATCCTGAAATTGGTGGTACAAGAATTGGAGATTTGCAAGATATTCCTTCATCTTGTCAAAGCTTCTCTAAAAAATAGGATCCCATTTGAAGCTTGTGTCCTTCCAGAGCAGATGTGTGAAAGGTTGGCACTTGTCTTCCAATTGTGAGATGAATTGAAGCACTGATTGGAGCTTTCCTTGTAGGCTCCAGAGCTATTTGACTATTCTAGGAGGAGGCATTTCCATAATGGCTTTAACCTTTTTGGGGTCTATCTCTACGCCGCGTCATGATACTATAAACCCTAGAAGCTTTCCAGATGTTACACCAAAGACACATTTCTTTGGATTCAGCTTCAAGCCATAAAGATGAAGATGATCAAACACACTCTCAAGGATGTTTAGGTGTTCACCTCATGTCTTTGATTTTGCAAGAATATCATCCACATGGTCTTCTAGGATTTTGTGGATCATATCATGGAAGATGGTTGTCATTTCTCTCTGATATGTAGCTCCTACATTTTTTATCCCAAATGGCATCATGTTGTAGCAGAAGGTCCCCTATGGTGTGGTGAATGTTGTTTTGTGTTGATCTTCTTCTGCTATTCAGATCTGATTGTAGCCTGAGAAGCCATCCATGAGTGACAACATCTCATGGCCCACTGTAAGATCTACGATTATGTCTATGTTGGGAAGTGGGAAATCATCTTTCAGACATGCTTTGTTGAGATCTTTGACGTCAGTACATATTCTAATCTCTCTTGAAGGTTTAGTGATAGGAACCATGTTGGAGATCCACTCTGAGCAATCAATAGCTCTAATGATCTTTTCTTAGAGGAGCTTCTCCAACTCTATTTTTACCAATAAGGCTACTTTTGGATGCATCTTACGTAGCTTCTAATTTACTAGCTTGACATTGGGATCCACTGCAAGATTGTTTACTACTAGATCTAGATCAAGCCCTGTCATGTGTGTGTATGACCATGTAAAGTTGGTAGTGGCTTCTTGGAGTAGTGTAATGAAAGCCATTTCTTCACTCTTTGTTAGAGATGTTGCAATGTAGGTGATTCTCAAACATTCTTCTATGCCCAAGTTGACTGGCTTGGTTTCCTCAATGATGATAGGTGATTGCTCAAGTTTGTAATCTTGGATAGGAGGAAGAGGCAACTCTCCATCTTCTAGCACCTCAGAGAGGTTTTGACTAGAAGATACGCCCTTTATTTTATCTTTTTTGGAGTTAGAATGCACCCCAGAAGGGTTTTCACATAAGGACTCATTCTTTTCTTTATCTATTTCAATTTTGCAGCTAGAGCTTGCCTCCTCCCTGAAATATCCTTTAGGTTTGAGCTTGCAAACATGATTTGCTTCTAGATCTTTATCTTCTTGTTGGCTTGATGCTCCCATGAACCTTAGGAGCACTTGTGTTCTTTGAAACTCATCGATGTGTGTTATGCTTGGTTGATCCTAGTCTATGAGTTCAGGATGGGTGAGGGGAAGTTCTATGATGTTAATGGTGAGTTGGTGGAGGACATAAGTTCCCAAGATGGTATCATCATTGAAGATGTCATCATACAATTTATTTTCTTCCTCTTTGGGGATGTCTTTGATCTCTACGAGGTCATCCTGGCTAATAAAGAAGGGAACGTTGGTCATGTTGGTGCCCCCAGTTGTGGTATTGGGCTCTTGTATATGTAGGCAAGGAGTATTAAAGCCAAGACCTTGATGCTTTGGATTCTTTGATGCTGTGATTGGGTCTTTGCTTCTACCTTCTTGTGGTCCTAGACCACCACCCTGGTTTTTCCATTGTTTAGTGGCATACTTGTGTGATTGTGGATATTTGTTTTTGAAGTAGCCAAGAAGTTGAGTTTCAGGTGGTAGGGGATCTTTGTACAACCATCAGTTAATGTCAAGGTCTGTCTCTTGACTGTTTATGTTTCCATGGGAAACAAAAGTCATAGGTTCCATTTGCTTGATTTCATCATTTTCTTCAATGGACTTATTTTGGTGACTTGGGCACCCTTGCGTGTGTGGATCAATAGGTAGGGCCCCTACTAAAAAGGCATCGATCAAGCTGTATTCACCACAAACCTAATTGTTGATCTTGACAGAAGAGAGAGTGGAGGCAAGGATGGTCTCTGGATTGCTATGGGATCGTGAAGAGCTGGCAATAGAAGTGCCAATGTTAGTTCCAGGATAATGGGTGGAGTAAGGGAATGATGCTTCCATCGCACAGAAATATGCAAAGGGTTGGGGATCTACATGGATGGTAACCTTAGTACCTTGATGCATAAATTTGATGTGCTGATGGTAAGTAGATGGTACAGCCTTGATGGAATGGATCCATGGTCGGCCGAGGAGGATGTTGAATGGTAGGTCAAGATCAACATGGAAAATGGTGTCTTGATTTTTAGGGCCTAGCTTGATAGGAAAAAGAATTGTACCTTTAGAGGTACACTCCAAGTTATCGTATGCCTTGATGGTGATTACTTCATGTGACATGTCAGGCTCTATGAACCCTATCTTCTGAATGAATTTCAAAGTGCACAGGTTTAGGGCTGAGCCATGATCTATCATGACCCTTTTGATGGCGAAATCTCTGACCATGATGGTGATGCCGAGAGGGAGATTATGGTCAGGTGCAATAGCTAGTATGTCAGATGGCTTGAAGGACAAAGCATAGGATACAGATAGATGTCCCACAAGGTTATCAAACTAGACAATATTTATGTCTGTGGAGACATGTCCTTCATGAAGGGTGTGGGTGAGGATTTCTTGATGGAGGGGTGAAGTGCGGAGAAGGTCAAGGATAGATATTTGGGAAGGTGTATTCCCAGGATGTTCTATAAGGTTATATTGCATATTGTGTGTTGGCCTTGGATGGGCACTGATGATAGTTATCTGGCCTCTATAGGTAGTAAAAGCACACTAACTATCTACTCCTTTGACGTGGATGATGTTGACTGTGGGTTTGACTTGGTTTATACATCCAACAAACTTGTCGTAATTGATCTGGGCTACAGTATAGTATTTATGTTTAGCATGGTCTCCTTGTTTTCCTTTGCCTTGGTTCTGGGGAGGAGGATTGGGATTGATTTGGTTCTTCCCAACATTGTGTTGTGGGAACACATTTTGATAGATCTACAAGTTGGCATTAGGCGAAGCTTGGGCTGGTGTATCCACTTGGATCTCCTTTTTGTCGATGAGATCTTGGATGTAATGCTTGAGTTTCATACACCTTAGGGTAGTGTGTCCTTTGATGCGGTGATAATCATAATACTCATGATCATTGTACCAGTTAGGCTTGGGAGTTGCATCATCAAACTGTTGGATTGGTGGGTATGTGATTAGATTGGCTTTGGCCATTCAGTGAAAGATAACATCTAGAGGTTCACCAAGTTGTGTGAAGGTTCTCTTCTGGTAAGTCTGGAATCTAGGTCTATTATGATTGGGAGTAGTGGAGATGGCATTATCCCAATTGGTCAGATTGCCTTGATGGGCTTGATACGCTTGTTGCTTATAGTTCTACATGGGTTGCTGGGGGATCTGAGGTGGTTGCTGTTAGTATTTATGCAAAGATTGTTGATAGATGGGAGCTTGTTGATGTTGGTATGTAGGAGTTGGTGTAGGACCATCCACAATGATTTGGACATGCTTGGTGTCAATGACCCCATCAATAATAGCATTTTTGTTATAATTCCAGTAACAAGGTTTGTCATTGATGGTTTTACTATGGGAATCATCTTTGTAATGTCGGATTGTGCCTTCGTCTAGGAGGCCTCTTTCGATATCTATCCCCTTGCTTTTGATATCTTGATAAGTTTGGATGTAGTTCATCCTCATGAAGTGAGATAGTTTGGGATGTAGGCTATCAATGAAGATCTTGGTTAGATGCTTTTCAAGTGGTTGGTATAATAACCTGGTTGTGAGGTTTTTCTACCATTTCAAATAGTCAGCTAGGCTTTCTTCTCCTTTCTGTTTTGAGTTACATAGGTCTAGTAAAGATAACTCATTCTCAACATTGTGGGCATATTGGGCCATGAACAACTTCTCAGAGAGCTTGGAAAAAGTTGTGATGGTCCCATAGGGTATCTTGTAAAACCACTCAATAGTAGTTCCTCCCAAGCTTTTGGGGAATAAGTGCAAAAGGTAATTATCATTGTAAGCCACTTCTTGGCATGCCATATAAAACTATTTGATGTGGTTTATAGGGTCTCCTTTCCCTCAATATTTATCAAACTTGGGTGTCTCGAAGTGCTTAGGGAAATGAACAACTGTGATTGATTGATCAAATGGATAGGGACACACCTCTTCAAACTTGAAGGTCTTGTTCTTTGTGCCATCTTTGAGCTCCTTAAGAGCATTTTTCATTTCTTCCCACTCGGCATTGATCGGCATTGGAGAAAGTACTCCCATTTGGAAAGGGCCTAATGGTGCTGGTGAATAAGGGTGATTTTGAGGTGGATATTGTGGAGTGGGATAAGGAGATTTCCCAGAAAGATAGGTGGTCTGGAATGGATGTTGGGGTGAGGATTGTTGGGTAGGATACTATTGCTGAGGTGTGGGAATGTATTGTTGTGGATGATAGGGAACAGATTGCTTATGTTGGGGTATGATGGGATGTTGTTGTTGCACTAGATAGGATGAAGCTTGTTGTTGCTAGGGAATGATAGGGGTTTCTTTTTGTGTGGAGAAGTATTGTTGCGATGGAGGAGGCTGATGGAATGGTGTAGATTTCTGATGAAATGGTGCTTGGTGTACTTGGCTTTGCCCTTGGCTAATGTAATTTGGATGCATGCTTGCATTACTGAAGGGTGGAACAGATGTTGGGAAGTTGGAAGTAGGAGGTGGTTGAGCAAGATAGCTTGCAAGGTAAGATGAACTCTTTTGTTGAGGTAGCAGAACTTGCTAAGAAGCATTGGGTGGTGTAAATAGATAGTTTGCAAATGGGGGGAAGGATGAAGCTAGTGGAGGTTGAGATGGTTGTTGTTGTGCTACTTGAAAGAAGGTGGCTTGTTGTTTTGCAGGCATGGATGTGGGTTGGTATTCTCAAAGCTTGCATCTCTTCATGAGTAAGGCCCCAATGAGAGCCAGTGCATTGTGGGAATTGTGATGCGGAGGATGCTAGAAAGGTAGATGTGATGGGAGTTTGGGACGTGAATGGTGGATTTGGAAATCCCATGGAAGGCATACCTATTGTGAATGCAGTTTGTTGGGCTTGTACTTGGGTAAATGTTTGTTGGGGTGTGGACAAAGATGCTTTCATTCCCCACTAGAAGGGTGGTGCTGATGTGGAAGCTTGTTGGGAGAAGGAGGAAAATGATTATGTTGCCCCCATAAATGATGGCATGGGTGTAGAAGCTTGTGGAGTGAATGGGAAGGATGATTGTGTTGCCCATAGGAATGATGGTATTGAGGTAGAGGCTTGCTAGGAGAAAGAGGGAAATGATTGTGTTGCCCCTAGAAATGATGACATTTCTTGGCCCATGGGAGGTGGAGGAATTGCTTGTGTAAAGGCTTGTGTGGGAGGTGGTGGTTGGTTTTATGAAATGATTTGGGTATGAATGATGGGTTGAGCTATTGTGGAGGATGATGGTGTGCCCATGATAGGAAATGGAGTTGATTATGTCGCTTGTGTTGTAGGGCTCGTGAAACTGCTTTGCAAAAATAGGGGAATGGTGGAGGTTTCTTGAGACATTTGCAAGGTAGGATCAGGCATTTGTTGGATGATGGGAGTGTCTGCCTCTGCTAGGATTTGGATGGTGTTTATGGTAATGTGAGGTCAAAGATATGGTGGAATGGGAGTACCCTCCCATGTAAAGTTAGCCAATATGTTTTTTTTATTCTAAGCAATGAGTGCACCGACTATTTGTGCATTCCCCGGATGATTCATGAATGTTTCCATTACAAAAGAAACAGGGGGGATATTGGGATCATCCCATATATTACTAGTTTGTTGGATCTGGGGATTGTAAGCTACCATCATGCTGGTAGAAATGTTTGGATCGAACGAGTTGGTGGTTTGATAAGGATCCATATTCCTTCATTTCCTAGATCTTGTCTCAACAGGCATGGAGTGGAGATCTAGAAGATGAAAATGCAAAGGACGCATGGATGCAACATGTTCCTAAGAAACTCTGAGGATGATGGATTTCTAGAATGCGATGCAAGGATTTGGATTATCTCTAAGGATGGTGAAATGCTAGGGGATTGGTGAGATGCTCTGATTTGGATCAAGGATGGCAAAAAATTGGTGGGAGATGGTGAAAGGTTGGTGGAAGGCTTGGTGATGATGGAGGATTGGTGGAGGATGGTGGAATGCTCAAAGATGATGGCAGATTGGTGGAGGATTGTGGAGGATGGTGAAATATTTACTAAGTGTCAACAAATGAGCTGCTGCTTCCTGATGTAGGATCAATGGTAGGATTTTTCAACCTAGGATAGACTAATGATCTTTGATCAACTGGATTCTTATCAATACAAGCCAATCTCTTGCTCGAGATGATGAGGTTTACAAGGACAAGTGGGATTTCCTTTAGACAATGCTTTGTCAAAGGGGGATATTTTATATTTGTGATGAGGATTGGAAGCAACTCAAAGGGTAGGACACAAAGTGAATGGATTTAGATTACTGGATTTGGATTTAGATTTGGATGATGGGTTTGGACTAAGATGGTGTTTTAAAGATTTGGATCAAGGATGAAGGGCCAAGGATTTTGGGATTTTGATTGTGGATTGTTGATGGAAGGACGATGAAGAATGCCTAGAATGATGCTATGTTCTAAGAGGATGACCTAGATGTAGCTGAAATGGATGACCTACGATGCAACTAAGAAGATGAAAAAGAATGCTTAAATGTAACTAAGGATGGGTGGTAATGCAAGGATGAAACTAGGATGAGCTAGGATGAAGGAATGTTGAGATAAGATTTGTAGGATTCTAAAGGAGGAATGGATATGCGATGGGCCAAACTAGTCCTCTCTTTCTAAATTGACATAGTGATGATTAACCTAGAATTGGTATGCAAATTATTTCACTCTTGCCTTATACTCTATGTTGTCTAGTCTCTCTTGATTATTTTCTTTTGCTTGGATCATTCTGAGGGAAGGTTGGTGATCTTTGAGATTTCTCTTTGCAACTTTCTTCTCCTGATAAAATTGGGAATTGGGAAGCCTAGCTTTCTTGTGTTGGATCAAATCTGACATAGCTTGGAGAGAATTCGGGCAAGTGTTTTGAAACAAGGCTTCAAGTGTCTAATTTTGAAGGGTCTCTTCTGTGACATTTGTTTTAAAGGTTTTTGGGCTTAATTTTGTGATGTCTTTATGGAAAAGGACTAACTTGACAACATACACTCTGAAAACAATCTTGAAAAGGGACAAGGAAACCTTGTGGGATACAAGCAATGACTTTAGCTTCTGAATTTGAAAGAAAGCTTTGAAATGTGTATATTCCAACAAGTGTTTTCACTGAGCTTTTGACTGTGCAAATCACTTCAATAAAATCTACCTAAGGGAGGTGAGTATCAAAATCCTTGCCCACAGCTTGATACCCCCTTAAAGGGGATACATATGGTGAGTGTCTTAAGGTGGTCTAGGAGACCACATGGATCAGTCCTTGGACAAGGATTGTGATACTTTCAGGAGTAGATTGGGTAGCTTCTAATTTAACAGGTTTGTAGTTGTTCTATGGAGTCCTTCCAATCAGTTTGTATGTGCATGACTCACTTAATAGCCTAGTTGACCATGCTGAAATAGTAGGGATATTCACCTACCTCGGGCTACCATCAACACGCATCGCTCAAGCTTGAGGGGATGAAACAAGATTTTTCTCAGTTCTTTATTTCTATACTAGTCAGGGAAGGTACCGGTTTGAGGTTGTTCTCCAAGGAGGAAGCACTTTTCTCTCTGGATAGGCCTCTCTAGAAGTAAAGTGAATGAACTAGTCCGAGTTTAATTCACTTTTACATCACTTAATTCTAACAAGGATTTATAGAAAAATGGAAAATTTTTACATGCACTCCAAGCAAATTTGATTTCCCAATGTGATCTTTAATATTTTTGAAATTGAATTTGAAGACACAAGTGTTTAAGCTTTGAATTTTTCTTTGAGGAAACACAACCTTGAAAAAAAGATTTGTAATGTTTATACTGGCATTCAAGAGTTGTGCTTTTTGCTTTGAACCTAATTTGAAAAGATGGAATGCTTTTGATTTTAACTAAGGCATTCGAGAGTGATTTTTTGAAGTAAATGAATTCTTTGATTTGACTTTAATTTTTCTTTAAAGGGCACTCACGATTTGATGTCTTAATCTATTTTTAGAACCAAAATGAATATTCCTAGCTTGATCTCATGCATGAAAGATTTAGAAAATTTTAGGATTTTTGCAACATAATATTTGTTTTTATCAAGATCAATGCTTTTAGGACTGAAAAGATTAGGACTCTTTAGGAATCAAAAAAGATTTGTAGACTTTGTTCCTAGTTTGCATGAGATTTGAAAGATATTTTAAGACAATGTAAATGAAACCCACTTTTAATGATTCAAGATTTATTTTGAAAATTATTTTAGAATGATTTAGGACTGATTTTTAGGAACCAAAATAGAAATGATATGCAATTTTATGGTTCTTTTTAAGCTTCCCAAAACTTGAAATGTTCCTAATTTTCCTGGATGCACTTTAAAAAACCTTAGTTTTTGCAAGAATGAAATTTAGAAATGATTTGAGTTGATTTGTTAGCTTTGTTTTTTCTAGGCATTCAAGAGTGATTTTTGAGGTTCATTTCAAACATTTAGACAAAGTGTGTAAGATTTGCCTTGTTCAATTTTATCCTTTGTTAATTTTAAGCCCAAATTGAAATGATGAGGTGTTGTGATTTCATACAATGTTCATTTTAAGACCTTAGGATTAGGTGTGTTAATTATGTTTTTTTATTAATTCATGATCACGCTGAATCTTCCTAATTTTTGGGAAAGAATTTGGTAAAGTTGTTTGCATATTTAGATAGACCTCTGAACCATCTTTTTGGTGCTTTTTGAATCGTCAAAAATGGAGCTCATATGCAAAAGTTACAAAGGTTTTCGTGAAAGTGCGTCTTTATGGCTTTTTTTGGAAAATAAGCCAAGATCCTGCAAGAAAAAGTAGACGGAATAGAAGAAGAATAAAAATAAAAAGAGGAAGAATAATTCGAAGTGTTCTCTCCACCTACAAGCTTGAAAAGTTAGAAAACACTCCAAAACCCATCAGAATGTTTGCAAAGAACCCGTGAAGTGGGTCCCACTGGGCATGCTAGAATGTAGACTACAGTTTATCTGTATCTGTTTTGAAAGACGTAAAAAAGAAAATGTTAGACTAATATAAAAATTTATATCAGTTCAAAAACACAAACATAAAAACCAAGTCTCCATAGATTGAGCCAAAACAAATGCATTCAAGCATTGTTTGATTTTCTCTGATTATGAGGGATGCGGGTGTGCTCTCTAAACACTTGGAGCTTGTCTCTAATGCATTCTAGGAAGGATTTGATATGATGCATAAATGATTTAGAAAAGCTTGAATAAAAACTAAGTTCAATCCATTAAGCTTATTCTAGGATGTGTAAAAAAGCATGAATTCTAACAAATTTGCTAAATGTTTAAGCTCTAGAATGAATCTAACATTATAACACTACTCAATGTAAAAGATGTGAATTGGTATTTTGCTCTTGGAAGAGGAGGGTATTTATAGGATTTGAGGAAGGGCTTGGGTTAGGAAGGAGAGTTAGGGTCAAAGGTAAGGTTTGGGGTAGAGTTAGGGGTAAAGTTAGAGGTATGGTAAGGTTTAACCTTGGTCAAGGTTGCTCACACATGTGTGAGCAACATTAGGGAAGTGTGCAAGGGGACAAGAGTGGAAGAGGAGACATGGGCTTCATTAATGACTTGTAAGAGTCATTAATGAGTGTGTAAGGCTCATTTATAAGGGGTTTTGACCCAAAGTCAAAGTTTGAAGGGTTTAGGCTAAAAAATGTAGGAATCGCTTTTTAATTAGGTTTAGAGTGAGATTAGGAAATTCTAGAAGAGGTTAGGGATTTCTAGAAGATTTCTAAGGTTTTAGGATTTAAATAAATATTTTATTTATTTAAAGTATTTTTGGTCAATTTATCAATTAATAATTAATAAATAGAGGAAATTCACTCAAACTTGATTTAAATGATTTTGGGAAGAGATTCTTTAATTAAAGATGTTTAATTAAAATATAAGGATTTAATGGCATAAAAATTAATTAACTAATTAATTAGTAAATGATGATGTCATCAGGGATTTTCAAAAAATAAAAAATTCTTTTATTTTCTAAAAAAAATTTAGGTGTCTACAATATTTTAAAAAAAATAGCACATAAAAATGTGTCCATATGACCCTGAACAAAGCCTCGAAAATTGTAAAAATTGAAATTTGTGATTTTTAGAAAATATCAAAAGTAGAGATCAACAACCACCTGCACCATTGTGTAGATCGTGAAATTCTACCCCAAAACAAAAAAAATTGCTTGAAAACAGGAGACCAGATGAATGAGATATCGTTATTGTAAAATTGGCTCTGAAATTATTTTTTCTGAATCGTCGCCGCCACACTTCCAAAATTCAAATGGCTTTAGATTTGGCTTAAGATGTCCGATTTGAATGAAACAAAATTTGATTTAGGGGTTTTTGGACCTCCTCAATGTGATTCCAACCTTTGATTTGCACCAGCAAGCTCCAATTTTGACTTGCAACAAAAATCTCTCAAAATAGGCTATACAATGACAATCGAAGAAAGATTGGATAAACCCTCTTATTGATTTTAATTTATGAATATTATGATTTTATTGGTCCACCTCATTTAGCCCTTGTGTATATATATACATAAGCATATATGTGTCTATATAAAAACCCTAGGTGTGTATATACATACATGTATACTCATGCATATATTTGAACTTGATTTTTTCTTCTTCATTTCTTCTCCCAACCAAACTTGCACACACAAAATGAAGAATTAGGGTTTTGGCCAAGTTTTATTTTAGGGCCTAACCCTAATTTTGAAATTAGGGTTAGGGTTGGCTTTTGGAGCCATTTTTAATTTTGAAATTTTAATTATGATTTTTCATTTAATTATGGATTAACATTTTAATTACTGGTTATTAGTAATTAATGACTGTTGACTTTACACAGTCCTTTTTTTAAGTTTGATTTTAAAATATTATTTTATTTTATCTTGAGATTTTACAAAAAGACTCATTTTTATTATTTAACAGGATTCTGTTTGGATTTAAATCATTTTCTTATTTTAATTTAATGACTATTGACTTTTGACAATCAATTTAATTTGAATTCGGATTTATTTATTATTTTTATTTTCATTGGGACTATGAAAAAGATTATTTATTATTTAGTGAGATTCTTATATTTTACTTTTGGATGCCATTTTTAATTAATTTAAATTTCCTAATGTTGAGATATTAATAGATGGGCCCTTATTCTTTTTAATACTATTCTTGGAATTTGCTATTTTTCAAATTAAAAAATTAATGCCTATTTCCAATTGAATAATATTTTTTATTTTTATTAAAATGTCAGGAATTAAATTTAATATTTAATTTACTAATAATTTTATAATATATTAATGGGTTATTCTAGGGGAATTATTTAATGTCTTAGAATGGGACTTAGATAAATAACTTTCCTTTAGCCTAAATGATAAATTTAACATTAAAGCTTTATTATGTTTATTTTAATCTTTTATTAAATTAATTAATTAACTTTGATAGCATTATGTTTTGGGATTAAAATATAGTATTTAAATTAATTATTATTAATATTAGAATTTTAAAATGGGTAAAAACTTTGTAAATCTAGGTTTCGCATAAGAATGTTTTTATGATCATATTTCTTCAGTTTAATATTTTCTTGAGATTTGATATTTCCATATTTAAAATTTAAAATTTATTATTTAAAGTGATTTTATTATTTTCTTAACTAAATGAATATTTAGGGGAGATTAATTGAAGTGTCCAAGGTGGGACTTAGGTAAATTTTTTCTCCCTAGCATTAATGTCTAATTTAATATTAATAATGTTATATGGTTTTTCAATCCTTGTTTTTGATAAAGCTAAAAACATGTTTTGAATGGAACCCGAAACCATTTACAATATAGGAGAAAAAAATTTCAATTCAGCCCATACATAATTTGAAAGTTTGGTAAACATCATACAATAGGACCCCAACTATCCCAAAAAAAAAACAAGAAGCGACAAAAAACAAAAACTAGCACAAAAACCAGCAACCACCCAACGACCAACCAACATAAACTAGTTTATCTTTTTCATGGCCTTCTCCACCTATTTCTACAAATCCTCCATCTTCTAAATGGAGTCTTTGAGACCTTTCAGATCCTTAGGGGTTTTAGACAATTTCCTTATGAGGTCGTGCTTCTTGTTCTGGTTCCCGGCCTTGAGCTCCAAGCACCACCATCCAACGTAATAGTTGTATTCTCCAGCATGCTATTCTCCAAATGGTTATACAGAGCCTTAAGATTCATCACTAAAACACTATGACCCTCATTGTTGTGCTCAAGAACTTTATTGATGATGTGCTCGTTGTAGCTAATTTTCTCGGTCAGGTCCTTCAGCTTCTCATCCACCATTGCTTTGATTTTTGCAGTCTTTTCCTCATTCTCTTTATTATTTTTTACCTTCATCAGAAACTCCATTTCCAGCTTTTCCAACTTTTCTTTTAGGGGTTCCATAGTTTCTTCCATGGCTTTCAAGTGGTGCTTCATTTCTTGCATCTCCTGGTTAATCCACTTTTCCATGTTGATACCATGGCCTTCCTTGCTTTTTACCTCCTTCAGAATTTGATCATCCAAGTTGAAACTAACAATAGCCTCACTATGAATTTCCCCACGCCCATGACTAGACTGTCCCTTCAACTCCTCCTTATCATTGGTTTCCTCTTTGCTTTCCTCTTGTTTTTCATCTTCCATATTCTCTTCCTCTTATTCCACCTTCTCTTCTTCATTTTCCTTTTCATCCTCTTCTTCTTCACCTCCAACATTATCTGTCTCCTCATTATCTTCATCCTTCTCGCTATCCCCTGCAATAAGGTCCTTATCTTCTGTAGTTTCCTCCTCATTCTCAGGCTCCTCCTTAGTATCTTCATCTAGGATAGTGACCTCATTCCTTTCCTAAGAAGAAGGTTGAGGTTCTTCAATTTTGTCTGCGCTGTCCTGGAGACTCTTTTTATTTTTCCTACCCTTCTTGTGGGTATCTGCCTTGATCTCTTCTTCTTTGTTTTTCTTTCTCTTTTGCATAACCCTTTTAGGAATGGGTTCTAGAATCATATCCTTGGCATAGTCTGCTATGATAAAAATAAAACCCTCATGAAGCACAGGGCTTCTTGATTTCTTCTTGTTCTTAGTTATGCTATTATTCAGGGAGCTTCAAAGAAAGTAAGGAAAGGAAACCTTCTTGTTATGCCTAAAATGGTTAACCAAAATGAAATGCAAGTTATAAATCTTGGAATAGCGACCATCTAGAGTAAAATACTCTATCATCACCCTAAGAAATTTTGCCCAAATTTTCTTAATCTTCACTATTTCAACATAATCCCCCAACCCTTTTCTCAACAAAGCTTCTTCATTAGTATTTTTAGGGAAAATTTTAAAAGCTTTAAACCCTATACATTTATTATCCCTATAGAAATTCATTCCTTCGAGAGACAAACCGATTATCTCAGAGACCAGAATCAGAGTAAGTGGAAAGATTTTACCCCACAGATTAACTTTTCCATTAAACCATCCCTCAACATTTTTTTTGGTTACCTTTTTGTCGAATCCATGAAGCTTTTCCATGTACGGGGTAACACCACATCTTTCCAAAATTTTCCACACTTTTTTCTCCTATCTCCATTTCTCGCAATCCAAGGGCTCCTCCCTTCTCAGACCACCTCCCATTTTCTTAGAGCTAAGACAACATTGGTTTCTCAAGTTACCAAAGAAAAACAAAACAATGTTCATTTGGTTCTTACAAATCAAGTTGTTTAAAATTTCCCACAATCTGTGTTCCATTAACTCCATAATAATTTTCTCACACCTTACCTGTCAACTTGCTTTCCTTGGTAAATTAATTGTCCTTGTCATCATTAATTTTAATTATGTTTCCCTCCTTGTGATTAAGTTTATCATAGTTGATAAGACTTAAGATCTTGGAATTGAGATTCACTTCCCCATTCCAAATTTTTGTGATGTTATTATGGGCCCCCACATTAGCTATACTATCCGCAGGCTTATTTCTTTCTCGGTAGACGTGGGTTATGAAGCTTTCCTCAAAGGTTTGTAATGTCATTTTAATTTTTTCAATTATGGGGGCTATAGTCTAGGAGGTCTCACTTTTACCTTTTCATATAGTTAATGATATTAAGTGAATCTCCTTCCAGCCAAAAATTCACACAACCCAACTCTTTTGCCAGCAACACGACATGTAAAGCCACCTCATCTTCAACAACATGGTTGGTTTGGATGCCCAGCATGGCTGTTGCAGCTCCTAGGCAATTACCAGCCCAATCTCTTATTAATCCTCCCACCCCTACCCTTCCAGGATTCTCCTTAGCAACTCCATCAAATTTTCCTTTGAGCCATCCCATAGGGGGAGTAGTCCACTTGATATTATCTCTGGGGTTGGGGTCTTTGTTTCTTTTATGACTATCCCAGGAAAGAATGTCTTCAAACTTTTGAGATTTGTTCCATAACTGTGAGTCTCTAGGAATGGTGTTTCTAAAATTTTCCATGAGACTTCTACAAAAAAGAATAGTAGTCTTGTCATAAGGAGTGTGTTTGTCTCTAAAGACTATTATTTCTCTCCTTCCAGATTCTCCAAGTGAAGTGAGGAAGATAGAGATCCCAAATAACTTTCTCTTCTTTGCCAGGAAGATGACATTGCCACTGAAGAACAAGATCTTGTAGGCTCTGAGGTTTCACCCAATCTAAGTGAATACTTTTAATAAAAGAATCCCACACATTTATAGTATAGGAGTAGTGTATCATCATGTGATTATAGGATTCAACTACTTCACAACATAGGAAACATCTATTGGGCAAGTAACAACCCCTTCTTGTGAGGTTATCCAATGTTAGGATTTTATTCTAGACAAGCAACAAAAAAAACATGTTAATTTTTGGGATAAGTTTTTTGTTCCATACCTGGAAGTAGAGAGGTTAATCTTCCTAGGCAATAAGAAGAGCAGAAGCTGAAGAGACAAAGTATTTATAATTATTTTATGTGCCCCATATCAATTCATCTTGCACATTTTCTCTAATGAACCAGTTGTTGAGTTGTTTTCTCACTTCTTTAAATTTTTCATCCTTTTGACTAAGATCTATCCATTCATCATTGATCCAATAGTCTGACACCATTTCCCCAATCATCTCTTTACATTCCTGAATGGCATTTATCCATTCTTGGTTTTCATTTAAGGGATTTTCCATCAGCTAGTTGTTATTCCAAAAATGAATCTTCCTACCATTTCCCAGCTTCCATCTAGCACCTTTCCTGACTAGGTTCTTTACCTTACTGATACTATTCCATATAAAGGATCCCTGAATATCTAGCTAGGATTTTAGAGTGTTATCTAAAGAGGAAAGATAGTATTTACTTTTTATTATGGAGTTCCATTCTTTTTCTTCTTCAAAGATCCTCTAGCACTGTTTTGCTAGCAAGGCCCTACTGGTATTAATTATGCTTCTAATGCCCAACCCCCCCAAATTTATTAGGTTTTCAAACCTTCTCCCACATGACAAGGTTGCATCTTTTTTTTTTCCTCAACCCCAGTCCAAAAAATCTTTTTTACATTTTTTCAATCATATCAGCATACTTTTGAGGGATTTTGAACAAACTTGGAGCATAGACTGGAAGGTTTTGGAGCATATCCTTCAGCAATTGAACTTTACCAGATTGGCTTAATGTAGCCCCTTTACAACTAGCCAACTTATGATGAAATATATCAATTATGTCATTCCAGAAGGAGGCCTTAGGTTTCAGACAAAGTGGCAACCCCAAATAGGATGCAGGAAGAATCCCAATCTTGCAACCTAAAATAGAAGAGATCTTTTTCCTTCTATCTTCCAGAGTATTACTGAAGTAAAGAAAGATTTTCTCCTAATTTATAAGTTGACCAATAGCATTAGAGTAGATATTTAGCATCTTTTTCAGATTCCTAGATTCTTTTACAGAGGATTCCCCCATCATAATTGTATTATCAATGAATTCTTCATGTGAGCACTTTTGACAAGAGGATGAGGGTTGAAGACCAACAATCTGCCTTTTCAACACCAAACTATTAATATATCTCCCAAGGCTTTCAGCCATGATAGAAAAGAGGATAGGAGAGATATGGTCTCCTTGCCTCCCTCTAGAAGGATGAAAAAAATTAGAAGAGCCACCATTAACAATGACTGAGGAAGAGACCATAGTAACCAACTGCATTATTAGTCTGACCACCCTCGAGTCACATCTAAGGGCCTGAAGGATTTTAGATAGGAAAGCCCAATCAACTCTATCATAGGCTTTTGATAGATCCAGCTTCATCAGGAAGCCTTGTTTTTTGGATTTTTCCAAGGAGTGAATATTCTCATGCACAACCATTATAGAGTCCAGAATCTGTCTCCCCGGGACAAAGCCATTCTGTTGAGGTGATATAAGAGGAGGAAGAAGATTTAGAAATCTAGAAGTAAGAACCTTTGACATGATCTTGTATAACGAATTACAAAGAATTATGGGCCTAAAACCATCAATAGTATTTTCTCCAGGATTCTTCAAAATGAGAGATATAAAAGTGGAGTTGAGTTCTTTGAGAATTGTCTTGGATCTGAAAAAATCCTTAACTGCAGAGCACACATCATTCCCAGTAATACTCTAGAAATATTGAAATAAGAACATTTGAAACCCATCCGGTCCTGGGGACTTTTCTCCTTCAAAAGAGAACACCTTTTAATTTCCTCATCCTTAGGAATGGCTTTTAGGAAGGCATTGTCCTCAGGATCCATAATTCTAGGAATAGAATCCAGCAGAATTTTTTGATTTTCCATATTAAGATTAGGATCCCTAGAAAGAAGAGAAGAAAAGTGACCCATCATTTCTTCCCTTATCTCCTCTTCTTTAATGGTGGTTCCCCAGGGGGAAGATAAAGAATGGATTTTATTAATGGCCTTATGTTTAAGGGTTGTAAGATGAAAGAATCTAGTGTTTCTATCTCCTAATATTAGCCACAGAGATCTAGATCTCTGTCTCCAAAAGGTCTCTTCTTTGGAGATAATATTTTGGTAATCCGCAAGAATTTTGTTTTCCTTTATTTTAAGGTCTTCAGTTAAGCCACTCCTTTGGATTTTATCCTGAGTTTCTTTCAGCTCCTGTTGAATTTTTCTTTTGGATTGACAAATGTCCCCATAGACATCCTTGTTCCATTGTCTAACTTTTGATTTAACATTAGCCATTTTTTAGCCACTTTGAACATGGCTATTCCATCCACCTTTATGTTCCACCATTCCCTGATTTTATTCTCAAGGTCAGGGTGGGCAAGCCACATCTTTTCAAATCTGAAAGGGGCATTTCTTTTACCATTAAAAGAAATTGTAGAAAAAGAAATTGGATAATGGTCTGATCCAATTTTGTTAAGGGAAGAAAGAGAACAAGAGAACTTCATATACCAGTCTAGGGAAATGAGCACCCTATCAAGCTTAACCTGAATAAGATCAGCCCCAACTCTTCTATTAGACCAAGTATAATTGATGCCTTCCAAATCAACATCCAACAGACCCTCATTACTAATAAACTCCATCAGGTCAACCCTAGTCTCCACTTGAGTTATGTTCCCACCAATTTTATCCTTCTCCTTTAGTGGGGTGTTGAAGTCTCCTATTATCTTCCAAAAGTTCTCAGAGGTAGACTTCATAAATTCATGTAGTTGCATCTAGAGTTTAAGTCTTCTAGCCTTCGTATTTGGAGCATATACATTAATGAGGATCCAGGAAAAGTTTCCTTAAGATTTCCAATTTTAACTGCTAGAAAGTGTTTTTCTTCTCTCAAGAGCTAGTAGTTGAAGCTTCACATGTTCTAGAAGATAACCATCCCACCCGAAGCCCTTTTAGAACTACTTCCAAGACTACCCCCTTTTTTGATCAAATTGGTTTTAACAACCTCTCTTTTAGCATCTTAGTTTCTTGAATCTAAAGAATGTCAGGATTAGAATCTCTAACTAAATTCCTAACTACATCTTGTTTATGGGGACCGTTAAGTCCTCTGATATTCCAAGATAATATCTTCATTTAGGGATTGGGGAACAAACCTGGTAAATGGTATCCTTGTTATTGATTAAAATAAATAGATTAATGAACTCTGGGTCTTTATATCTTAAGTAAAATTATATTATTTTAACTTAAAGTATTCAAATATTATTATATTTGAATAAGTAATAATTTCTAAACCCTATTTTTTGCTTAGGGGTAATACCTTTACTTATTTCATCCTTTTATTTAATTAGTGTTATTTTGGCATCTTCGATCCTAGTTGGTAACCCGGTTCATGCTAGGAACCATTAGGGTTACAATTATGATCGAATTAATCTTTTATTGTATTGAACCTTTTTGGGTGTGTTGACCAAAATTTTGGCTTTAAATATTATCTGTTTGAATTTTCACCTTGGTTTATCCCTTTTATTAAATGTTGTTTTAAACCTGGTTAGCATTTCTTAGAGACCTAGTTAGGGTTTCGTTTAGACTAATGCAGTTTGACGAATAATGAATTTTGGCAAGCCAATGCATGCCATGATACCTCTTGTGAATTCATATGTGTTTAGATGTTGTGTTTCTTTTTGTGTTGAGTGTTCCTTAGTGTGTAACCTTATTGATTTTATGTGCTTTTAAAAAAAATGTAGCGTGTGTTTTTTCCTAATTTTTGGGCATGAAATTTTGGTATCAAAGCCAAGTTTCAATGCTTGGAACCTTAAGCCATTGCATTTCCCCTTTGTATTTATAGGATGTCTCTTGAGCGTGACAAGCACATAGATGCGAGAAGGTCTTAGATTTTCTTCTCATCACGTGAGGAAGTGGAGTAGGGAGTTTGAGGATACTTGAAGGAAATCAAGATTCTCCCCTTCTTGAACAACTCCTGAACCAGAAATGGAATATAGTAACTGCCTCTGAGGTAGGCACTTGACCAATACCATGTACTTTCTCTACAATCTATTTTATGTGAGCTCTCATGCTTAGAGTATTATAATTTTGTAGTTGACCTGTAGCTTGGATTCCCTTGTGTTGCAACTTGGGACCTTTCAAGTAAACTAACCTAAGAAACTTGTGGTTTAGGAAGGAGCACTTCCTAGAATGTTCTGAGACTGCCTTAGTTGAGTTTCTAACAACCCTTTTGTGGTCCATAGTATGATACGCTTGGAAATAGTGGTAGTGATGCCACTAGGCATATCATGGTGGCTGGTGTATGTTGTTTAAGTCCTTCAATTCTCTTGGTAGCCATATAGAGGTACTCTTTCTAGCATGAACATGTGTAGTTAGAACAAAAGATTGGTGTCCATGCTTGGTATGAGAACCTGATAACTTTCTCCTTGCAGGATGTGGTTCATTTGTTGGTTATATCGTTATGGCACCATGAGAATGTCTTGAGTTTGTTGTGTTAGGGCCTTGGGGTAATGGATTAAGAGAGAGTAAGGAAGATCTTCGGTAATGGCTTGTTCATGATTGTCTTGATCTTTGAGAAAGGGTGTATTGTTTTTTGGAAGTGTGATATCTTATTGAGTTATTCCTTTTTGTGGAACCATTATGATCTGGTGAACAATAATTTTACCCCTCCACTTGTTCCATGATGCCTTTTGTGTAGATTAATTTACCTATCATTTGTATAGTGTGGAGATTTATACCACACCTTGAATGATGTCTTATTGCATAAACCTATTCTGGGATTGAAGCGTAATTGTGAATACCCTAGCTACGGGAAGAACCTTGTGGGGAAATTCAAATAGTTCCTAGAGCACATAGAGAGAACCTCCTGAGATTTTGAGGTTCATGTTATGATTTTGAGTAGTTTTCTCTGCTTTTGTGTGAGGTGGTTGAATACATTCTTCTAATTGCTTTTACCTCAAAAAAAAGTTACTGTAACAAGGTGAAAGAGAATATTGTAAGGATAAGGATATTGTTGCAACTACCATAATTGTAGTAATTATTGCATCTGTGAACCGTATGTAGTCGTTATGTTCTCTAAAAAATTTTGTGAAGTGGTGCCCTCAGTGTCATGTGGCGATTCCTCCCTCTTACATTACTGACTTCTATTGTAATGTTTTTTGAATAACTCCTTGATTTATTTTTATTTCTTCCACCTCGTCTATCTTTTGCAGAGGAAATTTTCTCATGTTGGGTGGGATAGCATTTTTTGGTTATTTCATATGCCTGGAAATAGTCACCAAATTTTTATCTTTCTATGACTTATGACACACTGTCTTTATTGTTGTATTGAGGTCATATTTTTTTTGAATTTACTGTTGAAATAAATAGATATCTCATTAGGAATTACCTTTTTATTGGTTCTTGGTGACTATTCCAAATGTTTTTAATTTGCTGGCCATTCTTGTGCTTGTGACTCTACCTAGTTTATTGAGGATCTTTAACAACATGTAAAAAGGGGGAACACTAGGAAGGACACATTTTAATCCACCTTTGTAATATTATAGGTGTGGTGCAGGCTGATAGCTTAGTGGGTGCATGCAGAGAATTGTGGTTATCTAGTAGTTTGGATCATAAGTTTTTCCTTGTGTGAGAGATACTTCTTGTTCGTAATCTGGTATTCAATAGACCATACCAAGGAATGCTATAGTTGGATTCTGGCACTATTAATTGGTTGGAGTTTGAGAAGGCCTCATTTGGAAATGATGTGAATTAGTGAGGTAATTCCACTTAGGTTCAAGTCCTTTTATGGCTTTCGTGAGGGTGTAAGAACCTTTCTTTTTTGCGATGGATCTAGCATGTGTGCTTATGAGGACCTTCCTAGACCCCTTGTATGTGTTTTGGAAACTTGGAGAGTTCATCTCTTAGCATGGCTTGATGGATTTTTAGGTGTCACTTAGACCATTTTAGGGTTCGATCCATGTGGTGGGTCTTGATGGCCCCGATCTGGTGGTTATAACACCTCTTGGGTTATGTTTTAGTCATGCTATCCTTCAATTAAATTGTTTTCCTTGGGGAAGGCTCCATGCTAATTATTAGGGGAACCTCTAGAGGATGACTTATTTTGAGATATTCCTAGGGTTGACTTGAAAGTAATGGAACCTTACACCCATCTTCCATCTTAAGTTAGGGGAATTGAAGATGAGTGTTTCAGGTCATTCTTGTATTTGAACTCTTTTCCTCCTTTCGGTAGGAATAAGGTATTGCGGGGTATGAGACCCTATTCTACAAGGGTGATTGGCAACTCATCATTGTGGAAATATATCAACCTAATCTTTGTAATCTTTTAAGGTTCTCTAATTATCTGTAATCGTGGAAGGAGTGCACTATTGGGTCCCTATCTTGGGAATGCTCTTGCTTGGGTGAGGAAACCCTATGAGTTGTATCTATTGGTACACTAGAGTGGGATGTTGTATTCCTCAGAATGGTACAACTTTGGTAAGATGACTATGTTCCTTATTTCAGAGTTACGTCTTGAAAGCTCTTGGTGCTCTGACCTTAGGGATAGCTTGGAGGATAGTGTTACCTTTTGGACCCTCATGGTTGGATTATTGAGGTGGAGGTACACCATTTATGGTGAAGGGATTGTGTTGACGCGTTTAATGTAAGTTGAGCCCATGATGTAGGGTTTTGTGAGTTTTATGGCACCTCTTTTGGTGGGGTGTATCCCCTTCTACAGTTGTCAGATTGTTTGACCCAATTGTTATGTTTTGGGGGTCTGGTAAGTGTAATACCCAAAAAATGGGCTATAGGTTCATTAACCTCCTACATCTTCAATTCGAATGAAATCGACATCAAAGTCCTAACCTAAGGTACATCTAAACATTATCGAATCCTAATTAATTTTATCCTAAATTCTGCATTAGGGAATATTCCTATTTATCCTAATTATCTTTAATTTAATAATTATATGGTGATAAATCTTATTTATCCTAAAGTTTGATTAATTGAATATTTTGAATATTTAATTAATCAGATTTAATACTGCCACTTAATTATTTAATTACATTTATTCCTAAATTGTATTATTTAATTTTGACAATAAATTGAAAATCTTATGACTAATTGATTAAATTCCTATTTAATTAATTAAAGTCAGTTGTCAATATTTAATAATATATTTTTTGAATAAAAGTTTAATTTAACAATTGATTAACCCATAAATCAATTGTTTTAATTTTAAAATCAGTTAAGTTGAGAATAAATCACTTTATTTATTAAATTAATTTATAATTAAATCATGCACAATCAGAAAAATAGTCAACTTTAAAACAACTTTCAATTTCAAATTGTTAACTTTCTAAACTCAACATTTGATGATGAGTTGAAAAAGAGAACTAAAACTCTATTTTGAGATAAAAACTACTTTTGTGTGATTTTATGAGTTTATTTATTCTTAATTTCTTGTTAACTCAAAAATCAACCTGAGTTTATCAGGAGTGATTTATGAATTTTCTCTTGCATCCTCAAAGCCCTGAATTTCTATAAAATCAAGGCTTAGCTCTTCACAATCAACACCTCAAAATTGCATCCTCACTCTGGCAAATTTATGACTGAAGAATCAATCTTTTGCGAATCAAGGCTATTGTGAGATTTTCATTTATTATTTTGAGCATTCATAGTTTCATATCATAGATTTTTATATTCATTCATAGCATTTCTTAGATTAAATCTGCATTCAAACTCAATTTCATACATTCTAGCTTAGATTCATACAGTTTCTCATTCTTATTGCATAGAAAATACAAAAATATAGATTAAATCTGCATTCATATAGTTTTTCAATTCTTTGCATTCAAATCCTTCATTTAGGTGTCGCATTTTAATTGATCTCGATTCCAATCTGAGAACATCATACTCGCACCTACTAGAAGGCAGTAAATTGCCTAGTTAGCATAGTTTCAATTACTTGCAGATTTCAGTTTTTGCTAACCTCTAATGTTTTACTGAAGTGTTGTGTCTACAGCTAGGTACAAAATATACACACACATTTCTGGTATTGCACATCAATCAAGTTTGTAAATCTAAATCTGTAATCAATCTTTCCTCAGTGATCAAGACAACAACCATGTCTAGTTACTGTTTCATCTAAAGTCCTCGTCGCTTGGGGAAAATCTATTAGCTCTTGGGGCATATCAGATTCATTGAGATCCATATCAATCTAGTATCCTAATCTATCTTGTAAACTGTATCAACTTTTTGTAACTGTCAGTTCATTAGCGTCATTTCCTTGTTTCTTCATAACTGATGGGTTCAGGATGTGATACCAATATGATTCATACAAGGACATTTAAGTCTGGAATCAGTCACTCACTTCTTCACAATCATAAGGTTCAGAATCAAGCATTTTGGCACTTTTTCGTAATCACCAGTTCATTGTTGCTATGGTTGACATTATCTCTGGTCATTCGGGACCTAAAATCTCAAATCTTGAATCTTTAAATCTTTCAATCGATTTATGTCTCAAAATCAATTCATCTTTCAAATTAGTTTCATACATATATCATACACAGACTATTATTTGAACCACTACGCTTTGCACAGTGATTCAAAGAGGGGCAAAATGTAATACCCCAAAAATGGGCTATAGGTTCATTAACCTCCTACATCTTCAATTCAAACAAAATCGACATCAAAGTCCTAACCTAAGGCACATCTGCACATTATTGAATCCTAATTGATTTTATCCTAAATTTTGCATCGGGGAATATTCCTAGCAATATTCCTATTTATCCTAATTATCTTTAATTTAATAATTATTTGGCAATAAATCTTATTTATCCTAAAGTTTGATTAATTGAATATTCTAAATATTTAATTAATCAGATTTAATACTGACACTTAATTATTTAATTACATTTATTCCTAAATTGTATTATTTGATTTTGACAATAAACTAAAAATCTTATGACTAATTGATTAAATTCCTATTTAATTAATTAAAGTCAGTTGTCAATATTTAATAATATAGTTTTTGAATAAAAGTTTGATTTAATAATTGATTAACCCATAAATCAATTGTTTTAATTTTAAAATCAGTTAAGTTGAGAATAAATCACTTTATTTATTAAATTAATTTATAATTAAATCATGCACAATCAGAAAAGCAGTCAACTTTAAAACAACTTTAAATCAAATTTCAATTTCAATATGTTAACTTTCTAAACTCAACATCTGATGATGAGTTGAAAAAGAGAACTAAAACTCTATTTTGAGATAAAAACTGCTTTTGCATTATTTTATGAGTTTATTTATTCTTAATTTCTTGTTAACTCAAAATCAACATGAGTTTATCAAGAGTGATTTATGAATTTTCTCTTGCATCCTCAAAGCCCTGGATTTATAAAATCAAGGCTCGGCTCTTCACAATCAACACCTCAAAATTGCATCCTCACTTTGGCGAATTTGTGATTGAAGAATCAATCTTTTGTGAATCAAGGCTATTGTGAGATTTTCAATTATTATTTTGAGCATTCATAGTTTCATATCATAGATTTTTATATTCATTCATAGCATTTCTTAGATTAAATCTACATTCAAACTCAATTTCATACATTCTAACTTAGATTCATACAGTTTCTCATTCTTATTGCATAGAAAATACAAAAATATAGATTAAATCTGCATTCATATAGTTTTTCAATTCTTTGCATTCAAATCCTTCATTTAGGTGTTGCATTGTCATTGATCTTGATTTCAATCTGAGAACATCATACTCGCACCTACTAGAAGGTAGTAAATCATCTGGTTAGCATAGTTTCAATTACTTGCAGATTTTGGTTTCTGCTAACCTCTAATGTTTTACTAAAGTGTTGTGTCTACAACTAGGTATAAAATTCACACACATTTCTGGCACCCACCATGGGGCCTTGAAATGGGTTTCCCTTCTATTCTATCAGTCTTCTATCATTTCTCTATCAAAACTCCCCTGTTGTTGCCTATTCTGGTGTTTTTGAAGCAGTTTTTAAGGTTAAGGGTTTCATGTTTTTTTTTTCAAATCTGGTATTCTCTACAGGACGTTATTTTGAACTTTTTGTCTGTACTTCCATACATCTCTGCATAGATTCTCATGCGAGATTTTTCATCGCGCCACGTGAATTTTTGTTGGTTTCAGCACTTCCTCACGCGAGACTTCATCTTTTGTCACGAGAGACCATACTTCCTCATGCAGGACCACATCCTGACTCACGTGAGATTTTGCTTCAGAGACACGGGATTTGCAGATTTGCACTTTTAGATCATTGATTTCTAACGCTTAGTGTTTGTTGTTGATTTGTCTTGATTTTATACTTTCGGATGTGTGCTAAATTTTGGATTGAAGAGTGTTGGAACTAAGGTATTCTTCTCAAGCTGATAATATTTCAATTTGGATTAAAATAAACTCGCACATGTCAAGCTTGTGTGACTTTTCTGGCTTTCATATCACAGACTTCATTTTGGGCTATAAAATGAACATAGATTTACTTTCTGCATATCTCTTACACATAGTAAATAGGCCCTATGAACACTATTTGCAGATGATCTTGAGAGATTGAGCTTCTTTCACTTGTTTATTCATGCAAAGCTCCTCTTGATGAAGGATCCCCTTGTAGGTAGGGAAGGTACTGAGAGCATCTCACGTTCTCCTAGATTTATGTGTCTTCAACTTTTGATTGATACGTTCTCTCTCCAGAGACGTTGATAGATCATAAGCGATTGACATCATAGATCTTTGTGAGATAATCTTGGTCTTAGCGTGTTGGATTAATCTGTCTTCTTTGTTTTGGTTAAAAGTGAAAAGGCTAGAGGACTATGCTCTACTCCCTTTTTGGGTAGTATCAAAAACTCAGATCCTTGAATCTGGAACCAGTCTCCATGTGGTATCTTTTGTGAGTCACCTTTAGAGAGGGTTAACCATAGTGGACATTCCCTTAATTGGGTCAACCACGTGGATGAAACCTTAAGCGGTAATAGCCATTTTCATAGTGGTAGTAGCAACCGCTATATAAATGTCCTTGTGGAGGAAATCTTCACAGGTGTGGTCTCTTGTTGGGCTGTCAGATCTCCCTAGTAGCTCTTGATTGATTAATTTCTTGGACTGTGTCAAAACCCCGGTGCACCTGGATTGGAGTTCGCCCTCTTAAGATCACAAAAGTTGCAGAGTCAGACCATTACTAAAAACCCTAGTGAGGCCAAATTTTTTTCATTTTCTAGGAATATGTGTGTTATTGAAAAACTTTTTGGAACATACATAGGTAGTATTTCTAGGGATTAGCACAATAAGTTAGTATTTCTTGTTCATGCGCAAGGTTGCTTTTGCCCTTTCTCATTGTTTTTAGATGATTTCTTGCTTCCCTTGCTTGTTTTGTGTGCTTGATATCTTCTTGTTTACTTGAAACAAACTGTTACATGGATCTACAAAATTTGCATAACAATCTGATACTGAAACACTCAAAAATTGCAAAATCTAAGCAAAAATCCTTTCCTGGAGTGAGAACTGAATATTCTATTAGAGAACAACCAATGCTATGTCTCAAAATTTATGTCTTGAAATCTGTGCCTCGAAAACTATGCAAAAACTATCAAACTATGTTCTTTTATCACGTGAGATTTCAACTTTCTAAGCATTCTTTTGCGTGAGACAACACATTCTCACATGTATCCTGGTACTTCCTCATGCGGGGCAACATTCTCTCACGCGAGCCTATTCCAAAATTTTCAAAATAGTGAGCTGATTCCTGTCACTTCCAATCTTCCTCGATCAATCCAAATTATAGTAGGTCACTTCCCCCACTATTTCCAATGATTCATGTCCCTTCCAATCTTCCTAGTCTCCCATTTCCATCCTTTCTCTTCTTCCTAAACTCTTCACGTCTTCTTGACTCTTTTCCTCTTATTATCTAGTCTTCTTTCTTCTATTCACCTCTTCTGTCACTTCCATGCTTGATTCCTCCTCTTCCAGAACCATGAATTTATGTTATCTTGTTATGGAACCTTCTTGAAAATGGATGATCTTGAACTCATTACTCAATTCGAAGAGTATTATTCCAAAAAAACCATGAGTGATAAATTTATGATAAAAAATAAATAAAAATTTATTGAATCAGACGCCTTTGCTAGGATCATACACATGATCCTGTCACGACCTCCTTCTTCCAAATGTCTTTCATCTTCTAAGTCTTTTCATTCTTCCTCATCTTCCAAGTCTTCTTCCTCCACTGGGTCTTCACCTTCCTCTTCTCCACAATCTCGTGCCTCTTCTACTTCTCCCAAGAGTCTTACTCCTCATCTCAAGACATACCATGTTGAGCAATGTGATAACCCTTATGATACCTCTTCCACAAAGAGTGACACACCCATATTTGAAGACTATGATGACTATGATGACAGATAATATAATGATACCTATGACACCTCTGTTCCTAAGAGTCCTCCTCATCATGTGCTCATGCTTACTGGAAATGGGATGTCACATTGGAAAGATCATGATGGTGATCCATATGATTTTGATTTTGAAAGAGACTTTGATGATTTCTGTGCACAATACCTAGATGATCCATCTATTTCACTTGAAGAAGAGAAAGCTTTCCACGCTAATTATAAACATCAATACTATAAGGATCTCTCCTCTAAGAACTCTCATGCTGAAAATAAAGATTACACTCTCAAGAAAGATCATGTTAATGTTGAACCTTTTTCTTTTCATGGTTCCCTTCCATCCCCTACTTCCTCTAATACCCATACATTTCCTAAAGCTTCCAAGTCTTTCAAATCTTTCACAAATCCTTCATCTGACAAAAATCTTAATACTTTTTATGTGGTTCCCTATAGTTATCCTCAAGGGCTACCTCTTAAAGAAACTCAAGCTAACCTTCACTTGGCTGCAAATACTTTCCATAATGCTAAACCTAAAGAGCCTAAGTCTTTATACGCTATAATTCCTACTCCAGCTAGTCCTTCACCATCTCTTCCAAAGTCTTCCATACAATTGCAGCATGATCCCTTGTCCTTAGAAGTGGCTCCATGTCAAGAGGACTCTAAAAATGATAAAGAAAAGAACATAAAGAAAGATCAAGATCAAGAACCCTCCATGTCATCCACTCCTTTTCATGATGTCTCTTATCCACTTCAGGGTTCTTTTGATCCTGCACGCCCTTTCTCATTCATTCCACCATGTCTTAAGTCTTCTCCTAAGCAAGATCATGCTATTACTTACACTGTTGAGCTTATTGACAATCAAAATGACCTTACTACACTTGCACTTTCCAAAGATGATACTTCCATTAAGGTTGGTAAAAATGGTGTTGTTACTTCCAATGTTAAGCCTATTGAAAATCAAGAGAAAAATTATGCGCTTGTGCTATCCAAAGATCCTTGTCAAGATCAAAGTCTTCCATCTTCTTATTCTACCACTCCATGTTCATTTCCACTTTCTACTCTTCCTAAGTCTTTGCAAGCTTTGAACAATTCTATCAAAGAAGGTGCTCATATTCAAGATGTCCATGATTCTATTGAAAATCCTAATGCTCACTCTAAAGGTGTTGATATCCTTGGTTGTCATATAAATGTTGAACTTGTTGATTATCCTTTTGCATCTTCCACTTCCATCCTTGGACCTCTTCCACCACTACAAAGGGCTTCACGTCTACCTTCCATCTTGGTTCCTTATGTCCCTTCACTTTCCTCTCCTAAATCTCCTAATTTTCCATCCATCTTGGGTCCTTACATCCCTCCATCTCCTATCTTTCCTCAAGATCAACATAGATGCATATCCTTGAATCCTTTTCATCCACCCACCCATCTAAACTAGTCATATCCTCCTTCTTCTTCCACAAGTCCCAAGTCTTTTGGAAGTAACTTGAATGTTCAATACAAGAAAAAGAAGCAATATAAGAATCCATCAAAAAAAGAAGATCACCATGTCTCCTCTAATCGACATAGAGGCATAAATTCAAAAGAGATATCTAAGAAAAAAACTACAAGACAAGTATGGGTTCCAAAACCATCATTAAAGATATTCTCTCTAGATCATCAAAAAGAAATGAAAATCCTATGACTATATGGATTCCAAAATCTCTCTTGAAAAAGATTGATGTTGAACAAAAAGTGAAGTTGACATTCAAGCTTCCAAAGGCTTCCACTTCATCTTCTTCCAAAAACATTCTTCCATTCCATGCACCTAAACCACAACCTCTACTATCCATTCACCATATTCCTTCACGTATTCCTTCATTCATGTTTCCTCCATCTTCTTGCCACCCTTCAAGGTGTGTGTTGATGTTGATCTTGCCTTCCTTTCCATCTACCCTTTTACAATCCTTCTATTCATTATCCTTCTACCTTCTATCCTTTTTTCTCACTTGCCTATTCCTCCTATCTTCCAACCTCACTCACTTTACATAAAACCTTATCCTCCATTTTTCTCTTCCATCTTCCTTTCCCTATCAGCATCTTTGAGCATATCATCTTGAATTCTTGGCATATCATGATTTTATCCTTTCAAGGAGCATTATCTAAAAAGCTTGCCTTCTTCCAAAAATAAAAAAATAAAAATGAAAAATTGAAAATGTGCCTTGGTGAAAACCTAGAAACAGGCGCCTTGGTAGCAAAAGTAAAGAGAAATAAATTTGACCTATGGTGAAAACCACTCCCTTGTGGCACCTTGGATAAGTACCATGATGAAAACCTGGCAATCAAGCATCATACGTAGTTCTTCTACATATTTCATCCATTCCATCTTCTCTCTTTGATCTTGACAATGTTGATCTATACACGAACATTTGGCTATCTTGTGAGCTATTTTACGATGATCTTGCTTTCATTCCCTTCCTATTTAGCCTTCATATTTATTTTCCTCCATTCATTCTAGCTTTTCACTATCCTTTTCCCCTTTGGTCTTGATCTAATAATAAAAAAATAGTAGAACACGATGCTTTGAAACCTCTTGACATGTCTACTCCTTTGGACTACATCCTTTCCTTCTTTGGCAGTATGCTTTTGTGACTTATCTTATGTTGGCCTTTCATTGCTTGTCCAAATGTGCTTTACATAACAATTTTTCCCTAGCTTGGGTATGCTTGAGGAGTTTTCCCTTGAGGATTTCTTCCCTTCATTCTCCTTCATTCTCTTGTCTTCCATCTCTTCCACTAGCTCGCTAATCCCTCTTGTTCTCCACCTTGCTAGACATTGGGACTACACGATGTGATCTTGCTTGGGATTTTGATGCCCATTCTATCTAGGGGCATCCTTTGTACATACTGATTAGTACTGCCTATTGAGGTTGAAATCCCATCACTAAAAATCAGAATGCATGGTCTAGTAACTGAAGATGACTACAGAGTGTCTAGGTTGAAAGAACTTGAACTACTAGATGAGTGCAGACAAGCAGCGTATGATCATCTCAGAGTGTATCAGAAAAGAATGTCTAGAGGCTACAAAAATAAAGTCAAACATAGAGAATTTCAGGTTGGTGATCTATTCTTGAGAGAGAATCCTAAAAATCAATCACATCGAGAACACTAGGGGAAGTTTGAACCCAACTAGTTGGGTCCCTTTGTTATCACTACTACTTTTGGCTCTGGAGCCTATCAACTCTCAACAACTAAAGGAGAACAGCTCTGAGAACCAATCAACATTCTCCATCTAAAGAAATTCTATGCCCAAGGCATTCAGTCTATGGTAAAATGTCTTGAAAAAATCTTTAAAATCAGAAAAAAGTCTTGAAAAAATGAACATCTTGGTGAAAACCTAGCAATGGGCACCTTGATGATTCACAAAAAAATTAAAAAATACCAAAAGTACAAAAAAATTGAAAAAATGAGAAAAAGAAAAAGTGCCTTGGTGAAAACCTGGAAACAGGCACCTTGATAGCAAAAATAGAATCTCTGCCAAGATGGCGAAAACCCGGCAAACGGGTGCCACTTGTTTCAAAATAATCCATCTATCAACGCAATCTTGCTCTTTCCCAACTTTCAGTCTGCTTTAGTCTTTATATATCTTTGTTTATAAAGTCGGTCTGTACACCAATTGGCTCAAGCATCTATATCTTATCAATGCTTAACACTTGGTGGCAATCAATGTCATATCCTATGGCCTCCAGTACATCTTAGATGAGTCATATCTAGTCACAGTCCTTTGAAGCTTCATCTGATTCAGTCGGTCAGTCTCCTCTCTAGAAAGTATTTTGCATCTACAACAATGCAATCAAACACAAATTGAAAACAATCTATGTTTTTTACATGCTTTTATCTCCTTGTATGCTTATTGATTCGCATTGAGATTTTTGCATATTGTGTCTGTTGAGCTCTTCGATGATGTCCTTTACAAGATTTAGAGAGTGATGACTAGGGGCATAATCTTTTCTTTGTCTTCTATTTGTATGTGAAAATCTAACAACTTTGGAAATTCTAGATTGAAATGGTGTCCGTTTGTAAGAGCCTCTATCTCTAATTGGATGGTCATGCGTACCTCAACCATTGATACCTAAAAAATTCAAAGAAGTTTGATCTAACTATTGTCTTTTTGAGTGAGTGAGTTCTCCTACTGTGAAACATGACCTTGCCTAAGGATGTGAACGATAAAGGGTCACTATGAGTAATTAACATTGGATTTAGAAGGATCTCTTGGCTCCTTGATGTTTTTGTAATGCAAGGCATATTCAGGTCATCACAACATCTATATTTTGATGCTTATACAAATTGCTATATCAAAATGGACATGATATTCAGGTCATCCTAGCATTTGTGCCTTGGTGCTTATATCTAATCTAATATTTCAAAAATAAAATCAATATTCATATGTCCATGGTTGCCTAACTAGTGGGTGTTGTATTGATTCCTGTGCATACAAATCAATATTCATATGTCTATGGTTTCATAACTAGTGGGCATTGTATTGATTTATCCGGTTACCTAAAAGTTCAATGATGACAACAAATCGACACATGATCAGTGACTAGGTCCTAGGTTCTAGGTTTGCATTTCATTCTGCATTTCATTTTGCACTTTGCATGATCTCACAAATTTCTTGAACACTTAAATGATTCTTCAAAACCAAAAATGCTAAAAATGACACAAGGACTGAGCATTGTATGAAGGTTCCTCCAATGAAACAGCAAGTAGAATCCTTTTTTGGGATCAAAATCAAAATCTGAGATCATTCATATTATTAACTACTTGCATAATCGATCTTCAATCATCACAAAAATCTAGAATTCAACTTAACTGATTATCTTACATCAAACTATCAAAATTTCAACTTGGTCAACTATGCTCAATTCATGGTCAAACCTAGTCAAACTTGGTCTTCAGGACCTCCAAATGATGCAGAATGCGTTCCCAGACATGTATAACCAATTCTCAAATCAATTAACATGGTTCTAAACTATAACACTAACTTTTCTTGTCAGATTTCAATTTTAATCCTGAAGGGGGCATGGTATTGCACATCATTCAAGTCTGTAAATCTAAATATATAATCAATCTTTCCTCAGTGATCAAGACAACAACCATGTCTAATTACTGATTCATCTAAAGTCCTCGTTGCTTGGGGAAAATATATTATCTCTTGGGGTATATCAGATTCATTAAGATCCATATCAATCTGGTGTCCTAATCTATCTTGTAAACTATATCATCTTTTTGTAACTATCGGTTCATTAGCGTCATTTCCTTGTTTCTTCGTAACTGATGGGTTCAAGATGTGATACCAATATGATTCATACAAGGACATTCAGGTCCGGAATCGGTCACTCACTTCTTCACAATCATAAGGTTCAGAATCAGGCGTTTTGGCACTTTTTTGTAATCACCGGTTCATTGTTGCTATAGTTGACATTATCTCTGGTCAGTCAAGACCTAAAATCTCAAATCTTGAATCTTTAAATCTTTCAATCGATTTCTGTCTTGAAATTAGTTCATCTTTCAAATTAGTTTCATACATATATCATACACAGACTATTATTTGAACCACTACACTTTGCACAGTGATTCAAAGAGAGGCAAAATGTAATACCCCAAAAATGGGCTATAGGTTCATTAACCTCCTACATCTTCAATTCGAATGAAATCAACATCAAAGTCCTAACCCAAGGCACATCTACACATTATCAAATCCTAATTGATTTTATCCTAAATTCTGCATTGGGGAATATTCCTAGCAATATTCCTATTTATCCTAATTATCTTTAATTTAATAATTATTTGGCAATAAATCTTATTTATCCTAAAGTTTGATTAATTGAATATTCTAAATATTTAATTAATCAGATTTAATACTGCCACTTAATTATTTAATTATATTTATTCCTAAATTGTATTATTTGATTTTGACAATAAATCAAAAAATTTATGACTAATTGATTAAATTCCTATTTAATCACTAGTAGATTTGAGGTCAAATTTCGACCAAATTTATCGACCAAAGTGCAAATGGTCTTAAAATTTTCTTTTTTTTTTCCTTTTATCCCCGTGTTGGTCAAAATTTTGACCAACAATAGATGGTCGAAATTTCGACCAATACGGGGATAAAAGGTAAAAAAAAGAAAAAAGATGCATTTCATTTTAAGTTTTCCCCTTTCTTTTTCAGCGCGGGCGACAGTGAGCGGGAGCGGGCGAGAAGGCGAGGACAACTGTGTATGAATTTTCTGACTCAGACGCTCCATTTGAAGATCTTTGTTTTTATCAAACGTGATTTAATTCATTGTATCAGCGGTCGAGTTAATGAAGGAAAGATGTTAAATTCATTGTTTTTATCGAACGTGATTTAATTCATTGTATCCACGGTCGAGTTAATGAAGGAAAGATTCTATTTACGGTGAATTATGTATCAATTTTTGTTGAAGATGTTAAATGTTTAAGTGTGAAATCGGTCTTTGCGACAGTCAAGCAAAACCGTGAGCAACATTACTACATTGGTATTTCATTGATAGGTAAAGTGCCTGTAGAAATTCCCGCTTAATATTTCTTATTAAAAACATTCTCATGATAACATTCCATACATTACTCCTTCACTATATCTAGCATACTCTATTCATTAACCTTTGGCATCACATTATAGTATACATGTACATTGTCTCACACTTGTAAATGTTCTTCATAAAATAATCAGGGAAACAATATCCTTTCATGCCCTTTCCATAACCTTGTCATGATTTGAAGATCACTGCCCTTTAGGTTTCTTGTTTTTGTGCAACTTACAAACACTATAGTCCATGAGACAGCATCCCCTTTGAGCTACCCTCAAACATTTACGTTTAGCAATATACTTGAAACCTCATCATTAGATAAAAGTCTTCTATACTGTACATTTTCTAATGGGTGTTCATACACAATCCAATACCCTAGAATTGTGCATCTCCACAATTATGACAATCCATGTGACGGTGTTTCTTTAGAGTATGCTATCAAGCAAACTATTTACACTCTCCATGATTACACATTTTGTAAGCACATTGAACAGAGCAATCCAAACCATATAATATCTGACAAAAATTCTCCTACCATTACTTTTTCACCGTCTCAAAACTTCAAAGGCCTTGAGAGTTTCTTTGCAAAACCCAGTTTGCAAAACTATTGTATAGATATATGCACAATTTCTGCATTTTATCTCCCTCAAATGACACATCAACAATTCACACTCTTTTCCTATGATTGCATAGTAATAATCCTTTGTATGAGAGGAAGAAAACAAAATGGCACCAACGAATCACATACTCAGCTAGTTACACTCATTGAAAGTGTCGTGCCCTGTCAATGTATCCTCACTATGTCTATCAGAGGAAATTGAAACTACAAAATCAGAAAAAAAACACATCCTTTCATCTCACTTTATCAGGCACACAAACATTGTTACAACACTGCTATACTGGTATAGTGATGTTCATCCATGGTTTCATACTCTGAATGCCTATCTTCTAGCACGTTATGCCTCAATGGATGTTCTTTACCAAAACTTTGCATATTAGCTCACATTCTGAAATTGTCTCACTTCCTTCCATAAGGCAATTTCTCTTCGAGGCATTCTAACAAACACTTCATGTGCCAAGTTCAAGCTTCCACATTTTACATTTAAGTCATTGGTAGTAACTACCAAAAATCTTCCTACCAACATACTCTGATATACGTTCATTTTCAATTCCAACACTGTTTGCTCACATAGGCAGGGAAAAAATAGGCAAAAGATTTATTTCCATACCTTCCAATCACATTTGTTTGAAAGTTTCTGAAGCCCTAGTTTCAACTGATCTTTAATACAGCACTTATACCATTCAAGTTATTTTGTCAAACAACTCAAATGCATTGTCTGTAGTTCACACTTCACACACATGTCTGCACATCATCTGATAAAAATCTATGATGCTTCTATAGATACCCATATGAGATGAATGTTTGATTAATTAAAGAAATAGTTATTGTTATTCCCTGGAGAAAATTCTGAGTCTTGATTAGTGGGAACAAGAAGAACTATGCAGATTTTCTGAATGTTTTAATGATGATCTAAGAAAAGTTTAAAAAATATGTCTCTGACTCAGATGCTTCATTTGCTTCCAATCCATCTGAACATGCTATAACATTCAAAAAACATTATTTAGGCAGCATTTTTACTCTGGGCATACAACAAATACAACTGTCCACATTGCAGATTGCTTATTAGCATGTATGAGATGATATTAAAAAGCATAATTCAACAATACCAGGCGACTGGTGAGGAGCCTTAAAACTGACAACATATTCTGGCAGAATGTGTGTATTCATGTGAGTGCTCCAAATAATGTAATGCTTTGGATTGGTGATATCATTAATGCCAGAATCAAAGTTCTCACAGCTCGAATGGAACTGATGAGAGCCAAGAGGAACTTCCTTGACATTCCCCAAAATAACTCGGCACAACATAGCATACTGTTCCCCATTAATGTCCAAGTCTAAAAATGGAACACTGTAAAGAATAAGCAAATAATAGTCAATCAAACATTCCTTCTTAGAAAAAAAAAAGTGTATTAAAGAAAAGAACATTCTAGAACTCAAACATTTAAAAGAAATCCCCACCAAAGAGATTATGTTTGAATATAATCTTTCCTACCTCAGGTACGAGCAATCTTTTGGAGCAAGATAAACACCAACACCATATGCCGGACCACCATTCATTAATCTGTTATTGCTAAAACCATGTAGTATAATTGATGATATGCTTGTATCGGATGCTCCATGCCATGCATATTTAACATTTGCATTACCACGAGAATTTCTTGTTATCTCAACCTGTTTGTTGAAAACCTGCAGCCGAGCCTGTCCCAGCCTATCTGTATGTGAATTTTGATAAATACCAGTAACATTGGTTGCAAGTCCAATTTTATTTAGGCCAGTAAGGAAACAATTTTTCACAGCTACATACTCTGTATCACAATCCACTAATTTGATCAATTTGTCCCCCACCTGTTCAAATTCACGAGCCACAAAACTAGAACATTGTTGGGATTCAGAAAGCAAATTGTGATTAATGACACCATCCCTAACCTCATCATGCAATATCTAACCATTCTCCAACTGAGTTGCATCTGTACCTGTTTGAACCTTAGCTGATGTTTTATGAAGCAACTGCTTTGCTTGGAAAGTCTTTATAGGTAACTCGGTTACAAGCTGTGGCTTTGTATCCTTAAACAAGTTTGAATCTCTTAAATCTCTATACAATTCATTTGTGCTAGTGGGGCCCTCGGTTGAATATTTCTTGATCAATTCATCTAATTTAGGAACATTCATGGATACCACATCAGCCACAGGCTTCAAATTACTAGGAATACAAACTTGCTCAGTTTTGGAAACCTCCATACTAGCAGCAACTCTATCACAATTCTTAGCATTTGAGGCCTCGGTTGGACTTATTCAAATTTCAATCTCAACCTCAACTTTAGAGGCAACTTCTTCATCGACATTACCCTCAATGATAACTTTGGGGAAAAAGCATGAACCATTCTCATCAATCCAAGCAATGGACCTTTGACAGCTGGCCCTCAAATCTATTTGCAGCATTCGAAAAAAATCAACAAGATATGGAGAGCCATCTATTTCCAACTCTACAGTGGGCATGCCAGCCAAAAACTCATCTCTAAGTGAATCCAAAACTTGGACAGAAAAATCATTCCATGAGCCATTCCAAAAATACATCACCCTCGTGGGAACTGAACTCTTACGAAAATTCTCATAGTTATGCAATGCTGCCTTGCCCGAACAACACTTATACAGACAACTACATTTCATGCTTCTATCTTTCTTGCCACAATTAATCCTATTCTTCCATACCCACTTAGATAATATCCTTCCTGAGGATAGGAAACCATATTTATTTCCTTGTTTTCATTTCATTTGAGCTCTCTCCAAAAAATTTCTACCAAGCTGACACAAATGCTTCTCTTCACCCTTCATTGCAAACAAAACCAATTTACAGCCCAAACCGTTTCAACTAGGGTGTAATTATTTACAATGTCACTACAACACCATAATCTACAACCACCCCTAACAAGAGGCTACAATATGCACCAAAATCCGATGCCACATTTTACATCGATACGAAGAGAAACAACATATAGAACAGAGAGTTAATCCTAGCATTCAGTCTCATTATTCAAACTCCGATCGAGCCATAAAATAATACTCAAATTTTCAAGAAGTTAAATTAGGCCAAGCAAACCCCAGTTCCACCATGAAACCTCAAAATATCAGTTTCTGACTCCACTCCAATAGTCCACTTCCTTTGTTAGGTCCACAGGCCTAATGCATGCGGTTTAGGATTGGGTTTCCAAACAAAGTATGAGGAATGGGTACCTGGGATCAAACACTAAGTTTTAGGTTGTTCTCCTCACCCTAGGTGTCCACAAAAACCAAGTTTTAAGGTCCTTCACACACTGTAACCTTCTGATTTTTCACTATATATCATTTTCCTAGTCAAAAACATAGAAGCTTTTGACCTAGGGCTTGCTCCCAAATGATGTAACCTCAAACTCCTAGTTCAAAGCTTTTGGAATATGAAAAAGGACCTCCCTAACTTGCATTGTACCGAGGAAGAAGAATTTCCAACGGTCAAAATTCAAGTTAGGGCCATTTGAATGGCTAAACCCTGAAAACAAGGGTTTCTCAGACCAGCAGACAAGAAAATTGAATAACTCTGATATAAAATGACTTGAAGTTATCAAACCAATTCTAAAAGCATAAAATGGAGATGCTCCAACTTTCAGACAGGTTTTGATCACCCCTTCACATCCGTACACCGTACTGTCACCGTGATTTGCACAGAAAATTGCTCTGAAATAGGTAGTTTTATTGATTTGAAAGCAATTTGAATACAATGAGGATCTCTTCGATTTCCTCAGTCATTTGGAAGCCTAAATAGGCTCTCCCCACCGTTGGCTTAACCATTTTTATGGTTGTAGCCATTTAACCAATTCAAACTCAAAATTGCTTAGCAACTTTAAAAGTTGCATTACAACTTTAAAACAACTTTTGTCGGGTAAGACAAAAAGTTTGTTTTGGAAGACTAAAAGACCTTATTTGATGTTTTAGACTTTCAAACACTCTTAAAACACCTAAAGACACCTAGATAACAAAATTTCATCCAAGGGACCAATCGATACCCAAGGTTTATAAGTGCACCAAGGGGTCTTGTGTCCATACATTTCAATGGGTTATAAGGAGATTATAAAATCAATCCTTTAACCTTTATTACAAACAAAACATCTTATATTACTTTATTAAAACCATTCAAAGATTCTACTATCCCATACAAGGAACCTGCAAACAGTGTGTGTTCTTGCCAAGCAAGGAGTCCAAGTTGGATAGAATGTGAAAAGTCTGATAACATTTGATGGAATTGCTGATGGAATTCAGGTGCTCTGCACCAGTAAGTGTACATTATCATGTTGTCATTGTAATGTACACTCACTATAAGTGTACATTATCATGTTTTCTTTATAGTGACAGTCCTCATTCAAGTGGCAATTACACAAGGGATAGTCACTGTGAGAACTTCTCATTTTGTGAAATTACACAAGGGACAATCACTGTGAGATGTCCTCATTTGTGACAAGGACAGTCACACATGAGGACATCTCACAGTGATTCTCCCTTGTGTAATTTCCACTTGAATGTATTGCTATGGAACCACATTAATGCTTTTCTTCTTCAACAAATGAGGACAGTCACTCTAAAGAAAACATGATAATGTACACTCACTATAAGGACAGTCGCAAATGAGGACATCTCACAATGACTATCCCTTGTGTAATTGCCACTTGAATGCATTGCTATTGAACCACATTAATGCTTTTTTCCTTCAAAAAATGAGGATAGTCACTGTAAAGACAACATGATAATGTACACTCACTGTAAGGACAGTCACAAATGAGGACATCTCACAGTGACTGTCCCTTGTGTAATTGCCACTTGAATGCATTGCTATTGAACCACATTAATGCTTTTTTCCTTCAACAAATGAGGACAGTCACTGTAAAGACAACATGATAATGTACACTCACTGTAAGGACAGTCACAAATGAGGACATCTCACAGTGATTGTCCCTTGTGTAATTGCCACTTGAATGTATTGCTATTCAGCCACATTACTGCTTTTCTTCTTCAACAAATGAGGATATTCACTCTAAAGACAACATGATAATGTACACTCACTGTAAGTTTACATTATCATGTTGTCATGATAATGTACACTCACTATAAGTTTACATTATCATGTTGTCTTTATAGTGACAGTCCTCATTCAAGTGGCAATTACACAAGGGATAGTCACTATGAGAACTTCTCATTTTGTGAAATTACACAAGGGACAGTCACTGTGAGATGTCCTCATTTGTGACAAGGATAGTCACACATGAGGACATCTCACAGTGATTCTCCCTTGTGTAATTGCCACTTGAATGTATTGCTATTGAACCACATTAATGCTTTTCTTCTTCAACAAATGAGGATAGTCACTGTAAAGACAACATGATAATGTACACTCACTGTAAGTGTACATTATCATGTTGTCTTTACAGTGACTATCCTCATTCAAGTGGCAATTACACAAGGGACAGTCAATGTGAGAACTTCTCATTTTGTGAAATTACACAAGGTCACAAAAATTACAAAACAAAAATAATATTACAGTTCACAAAAATAATTTTGTGAACTTCTAATATTATGACACATGAGGACAGTCACTATGAAGACAACATGATAATGTACACTCACTATAAGATGTCCTCATTTGTGACTGTCCTTAAAGTGAGTGTACATTATCATGTTGTCTTTAGAGTGATTGTCCTCATTTGTGACTGTCCTTACAATGAGTGTACATTATCATGTTGTCTTTAGAGTGACTATCCTCATTTGTGATTGTCCTTACAGTGAGTGTACATTATCATGTTGTCTTTACAGTGACTGTCCTCATTTGTGACTATCCTTACAGTGAGTGTACATTATCATGTTGTCTTTAGAGAGACTGTCATCATTTCACTGGGCATGATGAGAAAGGCAGATATACCTATCAAATAATAGAGGCAAGAATCTTTGATTACAGACATATTTATAAGAACCTTGCTTAGTATTTGTTAACATATGTGCAATGACTATATTTATGATCTTTGCAGGCATATCAATGTCCTCATTTGAAGAGCTAGCACAAAGTATATGTGTGAAAATTTATTTCTAATTATTAATATATTGATGGAGGTGACTAGAGCTCTATTACAAATGAAAGATAAAATATTAAATTATTTAATTAGTTTCAAGTTGAAAATATTGTAACAATTAATGTATCTATGAATTGATGGAAGGATTCATGTGTTTGCATCCATTTATCCTGCTTAGTCTAGTGGAGTAGTCACTTACTCCCTACTTAGAAATTTCCAAATTGTGGGGTGAGAATGCTAAAGTCCTCATTTTCATTTAAATGAGAAAATAAAAATGGAGATGATGTAGGTTTTTCTTCTCTTTTTTTTTACCTTCTTGGTCTTTGGATTTAAAAAGAAGAGAGGCATGAGGAACCAAAAAATCAGCAAGATACTTATCCAAAAAAGCTAAGAGTAAATTGTCCCATATTTGAAAAAAAATTATAATTTGTATTTGGTTATTATTTGGGATATGTGATGTTTTATAGATTTGAGATTAAAAGATCTATTATTTTTTTTAACATTTGACAAATAGATTGCATACTCGATATGCTTCAATATTTTGCATCCATCTTTGCATAGGTATACGACAAAGATAAAATCTTTGAAGACATTCATTTTCAATATTTCTAATTATTATGACTATATGTCAACATCCACTAAAATAGGTATGTTTATTTATATCACATTTTTATCGTGCACACATTTACATGTGTAGTTAGCTTTAAACAACTCCTCCAAAAGTATTTAATATATATCTAGGTTCAAAGTGCTTCTAATTTTTATACTTGAGTTTTTTGTGTGAATTTTTTGTAGGAGATATTTTGTAGTCATTGCAGAAGATGGAAACATACAAGATGTTAGAAGCTTGTTAGTGATTGTTTATTATATTTCACAGAAGAGAAGATGGGGTTAACAAAGGAAGAATTAAGTAACAAAATGTTGCTTATTGTAGACTTAGTGATATATTGATGATCTATCATGTTGATTTATCTAAATTTGAATATATTTTTTAATTTAACTTAAATACATCTTGGGTTTAAATTGATTCAATGTGCAATATATTTTTAAAAATTTGTTATGTAGGAGCTGCCAAGAATTTATTTACTTGTGAATTAGACCTTCTAAATTATAGTATGAATTTTTTTACTTGTAAATTAGAGTTTACTCAATTATAGAATCATCGTACATAGAAGGGAGATGGTCACTTTATTGCAAGTGGCATCTTGTTTTTTAGAATATTGAACTTAGATGATTATCTTGTTTTTCATAAGGGGGGTGATTATCATTTATTGCATACTATTTCATTCTCTAAAATTGATTATATATAAAAGAGATAAGAATCAACATAGATAAGAAGGAGATGATTATCATTTATTGGTTATTTTTTATTGTGTAGTATGTTATTTTCTAAGAATCAATGTAGATAAGATGGAGATGATTATCTTTTCTTATAGGGTATCTTGTTTTATTTTATTTTGTTTAGACAAAAGTGGAAGAACCACTATATATATTTATATTTATAAAAACTGATTCAAAAAGAGCTCAATCAGGAAAGAACCAGGAAAAAAACTCGACATCGTCACTTTATATACAATGGTTTAAAAGAAAACCTTAACGCTATTTGATTAGTTTGTTACATTCGGAAGGTCGTGGCCACCTTTGAAGAATGCAAGTGGTCAAAGACCCATACATTTCAAATTTTGAACTGCTAGTGGCTAAATTCAAAAATCAAATAGGATGCATCTCTAAACCAATCCCATAGGATGCATCTCTAAATCAAACTCTTGCAAAATAGCCATCTATTTCTCGTGACGCTCTCCCAAATCTGACTACATAACCAATCTCTTGACCACTTGGTCAGGCATAATGGCATATATATTGCTTCTCAAGATATATTGTCTAAACTTCTTGAATTATCTAACCAAGCTGAAAGCTTATTTCTCGAGGGCCCAATACCTCACTTCAACATTATTGAAAGGTGAACTCATAAAATTGATGCAGAGGCTTAGGGTGTCCAATCTAACACCTTTTTAAGCTTACAAAAATTAACACAGATCTCCTCTTGCTTCTTCTGTACATGCACCAAATTTTCCACCCAAGTGGAGTGGCGGATAGGAAAAATTATCGTTGCAGCAAGTAACTTTTGAACTTCCTTGAAGATTAAGGGTTCTATCAACAAATTAACAGGTTGCTACTTTTGTATGAATGACTTTATGTTAGGCTTGAGAGTTATGTCATGGGTGATGATGGAAGTATCAAATATTTTCAGATCTTCATATCAAGTTGTGTTAACTTACCGATGACTTGATGCTTGACTCTCAGTAAAATGGTGCTATAGGGTCCTTATATTACACATAATTTTGATTAAAAGTTAAAATATAGCATTAAAATCTAAATGATAAAGATATTTCATATATGTTTTTGATATTAAAAAGGTTGAGAAAATGGTTGTTCACTAACGATTTTTATCAGCAGGTTGCAAACAAATCATCCTTCTTCCACCAACGAGTCATTCCATTCAAGAAAGACCATGTCTGACGATATCAACGCACAAACAAATAGGGAGACAATTGCTAGACTATGGTCTAACTTAAAAAGAAAGGGTGATGGAAAATGTTATTGTCCTTGCAAACTTTGTAAGGGCTTAAAGACTCGAAGATATCTAATCAAAACAGCTGAGGAACATTGTAGGCAACATGGTCACATTGAAGGGGGAAACGAATTTCGTCCATTGGTATGTATTTTAATATTTTATAAAATACGTAAGACATGATTTGATGATGACAACATGATCATGGTTAATATAAGGTCATCATTTTCATATAGGTCAACGTCCCTCAATTTCATGTTATGGACCATGACAATCTGGAGAATGTGGATTTCCAAACGAGGGAACATGGAGGTGTGAACATAGAAGTAGAAGGTAATGATATCATGGAAGAAGACCACGATGATGAAGAAGATCAATATGATCATGATGATCAAGATGATGATGATGTTGATGTAGAGCTTGATGTACCTTTACTTGAGAAGGCACACGAGCCCCTATATGAATGCTCCGAAATAACTCTTCTTGCCGCTGTATTGTTGTTGGTGAACCTGAAGGTTATGAATGGTTTATCCAACATAGCAATGACACGTATGTTAAGGTATGTCATCTTTTTTCATTATTTTAGTCATAATTCCCTTGCAATTAATATTGGATGAATCGTGTAGCAATTAATATTCTTTAAATTAACAAATTATATTTTTGGTTGTAGGTTGGTAGGTGAGTGTTTGTTACCACCATCAAAAATTCTACCTCGCTCGTACTGAGAATTATCTGCCATTATGAAAGATATTGAAATGGAATATCAAACAATACATGCATGTCTGAACAATCATATTATATATTATAAACAGCATGAATTTGCAACAGAATGCCCTATTTGTCATATTAGTAGATATCAATCAGATCAAATAACAAAAAAGGTGCCTCGCAAGGTTCTTCGACATATTCCCATTATTCCACGTCTGCAACGATTATTCAAGTGCAATAGCTTGGCACAATTTATGGATTACCATGCACGCAATAGAAGTCAAGATGGCATTATGCGAATGTCTGCAGATGGCTCAGCATTTAAGGAAATAGAAGAAAAATGGCCACACTTTAAAGAAGAACCTCGTAATCTCAAGCTTTCATTGGCAGTGGACGGTGTCAATCTGTTTGGAGAGATGAGATCTACTTACTTGGTGTGGCCTGTTTTTGTTATCAACAATAACATTCCTCCTTGGTTGTCCATAAAGAGGGAGCACATAATGTTGTCACTGATTGTTCTAGGTATTTTTTGATTTAATGGTCATCTAAATTAATTTATTATTAATAATCCATCAAAATGGTCATAATAATTATGTAATGTTTTTGTTCATTCAACTAGGTAAGTACCAAGTTAAAGATATCAATGTATATATTGAGCCCCTTATCGACGAGTTGATGGTGTTATGGAATGGGGTCACTATGTATGACATCTCTAGACCAATAGGACAAAGATAATTTCAATTCTATGCAATGCTTGTATGGACAATACATGGTGCCCCTAGGCTAACACATTTTTGTGGTATGTTCTCTTCATAACGCCTCTTTTTTGGTATGTTATAGTGCTAACACAAAGTTAACACATTTAATCTAATTAGACATGATCTTGTAGGTCTTCAGACAAAGGGAAAATTTGCATGTCCAGTTTGTGGTCCAAAGACAAAATCTCGTCATTCAAAAAGTTTGAGAAAGAAGGTGTTCGATGAGAATAGACACTTTCTCCACAGAAATCATAAGTACCGAATTACTGAAAAACATCTTTTCAATGGGAAAGAAGAGACTACATCAAAGCCATGGAGAATGACACCTCACCTATGGAAGTTGGCATACAATAAAATAAATCATCGAGGTAATGTCATTCCATCTGATGGGTTTTGTTTCAAATTTATCTTTTGATATTGTGTTTTGTTTACTAATGATGTAATTGATGCTTGTGAAGGTCATCAAGGCATCAATGACCAACTTCCAAAAGGACTCAAAAGTTATCCTACGCAATTTACTAGGTTTCCGTACTACGAGCAACTCCCAATCATGCATTTGTTTGATCCTATGCATATTGGAAAGAAAGTAACAGAGACATAATGGAAAATATTGGATGGAAGGCATGACAAAGACCAAATCATCAAAATTTGTAGTGACATTGAAGAATCCAACCATGCAATGAAAAATTTTATTCAATCCAATCAAAATGGAGACCAGATTGATACAAGTGCTCTTCCATGGTTATTGTCAGAGCAGCAGAGCAATGCTATAAAAGAAATTATAAAGAAAATACAATTTCCTACAGGATTTGCTGCGAACATAAATGATCTCATATCAAAGAAAAGTGAATTTGGGCCAAGGATGAAAACACATGATTGGCATATATTTATTAAGGTAATTCATATTACTTTGTATTCACTATATATTTGTATACTGCATGTGGTTTTCATTGCATTCTTTTATAAAATATTGATGAGATCATTTTACAAATATTGCAGTATGTTCTACCTCTATCTCTCCCACACCACTTTGCCAACGGTGTCAAACAAGTTATATATGATCTTGAAAAATACATGAGGTGGTTGTCATCTAAAGAAATCAATAAAGAAGATATAAAATACTGGAAGAGAAAAATTTCTCTTCTTATGTGTGAAATGCAAAAGTGTCTACCTTCAACTTTTTTCAATGCACAAGAACATTACCTCTTACATCAAGTTGAGGAGATTGAATTGTGCGGACCTGTACCAACTAGGTCAATGTGGATGGTTGAGAGGCACTTGAAATTTTTGAAAGACTTGGTTCGACAAAGAGCACATCCTGAGGGTTCTATGGTAGAGGGATATATGGTATACCAGACCATGGTGTACATTAGTGAATATCTTCCTAAGTTTGCAGCAAAGATCCATGTAGATCGTATTTGGGATCCCAACTCCATTAACAAATTTGAAGGGGAGCACTTGATGGGCAAAGGTAGATTGAGGAAAGTGAGAGGTAAATCTAAGATGTTATTGTAGTTAATTAATTCTTATAAATCTGGTCGAGAGTCAGATGCAATAAATCTAAGATGTTTTTGATACAGCTGGTCAAGAATGGGATGCAATACATTTGTATATTGCAAACAATCTTGATTGGATGACGGTATGGATTGAACGATGTCAACAAAATGGTTGTTCATTAACATGGGAAGGTGTTGCTTCATTGGTTAGAGAAGCTCATTGTAATGGAGATCCCAATGTTACTCCAATGGTAATTGATCTAGCACATGGTTTAAGAGGTGGACAGGTGCGTACAAATTTATTAATGATCATGACTTGTATGTTTCATATCAACTCATGATACAAATAATTTACACACTTTAAAAATTGCAGGTCAAGCACCACAAAGCTATGTACTATCATGGCCACAAATTTCATATAAAAAAGTTGGATGATACAAAGAAAACTTGTGATTCTGGGATAAGTGCAGTTTTTGAGGTCACCAATATATCATCTAGAAATGACCTACATCCTCAACAATCTCAAAATCAATACTATGGAATCTTAGATGATATAATTGAGTGCGACTTTAACTCCTTCAAAGTAGTTCTATTTGTCATCAAATGGTACAGGCTACGATTGAATCAAAATGATCCAGATAGAACTGTTATTCAACATGATAATGGATTTACAATGATTAATACAAGGTCATTTGAGCCAGTTGGAGATGAGCCCTATGTTCTTCCAAGCCAGTGTGAGCAAGTGTTTTACTCAGAGGTTCCACATAAACAGGGTTGGTCATTTGTTGTTAGACATGATCCAAGAGGAAGGCCGATAAAGTATAATGTTATGGAAGAAGAAGATACTGAAGATGATGAAGAAGCAGATGATGATGATGATGATGATGATGATGATGATGATGATGCTGATGCTGATGCTGATGCTGATGGTGGTGGTGATGATGATGATGATGATGATGATGGTGGTGGTGGTGATGACGATGGTGATGGTGATCATGGCGATGATGATTGCGGTGATGCTGTTGATGATGGCAATGATGGCGATGATGGCAATGGCGATGGCGATGATGATGATGATGATGATGATGATGATCAATGACATAATTGAAATGGTTACATATTTATTGTGTTCAATTCTAATGATTACATATTTATGTTTTGCTTTAAATTGTAATGTTTACATATTTATTCTGTTCAATTCTAATGATTACGACATATGTGATTTATAATTACCAATTTTTTGTTTACGATGCTCAATTAATTGCTATTGATACATGTATATTTGTGTTTGATTATCACCCTTTTTGCAAACAGGCAATTGACTACAGACATTGTCACCCCGGCCTTCTATTGACGATCTTGCATTCCATACATAAGGTAAATTTGTTCATGTTTACGATGTTGCATATTGTTCATGTTATCTTCTAAGTTATTTGTAGCATACATATCATGTAATATTTAGCTAACTTAAGATAAATGATTAACATATGCAGTAAATTTGACCCCTTTGGCGTGGATCGTGCACAGTGACATGGATCGGCAGGTATAAGTCAATAAATAGACATAATTTTCTTATATTCTTCTTGTTTATCACTGAGTATGTATGTTATAAATAGACATATTATATAATCATATAATGTATATATAGACAAAGAACTGTATAGAAATATAATATATAATCACTTTCAACCTAGTACATTTTATATCTCTCATGTATAGACAAAGAAGAACTGTACGTATGGGTCACGACTTGATTATTCTATATATATTGACGTGGCAATATCTCATTTGATGGATTGCAGCACCCACCAAATAGGTACTTGTCAGATCTATCTACATCGAATGAGGGAAATGAGGGAATGCTAGATGAAAGTTCTACATGTAGTACGGCTAAAACAGGGAGATCAACTAGAGGTCAAAAGATTAGAAAAAAATTTGACAAACGCATGCAATATTTCCTTGCTAATGGGGGGTCATGTTCTTATGATGATGAGACCAAAGGCGACATCAAGGTGCCCTTTCGGTACACACACATTGAGAAAGAATGGGTACCCAATGAGCTACCTCCAATTAATACTGATTTTTGTGTTAATGAGAGGATATATCGCATTGCTCCATCCTCATTACATGGTTTGGGCCTATTTTCCATGGATGGGATAAAGGTATATTACAATAGAGTTGTTGAATTTTTTGAGTATGTCGGTCCGTGTTACAATTACAATGATTGGATGTGGATTGTTCAATATAAAAAAAGTATGCGTAGGTATGCACTATCAGCTAATTATATACAAAGGAAAGAAAATGATCAAAGTAAAAGATTTGCAATGTACATTGATGGGAGACCAAAAGCAACAGGTAATATTGGGGGTTTTATAAATAGTACGCGACCTTCATCAACTAATAAGCAACCCAATTGCATATTTTAGGCACGCGAGGGGAATCAAGTTTTTGTATGTGCAATAAAATCAATAAGTGCAGGGGAAGAACTGCTAATAGATTATCATTTAAATCACATAGATACAAACAAAGTTACTATCATGAGGGTGGTAAGTACTATATACTATTTTATTAATAAGTTTTTTTTTGCTAAGTCTATTGCTTTTAGTTCGCTAAAGTTTTTATATTTAATCTTTGTCACAGGATGATATGGATCCCGCACATGATAGAGGCCATGAGGATGCTCCTCCCACTTGTTCTTCAGCAAAGGTAAACCTTATTAAAATTGTACAAATTAGATAGTTGAAAAATGTTATATTATTACGTTATTTTATTTATGGTTTTGGAGTTTTTATGATAGTTTTACTGATATTCCTATCACAATTTGATGTTTAGGATAAGGGAAAAGCACCCTCGACAGTAGAGGCAATAGCTACCCCTGATGATGATCATCTTTTTGCAGATTCGCCTAATGTTATAATCATGGTAAAGAAAAAAATGAAACAAATCAATAAAGATATAATTAACATTTTGTATGAAAGAAATCCAAGTGAGGAGATGCTCAGGAGGCTAACTGAATTGAAAGCACTCAGACATCGGTATCAAGTAAGCAGTAATGAATCTTTAGTTATAACAAAATTTCAATAAAGGTTAATATTTTATACTCTTTTATGTTGTGAAGTAAAATATATGTAATATGTGTTCTTGTTGTAGGATTTTATGGAATCTCTAGTACCTAGTCAAGGACAATGTGCGAATGAGGCCAGTACTAGTAGACCTCCGGCTGCCTCAGGTAAAATAATCCTTTAGTTGACAAGTTACAAGGAATTTTTTCTTTGGAACATTCAAAAACTTCTCAAGTTAACTCTTACTTTTATTATTTGAAAATGTCTTTGCTAACAATGTATTGTTCAGGTCCTCAATTGCAGGAGACTCCTACTAGCCAGGTTGCCCATAGAAGATTGTCGAGTGCAATGTTGACCACAAGGGCCATGCAAACATCAACACCTTCAAGGGCTATGGCATTTGGTAAATCATTGTTTTACTATATTTGGTTTTGTGCTAATTATGATTTCATAATTTGTACTTTAATCTTGGGTGCATCACATAGTGGATTATTTTTTTGGAGAAGGAGATACCCCGGTGGCACCACTTGGTACACCTACTACCGATCAATCTACATGTATTGGTGAAAATTCACCACCATTTCCTAGATCTACCTGTGTTACTAGCATGGGTGCGACGCAGACGTCATTATTGATTGATAATAATGAATCAATGCCTATAAAACGTCCTCAGATTCTAGGTACTTTAAATAATTATTTTTTATATTGTAATATGCATTTACCTATTCATAACAAGTTTTGGATTGATTATCCCATGACATTTTTTGCAGGAAATGATATGTTTTATAAGAAACTTTATGACCTAACATTGCATATATTCGGGCCCACCATACGTAAAAGGTGGAACATCATAAGTGAACTAAGTTTATCCCACTATTTTTTTTTCATATCATTAATTGGTATAGTATTTTTCCTTTCATTCTGGTCTTTTCTTTTAGTGGCTATATCTAACAATTTTGTGTTTTTCCTTAAAAGGTGGAATTTGCAAGAAAAAAGTTTAAAAGATCAGCTCATCAAAGATTTATAATTATGTTCATTGGCTAGTAATTTATTACCTCTAGTTGATTTGAATTATTCCCGTACAGGAAGGAATAGTAGTTGGCAGAACTTTTGCACTATTCAAGAACTACAATATTGATGGCAATAAAGAGATGATTGCCATTGACACGATGAACATTGAAGGTTCATGCACATCTTGCTACATCACAACTGGTAATCACTCCAGCACTCCTAAATTGCTAAGCTACAAAATATTATTTAATTCTAAGTTTTTATTGAATTCAAAGCATTGTAGCTTGAATCTATTTTTCCAATTCAAGCTACTTAAGAGAAAGGTGATTTGTCTATGTTTATTTTAAAAGCTTATTTTTCAATAGACATAATGAATGTCCTATGTGTAGGGTCAGCTTCCTGAATTCAGTCATGCAGCTTCCTGAATGTAGTCATGCTTGATTCAATTATTTATAACCCGTCTTTCAAATAACCCATCTTTCGAATAACTCATCTTTTGAATAGTAGTCATTTTTAGATTAAGTTTTGGTAGAATTTCAAAAATGTCATTTTTAGAATATATTATGTTAAGCATAATATTTTAATGAATTGCATGATGGTATTTGATATTGAAGAAGATAGTCCATACAACTACTGTTCTCCCTCCCCTTAACAGTTTATAACTTTATATATTATTTGTTATTTGATGTTTTGAGTAATCCAAGCAATAGCAATGTCATGAGCACCCATTCACCATAACCCTTCTCTTCTGAGCTCTTCTACTTTGACACATCTCTAATCCATAGTCTTCATTACATGGATTGTTTATTGGGGACCTTAATAAAGTTTACAATGTACGCAGGATAATGAGATGGATAATGGATGAAGAGGAGCATCTTGCCAAGCTGAAGGAAGACACTTTGTAGTATGTTATTATAGATATGGGCCATAAGTTCTGAAAGCTTACATATTTGATGCATCATTTCTTTTTTGTAAAAGGATTTCCCTTCACTTGTAGTCGGTTTTCTAGTAACAAAACTATGGAGCAGAATAAAATGGAATAAATGCACCCTAATTTTATCATATACAACCATTCCTGTTTCCTTTATTCTGGGATTTAGATATACAGTTGTATATGGTCAAACTCTAGCAGGTTTGGTTTGTATTGTACTTTGGTGCTGCTTTTCATTCTCTTTTTTCGCTTATGCAGCTGTAACCACTGTTGACACCAGTGGAATCAAAATGCTCAAAGAGCTCAAGAGAATAATTGAACTAAAAGGCCTTCAGGTAACTATTATCATAATTTTGGTTTGAAAAAAATATTATTTTGGTTTAAACAATTTATTTTAAGTTTTGATTTGTTTATGTCATTCATCTAAAATCATTTAATAAGTGGGTATTATTGAATTAAGTAATAGCATTCCTAATAAATTTAATAAGTGGGTCTTATTGAATTAAGTAAAAGCATTCCTAATAAATCAACCAAAGAAATGAAAGCTTAGAATGTGTTGTTTAAACATGTTCAGCAGTATGTACTCTGTATAAAACATGTCAACTATATCAACACTTCATAGAATTTTGGTTTAAACAGTAAACTCTAAACTTTGACCTTTTTAAATTGCGTACTGTTTCATTACTGGCCTAGAACCTACATATAAATCAATAAAAATCCAAGTGCTCACCAAGCTTACAAGTTCTAAATAAGTGTGACTATCTTTATGTTATAACAAAATTTAACAAAAATCTATTTTGTATTGTAAACAATGTGAATTATACTAACAAGGAGTATACATGATCTTTAGCTTGCACTGAGCAACCTTGGGTCAGATCTCATGGAGAATCTTCAAAAGGAAAAGTTGACTAAAATTCTGTGACCAAATTGGTTGTTTCTTATAGTTGGTGAGGGTGTTGCAGTTTGCAGTTCTCTTCTCCAAGCTCGTAAGCTCAATAGATAATTGAATGTCAACGGTAATAACCAGGCCGGTCTCTACAATTACAGTTTGCATGGTTAAAGACTAAACCTGAGAGTTAACCTTGTCTATCATTTCATCCTTATAATGAAGAATGTCCTCACTTACCTCACTATATTTCTCTACTGAATATTACTTATAGTTTACAATACTCAAAGGTTGTAAGAAGCCATGGAGGCTTTGTTTTTAATTTGATGAATCACCTTGCAAGCTACAGTGGTGATTATGAAGATGTTAAATAATATGAATATAATGGAAGGGCTAAAATTTTGTTAAAATCTAATTAGAAACTTTTTTTTTGCCTATGTTCCCATCAAGCTTAAAACGTTATGTGGGAAGACTTGATACACTCTTTGGGAAATTTTACTATGGACCATCCAAACCTAGAAATCTTCTTTAAATAGCCACTTGTAATGTTAAAGAGATGAGAAGAGCTCTGCCTTTGAGGTTCAAATTACTCAAGAGCAAAGAACCCTGTAACAGCTGCTCTCTATCCTCTACTATAACAATCAAACTGAGGAAATAGAATTCTAACTTCCTTGAAGCAAACCATCTTCCAAGTACTCACCTTCTTGGATGCATTTTTTGAGTAAAGCCTCTGTCACTGTTTTGTCTCCAAACATTTCTTCTATATTCCTTTGAGACTGTAATCTTCCATTTGATTGCAACCTTTTGAAGATCTCAGTCTCAAGGTAATGTATCCTCAATCAATGCTCCTTTTTTGAAGACTGATCCTCTGTCTCTGTCATTGAGACTATTCTTTGTCAAGGACCCATTTAATGCCTATAAACCTAAAACCACTTAGACCTTAACCCTATATGACCATTACATGACATTTTGACTCATTACATGGGATTTTCACTTATTACATTGCTTTTATAGCATTATTCCTTATTACATTACAATGACCTTTAGACTTGATTATGAATATTGAGTCTAACATTGCAATTGAACATCTCTGAATGCCATTCCACTCCTGGGCTCAGGTGCCCTGTTGGATGCCCCTGCATCATCAACCAAGTGGTACAAATGACCAAATCCCACAGACGGTCTGTAGCTATGACAGAGTCTGAAAAGGTAGAGAGACCTACACTGGTGACTCAGAAGAAACTTTAGCTTTAAAAAACAAAGCCAATTAGGTTGGCAGACTTGTGGATCAGGCCGGCATTTAGTGGAAGAGGAAGAAAGATGACTAGAACTCTGGAGGCCCACTATAATGGATTTTGGTATTCAACCATGAGAGCAGAAGAGAGAGTTGATATCATGTATCAAAATATTAAACACGCATTCTTCCAGCCAGCAGAGAAGGAGATGATTACATTGCTTCATTTTCATTTGCATAACCATATTATGGTGGGAACTAAGAAGACTAAGGATGTCCAGTTTTATGTGGAAGTAATGGACGTGGTCCAAACTTTAGGAGGGGCAAGAAGGTCCATGTATGATCCCGATGAAATTGAGGAAGAGCAGCAAGAGAGGGACAGGAAAAATCAAATCAATGGAGAGTTTTAAGGGTTTGTTAAACGAGTAACAGAGCTATGGGAGCAGCCTCATCTAAAAGATTTTGAGCTGGAGTTTGATATACCATTTAGAGAGCTAGGTTTTCATGGAGTTCCTTTCAAAGCCTCTGCTTTTATTGTTCCTACCGTAAACTGTTTGGTAGAGTTGGTGGAATTGCCTTTCTTAGTAATAACCATTAGTGAGATTGAGATAGTTAACCTTGAGAGAGGAGGACTTGGGTAAAAGGCATTTGATATGGATATTGTTTTCAAAGACTTCAAGCGGGATGTACTCCGCATTGATGTTATTCCTCAATCTTCTCTTGATGGCATCAAAGAATGGCTAAACTCAATGGATATAAAGTATTATGAAAGCAGAATGAACTTGAACTGGCGGCCAATTTTGAAGACCATTACAGATGATGTAGATAAATTTATTGAAGATGGTGGCTGGGAATTTCTGAATTGGGAAATCCATCTTCCATTTGGGTGACAGAATCCAATAGATGCTTCAAAATGTTTGAAGTTCTTTCACCAAGCTTTATCAAATGGATCTCTCATGAGAATGAATGGAACAGTTAGCACTCATTGGCTCTAGGTGATTCTTACGGAGGTGAAGCACCGGGACTTCCTGGGAGGTCATCCATCCCAGTACCACTCCAGCTCGAGCATGCTTAACTACGGAGTTTCCTCCATGGTTAAATCCACTCTGCTTGCATCCTCATTTGCAAAACCTTTACCAAGTGTTATGCCTTATGAACCATTCATTAGAAAGACCCTTAAGCTCGTCAATTAATAAGTAGGAGATATTTTCCACAGCAAGTCAAATTGTGATATTGCTATCAAGATTCAACTGTGTAGTTTTTTTAGTCAAACTCATTGACCCGTGATTCATGAGTAGTGGTTCACACGAACCCATCTCTCATGAGAATGAATGGAACACTTAGCACTCATTGGCTCTAGGTGATGCTCACAGAGATGAAGCACCGGGACTTCCCGAGAGGTCACCCATTCTAGTACTACTCCAACTCGAGTGCACTTAACTATGGAGTTTCCTCCCTGGTTAAACCCACTCTCCTTGCATTCTCATTTGCAAAACCTTTACCAAGTGTTGGGCCTTACAAACCAGTTGATGAGCTTAAGGGGCTTTCTAATCGATGGTTCATAAGGCACAACACTTGGTGAAGGTTTTGCAAATGAGAATGCAAGTAGAGTGGGTTTAACCATGGAGGAAACTTTGTAGTTAAGTGCGCTCAAGTTGGAGTAGTACTGGGATGGGTGACCTCTCGAGAAGTCCCAGTGCTTCACCTTTGTGAGCATCAGCTAGAGCCAATGAGTGCTAAGTGTTCCATTCATTCTCATGAGAGATGGGTTCGTGTGAACCACTACTCATGAATCACAGGTCAACGAGTTTGACTCAAAAAACTACACAGTTGAATCTTGATAGCAATATCACAATTTGACTTGTTGTGGAAAATATCTCCTACTTATTAATTGATGAGCTTAAGGGGCTTTCTAATGAATGGTTCATAAGGCATAACACTTGGTGAAGGTTTTTCAAATGAGGATGCAAGCAGAGTGGGTTTAACCATGGAGGAAACTCCGTAGTTAAGCGTGCTCAAGCTGGAGTGGTACTGGGATGGATGACCTCCCAGGAAGTCCTGGTGCTTCACCTCCGTAAGCATCACCTAGAGCCAATGAGTGCTAACTGTTCCATTCATTCTCTTGAGAGATCCATTTGATAAAGCTTGGTGAAAGAACTTCAAACATTTTGAAGCATCTATTGGATTATTTCACCCAAAAGGAAGATGGATTTCCCAATTCAGAAATTCAGAGTTCTTTTCATTAACCTGTGATTCATGAGTAGTGGTTTACATGAACCCATCTCTCATGAGAATGAATGGAACAGTTAGTACTCATTGGCTCTAGGTGATGCTTACGGAGGTGAAGCACCGGGACTTCCTGGGAGGTCATCCATCCCAGTACCACTCCATCTCGACCATGCTTAACTACGGAGTTTCCTCCATGGTTAAACCCACTCTACTTGCATCCTCATTTGCAAAACCTTCACCAAGTGTTATGCCTTATGAACCATTCATTAGAAATCCCCTTAAGCTCGTCAATTAATAAGTAGGAGATATTTTCCACAAGTCAAATTGTGATATTGCTATCAAGATTCAACTATGTAGTTTTTTGAGTCAAAATCATTGACCCGTGATTCATGAGTAGTGGTTCACACAAACCCATCTCTCATGAGAATGAATGGAACACTTAGCACTCATTGGCTCTAGCTGATGCTCATAGAGGTGAAGCACCGGGACTTCCCAAGAGGTCACCCATCCCAGTACTACTCCAACTCGAGCGCACTTAACTATGGAGTTTCCTCCCTGGTTAAACCCACTCTGCTTGCATCCTCATTTGCAAAACCTTCACCAAGTGTTGTGCCTTACAAACTAGTTGATGAGCTTAAGGGGCTTTCTAATCGATGGTTCATAAGGCACAACACTTGGTGAAGGTTTTGCAAATGAGAATGCAAGCAGAGTGGGTTTAACCATGGAGGAAACTTCGTAGTTAAGTGCACTCGAGTTGGAGTAGTACTGGGATGGGTGACCTCTCGGGAAGTCCCGATGCTTCACCTTTGTGAGCATCAGCTAGAGCCAATGAGTGCTAAGTGTTCCATTCATTCTCATGAGAGATGGGTTCGTGTGAACCACTACTCATGAATCACGGGTCAATGAGTTTGACTCAAAAAACTACACAGTTGAATCTTGATAGCAATATCACAATTTGATTTGCTGTGGAAAATATCTCCTACTTATTAATTGATGAGCTTAAGGGGCTTTCTAATGAATGGTTCATAAGGCATAACACTTGGTAAAGGTTTTGCAAATGAGGATGCAAGCAGAGTGGGTTTAACCATGGAGGAAACTCCGTAGTTAAGTATGCTCGAGATGGAGTGGTACTGGGATGGATGACCTCCCAGGAAGTCCTGGTGCTTCACCTCCATAAGCATCACCTAGAGCCAATGAGTGCTAACTGTTCCATTCATTCTCATGAGAGATCTATTTGATAAAGCTTGGTGAAAGAACTTCAAAAATTTTGAAGCATCTATTGGATTCTGTCACCCAAATGGAAGATGGATTTCCCAATTCAGAAATTTAGAGTTCTTTTCATTAACCTGTGATTCATGAGTAGTGGTTTACATGAACCCATCTCTCATGAGAATGAATGGAACAGTTACCACTCATTGGCTCTAGGTGATGCTTATGGAGGTGAAGCACTGGGACTTCTCGGGAGGTCATCCATCCCAGTACCACTCCAGCTTGAGCACGCTTAACTATGGAGTTTCCTCCATGGTTAAACCCATTGTGCTTGCATCCTCATTTGCAAAACCTTCACCAAGTGTTATGCCTTATGAACCATTCATTAGAAAGCCCCTTAAGCTCGTCAATTAATAAGTAGGAGATATTTTCCACAGCAAGTCAAATTGTGATATTGCTATCAAGATTCAACTGTGTAGTTTTTTGAGTCAAACTCATTGACCCGTGACTCACCGATGACTCAGCAATGACTCGGCTATGACTCGGCCAAAAAAACAAATAGAGATTTCTTAAAATTTAAAACTTGTTTCAAGCACCCATTATTGAATAAAGCTTAAAAACACATCACTTCACATCTAAAGGTCAAATAACATCTAAAGGATATGGTTAAGAGAACAAAGTATAATCGATAATGAAGGGAATGAATGGTAATTGTTATGAACAGTCACGTCACTTCATTATGAACTAACATGTCATTTCTAATGTGAATAGTCACATCTTTTCTTATTTGCTAGTTCAATATATATAGATATTCAAATGTGTAGATTCAATCAATAACCAAGGCAATTTGATCACTATTTTTTCCATTACATTCACTGTCTTCATTCCATCTCTCCAATTTGAATCTTGTGGATCATTGATTCTTAGCATTTCAATCTTCATTGACCCAAGGCATTTGTCCTACTGTTCCCTTTAACAACTCATGAATGCTCATTGATGAATCATGGCTATTCTAACTGATATTCTTGTGATACATCGTCAGCTATTCTCATTTCTTTATGATTCTTCTTATTTATTCATTGGCTAACTTTTTTGACATTCCTTGGACTGCTCTTCATGACCTATCATTTACTTACTGTTCTGATCCTTATTGTGACTGCTCTAATAGTGAATGTCACTGTTTCTAACAGTATATGTCATTGTTTCATCATGTAATCACTGCTATACATCACTGCTTTGATCGATTTTCTTTTCACTGCTATCACATTGCAAAACACTGCTTTTAATCATCTTTTATCAGTGACTTTTCATGACTAATGACTGCTTTAGGATTCATTCTTCTATTTGCTATCTTCTTTCTTTGAAAACTGTCCTTGAACACTCACTGAAGACTACTGTCATCAGAAATTCATGAAGCCTACTGTCATTAGATATTCATGAAGATGATCAATGTCCTTAGACATTGATGTGACTATTTGTTAATTATCATGTCCTCTCATAACAGTCATGATTTTCACCGATATTCTTCTGCATTTCTCCATTTCTGATCACTGTCATAAAAATGAAAGCCACTGTCCTCCAGCATGTCTTCTACATCCTTTTGTTTTCTGCTCTCATTCATGGATTATTGCTCATATCATTGTTATTATGACTGCATCATTGGCATAGTCTTCCTTCTTGAAACAACAAATTATTGTCTTTTTCTAAGTGATTGTCACAATTTTTCTCATCCTTCAACAACATGTATATCACTATTGTTGACAAGTCTATGGCTCAGGCCTACCGCGGCACGGGTCATGAGGCACGGACCCACGAGTTATGGCCATGACCCGCTGACTCGGTGAGTCACGCGGGTCATGCCCCATAACTTAGCCCATGACTCGACCAGGTCACCAAAACCTGGGAGCCATGGCTCGACCCGCGAGTCAGGATAACTCACCTGACTCGCCGTGGGTTTTGATACTCTGGTTCACATGAACCCATCTCTCATGAGAATGAATGGAACACTTAGCACTCATTGGCTCTAGGTGATGCTCACAGAGGTGAAGCACCAGGACTTCCTGAGAGGTCACCCATTCTAGTACTACTCCAACTTGAGCACACTTAACTACGGAGTTTCCTCCCTGGTTAAACCCACTTTGTTTGCATTCTCATTTGCAAAACCTTCACCAAGTGTTGTGCCTTACAAACTAGTTGATGAGCTTAAGGGGCTTTCTAATCGATGGTTCATAAGGCACAACACTTGGTGAAGGTTTTGCAAATGAGAATGCAAGCAGAGTGGGTTTAACCATGGAGGAAACTCCGTAGTTAAGTGTGCTCGAGTTGGAGTAGTACTGGGATGGGTGACCTCTCGGGAAGTCCCGATGCTTCACCTTTGTGAGCATCAGCTAGAACCCATGAGTGCTAAGTGTTCCATTCATTCTCATGAGAGATGGGTTCGTGTGAACCACTACTCATGAATCACGAGTCAATGAGTTTGACTCAAAAAACTACACAGTTGAATCTTGATAGCAATATCACAATTTGACTTGCTGTGGAAAATATCTCCTACTTATTAATTGACGAGCTTAAGGGGCTTTCTAATGAATGGTTCATAAGGCATAACACTTGGTGAAGGTTTTGCAAATGAGGATGCAAGTAGAGTTGGTTTAACCATGGAGGAAACTCTGTAGTTAAGCGTGCTCGAGCTAGAGTGGTACTGGGATGGATGACCTCTCGGGAAGTCTCGGTGCTTCACCTCCATAAGCATCACCTAGAGCCAATGAGTGCTAACTGTTCCATTCATTCTCATGAGAGATGGGTTCATGTAAACCACTACTCATGGATCATAGGTTAATGAAAAGACCAAATTTGAGGTCAATAAACATGGCAAACTGAATCAATGACTTGAAAGAATTTTTTTAGCTTGCTACTACAGGCTGACTGAACTCCACATTTTTTAAGTGCTTGGAACCCATGAATAGTTCATTGCTTCTATCTTCTAGCCATATTAATCTTTGATGTTCATGCATCTCACATCTTTTTCCATTCTACTCACATCTTTTTCCCTACATTCTTGATATCGATTTCTTTTGGGGATTTGTTAAACAGCTCACTGGTTTTTTTTGTACGTCCATATCTTGCTTACATACTGAATTATTCCTTATTACATTACAATGACCTTTAGACTTGATTATGAATTTTGCTTTGAATATTGAGTCTAACATTGCAATTGAACATCTCTGAATGCCATTCCACTCTTGGGCTCAGGTGCCCTACTGGATGCCCCTGCATCATCAACCAAGTGGTACAAATGATCAAATCCCATAGACAGTCTATAGCTATGACAGAGTCTGAAAAGGGAGAGAGACCTACACTGGTGACTCAAAAGAAACTTCAGCTTTAAAAAACAAAGTCAATTAGGCTGGTAAACTTGTAGATCGGGCCGACATTTGGTGGAAGAGGAAGAAAGATGACTAGAACTCTAGAGGCCCACTATAATGGATTTCAGTATTCAACCATGAGAGCAGAAGAGAGAGCTGATATCATGTATCAAAATATTAAACATGCATCCTTCCAGCCAGTAGAGAAGGAGATGATTACTTTGCTTCATTTTCATTTGCATAACCATATTATGGTGGGAACTAAGAAGACTAAGGATGTCCAGTTTTATGTGGAAGTAATGGATGTGGTCCAAACTTTAGGAGGGGCAAGAAGGTCCATGTATGATCCCGATGAAATTGAGGAAGAGCAGCAAGAGAGGGATAGGAAAAATCAAATCAATGGAGAGTTTGAAGGGTTTGTTAAACGAGTAACAGAGCTATGGGAGCAGCCTCATCTAAAAGATTTTGAACTGGAGTTTGATATACCATTTAGAGAGCTAGGTTTTCATGGAGTTCCTTTCAAAGCCTCTGCTTTTATTGTTCCTACCGTAAAATGTTTGGTAGAGTTGGTGGAATTACCTTTCTTAGTAATAACCATTAGTGAGATTGAGATAGTTAACCTTGAGAGAGCAGGACTTGGGAAAAAGGCATTTGATATGGATATTGTTTTCAAAGACTTCAAGCGGGATGTACTCTGCATTGATGTTATTCCTCAATCTTCTCTTGATGGCATCAAAGAATGGCTAAACTCAATGGATATAAAGTATTATGAAAGCAGAATGAACTTGAACTGGCGGCCAATTTTGAAGACCATTTCAGATGATCCAGATAAATTTATTAAAGATGGTGGCTGGGAATTTCTGAATTGGGAAATCCATCTTCCTTTTGGGTGACAGAATCCAATAGATGCTTCAAAATGTTTGAAGTTATTTCACCAAGATTTATCAAATGGATCTCTCATGAGAATGAATGGAACAGTTAGCACTCATTGACTCTAGATGATGCTTACGGAGGTGAGGCACCGAGACTTCCCGGGAGGTCATCCATCCCAGTACCACTCCAGCTTGAGCACACTTAACTACGGAGTTTCCTCCATGGTTAAACCCACTCTTCTTGCATCCTCATTTGCAAAACCTTCACCAAGTGTTATGCCTTATGAACCATTCATTAGAAAGCCACTTAAGCTCATCAATTAATAAGTAGGAGATATTTTCCACAACAAGTCAAATTGTGATATTGCTATCAAGATTCAACTGTGTAGTTTTTTGAGTCAAACTCATTGACCCATGATTCATGAGTAGTGGTTCACACGAACCCATCTCTCATGAGAATGAATGGAACACTTAGCACTCATTGGCTCTAGCTGATGCTCACAGAGGTGAAGCACTGAGACTTCCCGAGAGGTCACCCATTCCAGTACTACTCCAACTCAAGCGCACTTAACTACGGAGTTTCCTCCGTGGTTAAACCCACTCTGTTTGCATTCTCATTTGCAAAACCTTCACCAAGTGTTGCGCCTTACGAACCAGGTAATGAGCTTAAGGGGCTTTCTAATCAATGGTTCCTAAGGCACAACACTTGGTGAAGGTTTTGCAAATGAGAATGCAATCAGAGTGGGTTTAACCATGGAGGAAACTCCGTAGTTAAGTGCACTCGAGTTGGAGTAGTACTGGGATGGGTGACCTCTCGGGAAGTCCTGGTGCTTCACCTTTGTGAGCATCAGCTAGAACCCATGACTGCTAAGTGTTCCATTCATTCTCATGAGAGATGGGTTCATGTGAACCACTACTCATGAATCACGGGTCAATGAGTTTGACTCAAAAAACTACACAGTTGAATGTTGATAGCAATATCACAATTTGACTTGCTGTGGAAAATATCTCCTACTTATTAATTGATGAGCTTAAGGGGCTTTCTAATGAATGGTTCATAATGCATAACACTTGGTGAAGGTTTTGCAAATGAGGATGCAAGCAGAGTGGGTTTAACAATGGAGGAAACTCCGTAGTTAAGCGTGCTCGAGCTGGAGTGGTACTGGGATGGATGACCTCCCGGGAAGTCTCGGTGCTTCACCTCCGTAAGCATCATCTAGAGCCAATGAGTGCTAACTGTTCCATTCATTCTTATGAGAGATGGGTTCATGTAAACCACTACTCATGAATCACAGGTTAATGAAAAGAACTCTAAATACACCTTACGTATGTAACATTTTTTTTTTTTTTTAAATAGCATTGGTCAAAATTTTGACCAATGCCACCAAAAACTTCCACCAAAGGATGGTCGAAATTTTGACCAAAACAACAAAATTTCCACCAATTGAATGGTCAAAATTTCGACCATCTCATCCGTCGAACGTATAGCATCTCGGTCGAACATTTGATGTTTTCATCAAAATTTTGACCAACATTTGGTGGAAATTTTTGCTGCCACTAGTCAAAATTTCGATCAATCTTAGGTGGAAATTTGTTCGACAATTGGTCGAAATTTCGACCATTATTAAAAAAATGATGACAATTTTGGAGCATGGACTCAGTCGAATTTTTGACCTATGTTTTAGTCGAAATTTTGACTGATTATAAGTACGTCAAAAATTTGACAAAAAAAGACCGACGACAATGTTGGTCGTAAATTCAACTAATTTCAGTCGAAATTTCGACCAATTCTTGGTTGAAATTTGAGGCCAAATTTACTAGTGAATTAATTAAAGTCAGTTGTCAATATTTAATAATATAGTTTTTGAATAAAAGTTTGATTTAATAATTTTTTAACCCATAAACCAATTGTTTTAATTTTAAAATCAGTTAAGTTGAGAATAAATCACTTTATTTATTAAAGTAATTTATAATTAAATCATGCACAATCAAAAAAGTAGTCAACTTTAAATCAACTTTCAATTTCAATTTGTTAACTTTCTAAACTCAACATCTGATGATGAGTTGAAAAAGAGAACTAAAACTCTATTTTGAGATAAAAACTGCTTTTGCATTATTTTATGAGTTTATTTATTCTTAATTTATTGTTAACTCAAAAATCAACCTAAGTTTATCAAGAGTGATTTATGACTTTTCTCTTGCATCCTCAAAGCCTTGGATTTCTATAAAATCAAGGCTCAACTCTTCACAATCAACACCTCAAAATTGCATCCTCACTTTGGTGAATTTGTGACTGAAGAATCAATCTTTTGCGAATCAAGGCTATTGTGAGATTTTCATTTATTGTTTTGAGCATTCATAGTTTCATATCATAGATTTGTATATTCATTCATAGCATTTCTTAGATTAAATCTGCATTCAAACTCAATTTCATACATTCTAGCTTAGATTCATACAATTTCTCATTCTTATTGCATAGAAAATACAAAAATATAGATTAAATCTGCATTCATATAGTTTTTCAATTCTTTGCATTCAAATCTTTCATTTAGGTGTTGCATTGTCACTGATCTTGATTTCAATCTAAGAACATCATACTCGCACCTACTAGAAGGCAGTAAATCATCTGGTTAGCATAATTTCAATTACTTGCAGATTTTGGTTTTTGCTAACCTCTAATGTTTTACTGAAGTGTTGTGTCTACAAATAGGTACAAAATTCACACACACAGTAAGTATTCTTGTTTCCTAGGGCAGTTGGTTCACGTACGTGTAAAATGTTCTTCATCTTATCTTGTCGGCTTCCAGGAGTAAGCCTAGTCCTTGGGGGGGATAATGTAGTGCCTCCCTTCTTTGCCTCCTTGCATGAACATACTAAGGGTGTGGTTTCAAACTTCACACTTGTTGAGTATGATCATGTTGGTCCTATGTGAGGGTGAACCGCTAGGAGGATCTGATTATTGAGCATATTTTTAATTCCCTACATTAGCTTGATATTTTGGGTGTGGTCTTCGAATGTATTCTGGTGACCCCTTATAGATAGGGATGAGTTGATCTTGAGAATGTAGTGATTGTTTTCGCATTATATTTTATGATGACATTGTTAGATGCACCTAGTTCAACTTTGTCTTATGTTAATCATGAAGTTATCATTGGTGGTCATGATGGGTGTATTAAGGGGACCTACCCCGATCCTATCATTGAATTTATTTGTTTCTACATTATAGACTCTCTAATTAGAAAATCTATGTTGATGCATTATGGATTTATATTCTGATGGATAGAGGCTTGACCTCTGATTTGCGATGTACTCTTTTCATGTTGCTTATGTACTCATGTCAGTAATTCTAGGATGCTCTAAGTTTTAAATAGGATTAATTGAATTCAAATGATCTTTATGATAGTGCAATTGAGTGCATGTTTTGTGTAAATTGAATTAGAACAAGGTAATTTAAATAATAAAAAGTATAAATATATATTCTCTTGTAGTTAAGATTTTTTTTTAGGTGTATGTAATTTCTAGAAGTAATGCAGTAGGAAAGGTGTGTTGAGTCGAGAATTAAGTTGGTAGAATGTATCCTTTATGAATATTGAAATGTTACTATTTCGATATGCATGCTTATGTAAAAAGACTATTTGAAGTTATTTTATGTTGAGACATGTATTAATAGAAAAGTGATTATTAGGTCATGATGTTGAGTAGGATATTTTTCTTAGTATGCTTTGATGTTATAGTAATGCAATAAAAGTGAATCAGTTGAAATGTTGCTTGTAAATAATTGAGGACATATTTTGTGATTTTATTTTTAGGTCTTGATGTTATGGTATTTGATGAATTATTTAATTTTCAATATTATGCATTAATATCATGTTTATGCGAGAAAAATTCATGTGAGATGATCAAGGTTAAGAAGTTAGGTTAATTGATATATTTATGTGTTCTGAATTAACTTGTTTTGGAAATTGAGTAATATATTATTGAGATTATGTGAATTTCTTGTGAAATAGTGTGGATGCAGTTGGATTATATGATGTGTTTGTGTGATTAATTATGGTGCATTTTATATGAATATGACATTTGATCTTTCATGAGCTACTGATCTTTTGTCTAGTGTGCAGGAAATGACCATGGATTAAACAAGGGGAAATTAAAGATGGATGCATGTGAAAATCTTGTAAAGCCAAGGTTATCTCCAAAGGGAAAAATAACCTCATTGTTATGTATAATGTTGTAAAGTAATGTTTGATTTTATTATTTAATTGTGCTTATTTTTATTTTAAATTAATGTCTACTTGGCATGCCATGTGTGTAGTGATGTGTTGTAACTTTATGTGGTGTCAATTGACACATGTGTTGTGAGTTGCCATGGCCAAGTGCATTATTTATTAGTTGTCTTCACCCTTGAGTCACCTTGTAGAATCCCAAGGTTAGGTATCTTGCTTGTTGAGCCATGGGAGGTAATCTTATTTCAAATTTTTGTGAGTCAACTCTTAGTGGACTTTTGAGAGGCTAAAAGTAATCCAAAGGGTTAGTTAGGGGTTAAAATAAGATAACCCTATAGGTGTACTTTGGGTTGGGGGTCAAATTTTGACCAAAAAGATGTTTTTAGACCATTTTTGCCTCTTCTAAAGATGTCTTTTTGAAAGGTGACGAATTTGGGAAGTGTGTCATGTCTTCCTCTCTTTTCAATTTTGAATTTCCCTCTTGTTGAAGAGAGAACCCTTGGATAGTGTGCCCAATCATCTTTGAGGTTAGGTAGGGTTTTTCTTTTTAGTAGGATGGACAGGAATTTTGTAGGTTGATTTCCCACTCTCCAACTTTGGAGACTTCTAGTGGACTTAGCAGGTTTTGGTGGACTTAGCGAGGAAGGAAGGCTTGTAGGAAAAGGGAGCTCTTCTCAAACCTCTTTTCCTTAGCTTGGAGTGAGGTTGGTGGTTTTTGTCATGGAAGACTCTTGCTTTTGTTGAATGTAATATGCAGATTTTTATTGTTATGTATTTGTGAAGTCTTTGTGAAGCTTCAAGCTTGTTTTCATGGCTTCCTTGTTATGTCTATTTACTGATTTTTATTTTAGTGTTTGTATTTTTGGGATGTGCAAGGCCAAACTCACCCTTGGGAGGGAAAAGAGCCTTGATGGGTGAAGGGATTGAGTTGGGAATGCCCATCTAGTGTAGAGTCCTTTCTCAAGGAGGAAGAGGATGAGATATGGATGTATGGGCTCCATGTTGCCATTCTTGTTGTATTCTATTTTGGGGGTCATAAGGGTTGTATTTTGTGGAAGGAAATGGAGGGGTTGGTACTTGTTGTTTTGGACTTGTGAAAGAAATGGTTATGGATTCTTGGCCTTGTTGAAGACATGGTTTTTATTTTTGAATGACATCTCCTATTTGGGTACTTTCCACCTTTACCCCTTTTATGGGTCCAAGGTGACTCATTGTGTGAATATCCTTGGGATGGTAATTTTGTGTTTACATATACTTATTAGTTTTTATGTGTATGTGTGTTGAAGCATGTATGTAACCCTCATCCATCTTTGTTTTCACAAGCTTAGGGGTGACCATGTAATGGCCTAGGTTGGGAGGTGACCCTCCATGGTTGAAGCAGTTTTCTTTTGCAGATTTTTATTTGATGAAGTTGCTGGTTTTGTTGAAGAAAAAGAAGATTTTGTCATTTCTACTTGTAGATTTTTATGTGTAAAAAGGGCTATAAAGTCATGTGTAAAAAGTAGAGTAAAAAGGCCATGTAAATTCCTAATAGCATGTAAAATGCTTGTAAAAGTTTGTACATAAATGTGAAATGATCTCTAAAAATTTCTATCTTGTTTCTAAGGAAATAAATTGTAAAAATATGTATTCCTTATGCTTGAATGCAAAGGTAAGTTTGCTGGTTTGTTTTTCTATATGCATGAAAAATTTAGATTTTCTTATGAATGAAAAACTCCTTCCTATGTAGACAAAGTTTATTTCAAGCATTTATTTGGAACAAAAAAGTTAATGTAGATTTGCTTTCCTAATTACCTATATGAGAATATATTATATTTTGATATCATGTTAGTTTAAAAAGAGTCTTGTATATACACCTATGTATATATACTTGTATATATATTGATGTATATACCTTATTGGAATACATTGCTATGTTGATATTAAAAAAAATAGCACTTAAAAATGTGTCCATATGAGCCCGAACAAAGCCTCTAAAGTTGTAAAAATTTAAATTTATGATTTTTAGAAAATATCAGAAGAATAGATCAACAACCACCCACACCATTGTGTAGATCATGAAATTCTACCCCAAAACAAAAAAATTTGATCGAAAAAAGGAGACCGGATGAATGAGATATCATTGTTTGAAAATTAGCTCTAAAATTATTTTTTCTGAATTGCTGCCGCCGCACTTCCAAAATTGATCAAATGGCTTTAGATGTCTGATTTGAATGAAACAAAATTTGATTTAGGGGTTTTTGGACCTCCTCAATGTGATTCCAACCTTTGATTTGCACCAAGAAGCTCCAATTTTGACCTGCAACAAAATTCTCTAAAAATAGGCTATACAATGACAATGGAAGAAATATTGGATAAACCCTCTTATTGATTTTAATTTATGAATATTCTTATTTTATTGGTCCACCTCATTCAGCCCTTGTGTATATATATACATAAGTATATATGTGTGTATATACATACATGTATACTCATGTATATATTTGAACTTGATTTTTTTTTCTTCATTTCTTCTCTCAACCAAACCTGCACACACAAAATGAAGAATTAGGGTTTTGGCCAATTTTATTTTAAGGCCTAACCTTAATTTTGAAATTAGGGTTAGGGTTGGCTTTTGGAGCCATTTTTAATTTTAAAATTTTAATTATGATTTTTCATTTAATTTTGGATTAACATTTTAATTACTAGTTATTAGTAATTTATGACTATTGACTTTACACAATCCTCTTTTTAAATTTTATGTTATTTTATCTTGAAATTTTAAAAAAGATTCTTTTTTATTATTTAGTAGGATTTTGTTTGGATTTAAATCCCTTTCTTATTTTAATTTAATGACTATTGACTTTTGATAGTCACTTTAATTTGAATTTTGATTTATTTATTATTTTTATTTTCATTGGGATTATGAAAAGATTTGTTTATTATTTAGTGAGATTCTTATATTTACTTTAGGATGCCATTTTTAATCAATTCATATTTGATAATGTTGAGATATTAATAAATGGACCCTTGTTCTTTTTAATACTATTCTTGGAATTTGCTATTTTTTGAATTTAAAAATTAATGCCTATTTCCAACTGAATATTATTATTTTTTATTATTACAATGCTGGTGATTAAATTTAATATTTAATTTACTAATAATATTTTAATGTATTAATGGTTATTCTAGGGGAAATTATTTAATGTCTTAGAATGGGACTTAGATAAATAACTTTCCTTTAGCCTAAATGATAAATTTAACATTAAAGCTTTATTATGTTTATTTTAATCTTTTAAATGTTTAATTTAAATTAATTAATTAACTTTGATAGCATTATGTTTTGGGATTAAAATATAGTATTTTAAATTAGTTATTATTAATAATATAACATTAAAATGGGTAAAAACTTTGTAAACCTAGGTTTCGCATAGGAATGTTTTTATGATAATATTTCTTCAATTTAATGTTTTCTTGAGATTTGATATTTCCAGATTTAAAATTTAAAATTTATTATTTAAAGTGATTTTATTATTTTCTTAACTAAATGAATATTTAGGGGAGATTAATTGAAGTGTCCAATGTGGGACTTAGGTAAATTATTTCTCCCTAGCATTAATGTCTAATTTAATATTAATAATGTTATATGGTTTTTCAATCCTTGTTATTGATTAAAATAAATTTTTAGATCTGTATATCTTAAGTAAAATTATATTATTTTAATTAAAAGTATTCAAATATTATTATATTTGAATAAGTAATAATTTATAAACCCTAGTTTTTGCTTAGGGTTAATACATTTACTTATTTCATCTTTTTATTTAATTATTGATATTTTGGCATCTTCGATCCTAGTTGGTAACCCGATTAATGCTAGGAACCATTAGGGTTACAATTATGATCGAATTAATATTTTATTGTATTGAACCTTTTTGGGTGTGTTGACCCAACCTTTGACTTTCAATATTATCTAAGTTTGAATTTTCACCTTGGTTTATTGATTTTATTAACTATTGTTTTAAACCTGGTTAGTGTTTCTTAGAGACCTAGTTAGGGTTTTGTTTAGTTTAATGCAGTTTGATGAACAAGGGATGTTGGCAAGCCAATGCATGCCATGATACCTCTTGTGAATTCATATGTGTTTAGATGTTGCGTTTCTTTTTGTGTTAAGTGTTCCTTAGTGTGTGACCTTATTGATTTTATGTGCTTTAAAAAAAATTGGTTTTTTCCTAATTTTTGGGCATGACAATGAGGAAGAGATAAGGGAAGAAATCCCTTAGGGTCAGTAGGATGTGTTTATGGAATAAGAGAAACCAACATAAGACAAGGGATAACGGGGTCTTAATGAGCTCATTTTTATTGTAGAATAATTGGGAGGACCAACGTTGCAGTTGGAAGAATTAGTGACAAGCACAAGTAGCCTAGGTAAGAGGAAAAGGATACCTACGCATAATCCTCCTCTTACATATCATGTTGTGTCTTTAGATTTTTATAAGGATATGTTGTATAAACAAAATAAGTGGGATATTGAAAAATAAAAAATACAAGAAAATCATTGATAATCATAAATAGCAAATTGATTTTGTGAAACATAAGGTGGATACAATAGTCAACATGGTTCCTTAGTTAATGGAATGTAGGGTACCACCTAGAGTTTATGCTTTGTGTTTACAAGAACAACATCTTTAATTTCAATTGATGAGAATTATAAGTGATTTGAGTCCCTCTTTGGACACACCTCAAGAATCTTATCAAGTCTATCAACCATCTCTCATAGCCATACAAAATTTTATTTATGAGTTCTAGCTGCATAATTATGTTGTCCCATTAGAAATTGAATGGAATCATCTTATTTACATTAGGGATATACACCTAAGGGCTCTAATGTCCTGGATAAGTAATGAGATCAACATGGGAGAACAATCTAGTTCATATAGGGAAAGAGAACTCAATACCCCATTGCCATTAAGGCATGAACCTTGAAACCTCAGAATATTATATTATGATTGGAAAAAATTATTGTGTGGCCTACCAAATGATCACTATAAGAAAAGGATTATGCCTTTGAGAGAATAATCCTATAGAGAGTATGAGCGTAAGTCCAAGGTTCAAGGACATGCTATGATTGGACATCTAGTGCATCAATGGAATAGTTTAACTGTTGAGATCAAGAAAGGTGAGTTCTATTCAATGCCCAATTACTGTGTAGATGTTCAAAGTGTTGGCATAATTGATGATGTGATGGTAAGTGATGGGATGATATAGATTTGGTGATTGAGATGATCAATTATTATTTTGTCATTGATGTCAAGTATTGACCTAGTGTTCTTAGTGTGTTGCCAATTATGTGAGAAGAATGAACAATGTGTTTAAGTGCTTCCAGTGGTTGTAATTAGTAAGGGAGACTTAGGAATGTCTCTAGATGATAATTGTATAACCCCAAATATTGAACACATTATTTGTGTGATTTATGAATGATTTAAGTGTGACAAGGTAACTGCTAGAACAGTCTATGACTGGAAATGAGTGATTTGATTAGTTTATCAAATCTATGGTGAGTTAGGTGATGTGATCATAGAATTATGTCTCCAATGCTATGTTGAGTTCATGGTTATGACTGCAACATATTTGGTTGATTGGTATGCATGTTTTGAGGTTATAGAAGTTGTTTTAGTGACCGATGATAGTATTTTTGTGTTATCAAAGGTAGATATTCTATTAGCGACCGGTGATTATGTTGCGATGAATTATTTATATTCTAGTTGTCATCATGACGTGTCTAATATCATTTATGGTGATGAGTTGTCATTACATTGATCAAGGCAGATCATTTTATCAAGATGAAGGAGTTTGTCAAAATGTGTTTGACTATTCTTGATAAAATTAATTATTTGGATCTATCATGTGGCCAACATGCTAGGTAGAGATGGCTTTTACATTGGGATATGTGTTTTGGCATGATCTCTCTAGGTGTGAAGATTGGAAAAATATTTTCAATGTGTTGGAGAAGGTGTTAAGTTAGTGGAACATTTTAAGGCTTGAGCAATGATATTTATATCATAGAATCGAAGATTTGTATGTGTAGATCATGATTGTGCAAGTGTGATCAAGCCATGGTATTCTAGAGTTATTTGAGGATAGATTGTACGTATTTCAAAGGATCTAATCAAGAAAAGGTGTTGCTATTTACCAAATAAATCTACTTGTTGTATCGTAATAGTTACAGAAGGCTAAATCCCTTAATCAGGTGGATCCTAATAGATCTTTTATGTAAATCCTTTAATAGGGAAACACTTTAGCTAGTGTTTGAAGTCCTCTAACAAGCCTACTCCTAACAACGTAAATCTCTTGATAGGGCTAGAGGTAAATACCACAACTCGGTGGCACCTAACACTGTCTTTGTAAAACTCCTAACAAGGTGTACTTCAAAAGAGTACACACTTTATGAGTCTCATCTCACACATGGTTTTCACCCTTTTCAATTTCCACAGGAAAATTTATGCGTTATTGAATAGGGTTAAAATGGTATCACCACTATTCAAATGTAAAGATGGATAGATGTGTGGGGAAAATATGAGATCTATTCCCAAATGAGAGATCCAATTTGATCAACCAAAAGGCTAATGCCCAATCGAATCAATCTATGAAGAATATGAAAGAGAGAGAGAAACCCTATATTTTCCTATAAAGGAGTTATGCTTGAAATCTGAAATAATTGAAATACAAATACTAACCTCAAATTAGGGCAGATCTGGAAAATGCTAATTTTTTATGTTTGTGTGTACTTTCAGTCAATTCTACCACTTGTTCTGGACTAGAAATGTCGAGACAAAGAAAACCTAGAAATCTTCTTCCAAGATCAGCTCAGGTCAACTTTGACCCTCATAAAACGTCAAAGGCTAGCTTCTTTATTTGAAGGTTGATTTTGACTTTGTTCGTAGATCTTGAAAGTTCACCAAAAAGGGTATCCAAATCTGCTCTCAAATCTAAAATCTCGCACATGTACCTACAAGAAAATGGGGGTTTTGTTTGTATGGGGGGTTTGCCTTGGTTAAACCCTAATTTAGGAATTAAGCTTGAAATTGAATTGAAATGTAGTGTGCATAAACAAAGCAATTGAAACAAATCACCTCGCTTATGTTGAAGTCCTTGTAGAGGATTTGAATCCTCAAATCCATAAGTAGGAGTGCTTCAATGGATGTAGGATGTCTCAAATCAATGGCATTTGATCTTCAACACCAATCTTGAATAGATCTTTGCATATGAGGAGGCTTGGATGAATGTAGAAGGATGGATCTTCAAGGGGGCTCCAAAGAGATTGAATCCTTTAATGGCTAACAATGGATCTCCTTGATGGATGAATCCTTGGACACTTTAATTATTTAAGACTTGCTTGAATGCTTGAATTCACTTGCTTGCACTTGAGAGCTTGACAGAGGAAATTGCCAAAACTTGATGATTAAAATGAGAGAGGAAGGCCTCCTTTTATAGTGAACTAGGGCACAATCCTCTAGAGGGGCCACCTTGGAGAATTAAATCCCAATTAGGTCCTAACCTTTAGAAAATATACCTAGATTAAATGTAATTTAAGGATTTACCATTCTGAAACCCAAAATGGCCAACCCCGAGGTAGGAAAACAAATATCCCCGAAACCCGATACCCAAAAATAAAGGAATTTGGAAATTTGAAAGAGGGGGGAAAAATCAAGCTTGTAACTAACCTAGTTAGGATCAAGCTCGATCCTAACCTAGTTAGGATCAACCTCGATTCTGACCCTGTGGGTCCAGATCCAGCCAAAATCAGGACAGGAGGTCCCGAGGATGCCTGGAGACCTAGAAATGATACCAGAATGGGATAGAATGCCAAGGATAGGCATAAAATCCTATGATGACTATGATGAAGGCTAGGAGGACCTATTTCTAAGTCCTACCTAGAAAATAAAGCCATGGAAGAGGGAAATTAAGGAGAATCCTCGAGATCCTAACCCTAATTTCACCTATAACAAAGTAGAAAAGAAGTGGAAAGTGGGGAGAAAGCCAAATACATGCAAAGACCTGATCAAGGCACTTAACATGACCCCATACCACTTGCTAAGAGGTTTAAACACTCTTATCATGGAAGTGCTTCCATTTTAAGATGATACATTAAGCCCCCACTTTAGCAAGAGTATGGACTTGATGCAAACTCTTGGTAAAGGAGATCAGAATGAAAAGATAATCTTATCATAATCCAAGGGACAAAGGGAAACCTTAAGCCCCCAGGGACACAAGTCTTCATCAACTCCTAGATCACAATAAGAGAGACATCTCTAGAGAGAGAAAGAAGGTGTGATTACCTCACCCAATGAGAACTTATGTCCCATTGTGAACCACACAAGAAAATGGTGCAACTGGAAAGATGGAATTGAACCACCTAGTGAATGTGGCTACTCACTAGTCAACCCATCAAGGATTCATCCTTAGGAATATTCTATTCCATAAGAATAAAACCAAAAACAAAAGAGATCCAGTCTTAAGGACACCTCTGACCTTAAGGGATCAAAATATATGTATATTTGAAACTAGAGGGATCAAGATATCCTAAAATATAAATTCTTGCTTTAAGGATTAGTTACTAATCCAAAAAGAGAGAAAAGGTATTTTAAAAAATATGTGTGTATCAAAAAGTGCATGTGTGCAACAGGTGAGCAGAGTGTATGCCCCTACATTAAAGTCATTGCTGACACTTTAACAGGAGCAATGGCTTTAACGAAAACATAAACAACTTCACTGATTACATTTCCACGTCGAGATGCCCCCAAACGAAGAAAAATCAAGGGAAATATCATAGAAACATACAAAGAACATAGAAGGGATCTACCTACCATGGGGTCAGTATGATCATAAGATAATATATATATGATATTATTGCAAATGAATTGACATCATTCCCCAAGGAAAGTAGAACTACGATCACAAAGGAGGAAAGATCACATAAGATGTACGAAGGAGAATCTTTTTAGACCATGACATGGAGACCAAAAAGAATTTAGTGCTACCATATCTCAAATCCAAGCAGATTACACAAGGAAACATTTACGAACAATAGCACAATTATAAAATAACATTGAACAACGCATAGAATAATAGAGATACATATAGAGGAATTGGAACAATAGTTTTGATTCCTTTATCACCTTGTACCAACTGAGTAACAAGGATTGTATAAAAGAATCTAACAACATTTAGCAAACACATTATGGGAGAAACACAATACAGCAGGTAAACACACAATAAAGCTACCATGAAGGACAAGCCGATCAAGCGTGCCGCCTACTCTCCCCATCTCATTGTATATCATTTAGGGAAGGTGGGTAACTCGCAAGAGGGACTATATCTAAAATAGTAGGAATGATAGCCAGTTCCAAACAAGGATCCTTTTGAGAATCATAATGTTTGACACTACGTGTAAGAGTTAATTGTGATGAAAGCATATTAGGTAAATCAATGTCAATGTCAATAGTCTTATATTCATCATTAACATCATCAGTGTCATCAAGAGTATCTTCTTCATCCAAATTAATCAAAATAGGATCTAAGATTTGAATAGAATCATCATAATCATGCATGTGAACATCATTATTAGTAACAACCTCTTCTAACACATCATGCATAGGTTTATCTGAGGAAGGTAGAGATCCTTGAAGAATAGAATTATGAGCTTTAGCATGAGCATGACACTTTTTACAACATTCATTAGCAGATCAATTACATTTTGATTTATTTGAAATAGGTTGAGAACTAGGAGGAACAATCATAGGATCCTTCACAAGTTCTTTAGGAAGATCAATAGGATTATTAACAATAGGAGAAACAATCACATGATCTTTGATAGGTTCGATAGAAGGAACTTGATTAATAGAACTAGAAGCCATAGTTAAAGGAGGTATAGAAGGTGTAGGCAAAAGACCACGATTAAGATCCATAGGAGGTATGCTTACTTCAAGAATCTTACGATGTTTATAGGCTTGATATAAACGGAAAAGATTATCAACTCGAGGAGGACATGAATTAGGTAATGAAGGCCAAAAGAAATCAAGAGCAACACAATCTCTGGGCCTAGAAGGTTGATATAAACTATGATTAATCATCTTTATTTCATCATCATGAATGAACTTAAGACACTTATGGATAGGTGAAGCAACAAAATGCATGGCCTTCAACCAGGGAAAACCTAGCTTAACTTGAAATTGATCAGAAGTAGGAACAACAACAAAGGTAGTGTTCACAATTTTTCCACAAAGTTCAACTAGTAAAGTAATAGAACCAAATGATGGATAAAGAAAACCATTACAAGTTTGAATCCACACATCTGATGTATCATAAGAATCACATTGTAATCTTTTCATAAAAATATTTTCTTCAGTTATAATATTGACTAAGGATGTAGGATCAACAAGACAACCACGAGTAGGTTTCTGAGCAATCCTAGCAGCAATGTAAAGGGGACCATCAGGAGCTTTAATAGTCTCAAAGTCATCAAAGGTAATCAAAAGTTCCTGAGGTCTTTTATTCTTAGGTTTTTGTCGAGGTTTATGTTGAGTTTTCATTTTAGGTTTAGGTTTTGATCGAGGTTGAGATTGAACTTGAGGTTGAATCTAAGGTTGAGGTTGAGGTTAAGGTTGAGGTGGAGATATAGATTGACCAACATGCTCCACTTGATTAACAACATGATTGAGATCATCCATCTTAGAATCATACATGATTTCACAACAGATGGTTGAGCAATGGTATTAGTATCATGCATAGGTAAAGGATTCGTATAGATCTGAAGTTTTTGATTAGGAGGAGAGATAGATTTGTTCCCACTACCATCAAGATTATCAACAAATAAGGCATAGAATCAATTAAGTCCTGAACCTTATGTTTTAAAGAATAACACTTCTCATTATCATGACCATTCTAATGATGATATTGACAAAAAGCATTTTGATCAAAAGATTTAGATGCAATCGTAGCAAGTAAAAGAGGTTGAATAGGAGGTAAAGTAATCATATTAGCAGCTAACAACCTATTCATAATATCATGTAAAGATTCAGAATGAGGAGTAAATGTATGATTTAATTGAAAAGTAGTGGATGCAGAAGTGGCATTGTGAGATGCAACAACAACTTGATCAGCAACTACATTCACTTGTTTGTTTATTTTGACATAGTTGTTGAATTTTTTAAATTTTTTTCGATTAGGAGCAGCATCACTCTTATCAATTGGAACATGAGCCATTGGAGTGTTGCTCTCAAATTGACTCACTTGTAATTGATAATGATGAAGCGCTGCACAAAGTTGTTGAAAAGAGGTAAATTCAGTAAGCCGAATCTTATCTCTAATATCCTTTTGCAAATTTGAAATAAAAATACGTTGAATATCAATATTAGGAACAGGATAGGAAATATCAGCATGCAAATGCTTAAATCTACCAATAAATTTAGTTAACTTTTCTTTAGCACTTTGTTTACAATGCATCAAATCAGTCAAAGATACTTGCGGGCCAATATTGTTTTGAAATTGTTGAATAAAGGCATTAGTAAGTTGTGGAAAGGAATCAATGGAATAAGGAGGCAATGAACAATACCATTGTAAGGCCTTGTCATGGAAGGTTCTAGCAAACAGTTTGGCTAAAATCCTATGGTCATGAGCATAATCACTACAAAGGATTTGGAATGTTTTAACATGATGAACATGATCTCCTTTTCCATTATAATTCTCAAGATTAGGCATCTCACCTTGCTGAGGAACAGGAGTGCGAATAATGTCACGGGACAAGGGACTTCCCATGTCACATGTAGGAATACTAAACTTGTTTTGAGTTAAGGAAGCAAGTTGTTGTTGTAAGGATGACACAATTTGAGCCAAACTGATGATTGTTGAATCATTAGAGGAAATAGGAGGAGTAGCAACATTAGACACACTAGGTAAGGTGTAAGAAGCTATAGGAATAGAAGACACAACTGGAGGAACACTAGGAATTTCAGTTGGAAGTGGATTGGAATAAGTAAAAGGAACATTATGATATGAAGGCTGTGATGTAGGAAGGGACATAGGAGGAACACTCAGAAACAGAGGGAACCATCATAGTTACCAAAGAAGGAGTATAAGTAGGAATACTAGGTAAAGGATTAGAAGGAGGTTCAACACTAGTAATACGAGGAATCAAACCTAAATCTTGAGCTTCTTGAGCTAAAGGTTTAACATTTGAATGCACAAGGTGAGTAATACCACGCAAGAGGTTAACACCTTCATCACTATCATGGAGAACTTTCTTAAGAGCCTCTATAGCTTGATAGAACCTTGATTATGGTTCTCTTGAAGAAGCCAATTACCCATTTTATCAAGTTTAGTTGAAAGTTTTTGGACTTGTTTAAAGGAACTCTTAAAGCATCATCCTCATCATGAGATGACTGAGAAGAGTTTTTCTCCATTGTAGGATTGGAATCATGAAGAATCAAATTGTCATCCGGGATCCTAAGGAATGGAGAGGAAGATTCAGGATCAAAGGGACCCATGATTCTACAACTTCTTCTAACTGGAATGTTATAAGTAGGACTAGTAGTAGTAAAGCTCATAAACCAATGCAATGCAAATGAACTAAACTAAGAACATATAAATAGAAATCTAATACCAACAAGATAAAGGAAATCTCACACCACAAAACACAATAGGGCATCCAATTCAAAAAAAGAAAGGAGAATAAGTATGTCAGGTTCACCAAAATGAATAGGGTTAAAATGGCATCACCACTATTCAAATGTAAAGATGGTAGATGTGTGGGGGAAATATGAGATCTATTCCCAAATGAGAGATCCAATTTGATCAACCAAAAGGCTAATGCCCAATCGAATCAATCTATGAAGAATATGAAAGAGAGAGAGAAACCCTATATTTCCCTATAAAGGAGTTATGCTTGAAATCTAAAATAATTGAAATACAAATACTAACCTCAAATTAAGGCAAATCTGGAAAATGCTGATTTATGATGTCTATGTGTACTTTTGGGCAATTCTGCCACTTTCTCTAGACTGGAAATGCCGAGACGAAGAAAACCCAGAAATCTTCTTCCAAGATGAGCTCAGGTCGATTTTGACCCTCATAAAAGGTCAAAGGCTAGATTCTTTATTTAAAGGTCAATTCTGACTTTGTTCGCAGATCTCAAAAGTTCATTGAAAAGGGTATCCAAATCATATCTTAGATCTGAAATCCCACACATGTACCTAAAAGAAAATGTGGGTTTTTTTTGTATGGGGGGTTTGCCTTGGTCAAACCCTAATTTAGGAATTAACCTTAAAATTGAATTGAAATGTAGTGTGCATAAACAAAGTAATTGAAACAAATCACCTCACTTATGTTGAAGTCCTTGTAGAGGATTTGAATCCTCAAATCCACAAGTAGGAGTGCTTCAATGGATGTAGGATGTCTCAAATCAATGGCATTTGATCTTCAACACCAATCTTGAATAGATCTTTTCATATGAGGAGGCTTGGATGAATGTAGAAGGATGGATCTTCAAGGGGGCTCCAAAGAGATTGAATCTTTCAATGGCTAACAATGAATCTCCTTGATGGATGAATGCTTGAACACTTGAATGCTTGAATACTTGCTTGAATGTTTGAATTCACTTGTTTGCACTTGAGAGCTTGAGAGAGGAATTTCCAAAACTTGATGATCAAAATGAGAGAGGAAGGCCTCCTTTTATAGTGAACTAGGGCACAATCCTCTAGAGGGGCCACCTTGGAATTAAATCCCAATTAGGTCCTAACCTTTAGAAAATATACCTAGATTAAATGCAATTTAAGGATTTACCATTCCAAAACCTGAAATGGCGAACTCAGAGGTGACAAAACAAATATCCCTGAAACCCGATACCTGGAAATCAAGGAATTTGGAAATTTGAAAGAGGGGGGGAAAAATCAAGCTTGTAGCTGACCTAGTCAGGATCGAGCTTGATTTTGACCTAGTCAGGATCGAGCTTGATCTTGACCTAGTCAGGATCAACCTCGATTCTGACCTTGTGGGCCTAGATCCAACCAGAATCAGGACAGGAGGTCCTGGGGATGCCCGGAGACCTAGAAATGATACCAGAATGGGACAGAATACCATGGATAGGCATAAAATCCTATGATGACTATGATGAAGGCTAGGAGGACCTATTTCTAAGTCCTACCTAGAAAATAAAGCCATGGAAGAGGGAAATTAAGGAGAATCCTCGAGATCCTAACCCTAATTTCACCTATAACAAAGCAGAAAAGAAGTGTAAAGCGGGGAGAAAGCTAAATACATGCAAAGACCCGATCAAGGTGCTTAACATGACCCCAGACCACTTACTCGAAGGGCTAAATTCTCTTATCATGGAAGTGCTTCCATTTTAAGATGATACAGTTATGTGTTGCATGTTTCATGGTGGTTGATGTTTATTTGGTTTATGTTTCATTTTCTTATCAATTGGTATACGTGTGAATGTTATCTTTGAAGTTAAAGAAGTTGAAAAGTATCAGATATCAAGATTACCGATTAACCCCCCCTCTTAGTAATTTAGGACCCTTAGGACTAACAATTGGTATCATAGCTTGGTCCTCTTTGTGGAGAATCTTATCAGCTTGAGGTCAAGATCTGATAATGATGAGAAGCGAAGGTCCTAAGTTCACAAGGGAGAAATACTCAGTGTGGAGTAGTAGAATGAAACTTTACCTAAAAGGTATGGGTAGTCAGTATTGGAATCATGTTATTAACCAGTATGCTATTCCAACCGGTCCTCTCAATGCAAATTAGCTAAGGGAACAACAAGAGAATACTACAGCTATGGAAGCCATTGCAAGTACATTATCTGATGGAGAGTTTGTTGACATCCAATATCTTGATACAACCTATGATGTGTGAGAGAAATTGAAGCTAGTGTATGGTGGAGATAAACATGTGCAAAAAGCTAAGGTTGACAGCCTAAAAGGAAAATTTGATGACATGAGGATGGTTGAAGGAAAAAATACTGAGAAGTATGATCAAAGAATCAAAGAAGTGGTTGCTTCTATCAAAAGTGCTGGTGGAACTATTGAATAAGACAATGTGGTAATACAAAGTATTGAGAACCTTGTTACCTCTTTATTCCATTAGGGTTTATGCTATTTAGGAGTTAAGATCTCTAGGAATTGCACTTGTCACTCTTGATGCCTTAATTGGAAAGTTAACTAATTTTGAGCTTAAAAATTATGATAATAATATTCCAAGAGTTAAATTTGTATTCAAGGCATCTATGTCTCTTACACCTACAAGGAAAGGAAAGGAAGTTAGTCATGAATCTTCTTGTATGTCAGGTTACTCTAATGATTATGATTCTATCTTGATTGAAGAAAATAGACAGGATGAGTTGGAAGAATTGTTTGCTAGGAGGTTACCTAGAGGAACTAACAAGTACAAGGGTAAGCTACCTTTCAAATGTTTTTCATGTAACAAGATTGGACACATTGTTGTTAGGTATCTTGATGGTGATAAGAAGGATAAGCCTAAGAGATTCAAGGAGAAGATAAAGAAGGCTTGTTTTGTTTCTACAAATGAGGGAGTTACTGATGAGGAATCTGAGGATAATGAGGAATATTTATTTACATTTGTTATTGTTAAGGAAAATCCTCTTGCAGGTAATGAAAAAGAATTGATTTCTAGCATGGATCATGATTAAGATTGGGTAATAGATAGTGGATGTACACATCACATGATCAGTGACTAGAGTAAGTTTACTAAGTTGGAAGAATGTGATGGTGATTAGGTAAGATTTGGTAATAACTCTCCTTTCTTGGTAAAAGTAATTAGATCTATTGCATTAAATAGAAAAAAAAATTGTGATTATATTTACTAGGTAGAAGTGTGAGGCCTACCTCAACCTTTCATAGTTCGACACTGATTTTCTAGTTCAAACTCTATAGTTGATGTTTTATTTTGAGATGCTTAGACTTATTAGACATATGCTATTATTTAAGGATTTGATAAATTCTATTCTATGTTTATTCATCACCTTGATTTTGTTATTAGTATACTTAATTGATGGTTTATGATAGTTGATCCAGATACTCCTATTATTAGGATATGATATGTTTTGATGATGCATAATGATGGATATATATTGGGATGTTAATATGATGCAAAAATTAATTCAAAAATTGATTCAAAAATTCATGTTGATGTATATTAAGATCAAATGTAGATGTGGTATTATGTTATAATAGATTATTAAAATGCAAGTGCTACTTGATATGTGTTTGATTTATATCATTTACTTTTCTACACCATTATGGTTATTTCTTGAACTACTGATGTTTGTAATGAGTGTGCGGGAGATTAACCATGGTTCTAAATATGGGGAATAACGAGTGGATCTATGTTTTATCAGTGAAACTAAGGTCATGTCTACTAGTAGAAGAGACACAAACCTCATTTTCATGTATTTTATTTGTAAATGTGTTGTTGGATGATTTTATTTAATTAAGTAAATGTGAATTTATGTTTAGTCATGCTATGTGTGTAATAGGTTGTAATTTATGTAGTGTCACTTGACACATGGGTGTATGAGGTGGTGGCATGACTTGTCTTTTTAACTAGGATAAGTATGACACCAACTAGAAGGTTAATATGTAGATTTCCCATGCTTACCCTAGGGTTAGGAAGCCTCTAGATGGGTCAAGGTTAGTTGAACTCATAGGTTAACTTCAAGTGAGGTTTTGGATGGTCTAGAAAGCTTCTAGAGGGTAGTTAGGGTCAAATTTAATTACCCAACTTGGCATAGTAGGGGTTAGGATTTAAATTTAGGTCATTATGAGGCCCAAAACTCATTAATGGAACCTCTAAAGTATCCCCAAAGTCAAGCTACGAGTTTAAGAGTTTAGAGAATTTGGCAAGCCATCTTCTCAACTCCATTTAGTCTTCAAACCTAATTTATGAGGGGATGAAGATATTTGGAGAATTTATTATAGGAGTACTCCTCCATTTATGGTTGTAAGATAATGGTTGAGTAGGAAGCCATTTAGAGGGGTTTTGGTAGACTTTATAGGTTGTTCATCCGCTCTCTACTCTTAGAGACTTGCTATAATTGGAAGGAATTTCAGAGACAAAGTTTAGGATAAAATGGAAAAGCTCTTCTCAAAGTTCTCATTTCCTTAAGCTTGGATAATAGGTTGGTGCTCATACTCTTTTATTTTTGTGCAAGGTATGTTGGAAGCTTGGATGTTCTCTCATGGAGTCTATTTTGATCTTGTTGAAGAACCCCATTGATGTTCATGGGTGTTTTGTTTATTTTTTAGTTATGCATTTATCTTTGTATCAAGTTATTTTTGTTTTTTGTTAAGGGTGTTTTCAAGGCACACTCACCCTTGGGAGGGAAGATTAACCTTGAGGGGTGAAGGGGTTAGTGACAACCCTTGCTAGTGAAGAGTCTCCCCATGTGTGAGAGGGATAAACATGGATGTTTTGGTCTCCATGATGCCAAGTCTTGCCTATGGGCATTTAGGGGCCATAAAGAGTTTTATTGGTTTGAAGACATGGTTTTGTTGTGCCTTGTAAAGGCTTAGGTTGGGAGGTGAGCCTCCATGGTCAACCTATATTTTTATACAGGTTTATGATTTGAATCTCATGGAAAAAGCTTAGATGCAGATATGTGGAGTTTGCCATTTTTGGTGTAGTTTTGTGTTCCTAGCCATATGACTATTATGTATTTTGGGAATATTGTAAAGGAAGGGATTGTGATGTATTCAGAAAGTTGTAGGTTGTAAGAAATTATTTTAAATAAATATATGAATGAAAGGTTTATTCAATTTCTTGCAAAATTATGTATCATAAACCTTGTTTCCTTGTTTTAAATTAATATGTGTAGCTTTAATAAAGTTTAATTTAAGTTCTTTATTGCCTCAAAGAAAATTTTATTATGGTAAAAGAAAGAAAAAAAAGTAAGAGTTCATATTTAAATGTTAAACTTCCCTATCATCTTGAGAGAATATTTCATTTCAAATAAAGTTAGAAATCATTCTATTATCCTTTAATAGATCTTAGAAATAATATTATTCTTTAAAAAAAGGGAAGATAAGTTAAACATAAGGATAAAAAAAAATATTTATATGCATATATACCCATGTGGTATATATATACATATAAATATTTATTATACCTTTTTGATAAATCAAATCCTATCTATTGTTAAGAAATTGAATCTAAAAATGCTTTTCATTATTCACACACACACACACACACATATATGAGAAATTTTTAATTTACATCTTATAAGTATGATCAACTTATTTAATATATTTAAATATGTTGAGAGAAATTTTTAAATGCAATTCAAACTATATATATTTGTTATAAAATATAGTATATATATAATATATATATAATGTATAGAATATATATATATATTGTATATATTATAATCATTTATAATATAAAATCTTGTATATATATAAACACTAAAAATATATATGATTTTAATTTTATTTTATTTTAAATTAAAAATATAAATTTGGGAGGGAAGGGCCAGAGCCACTCCCCGCTCACCTTCCCTTATGGAAGCTATAGCCCCCAAAGGGTTTGCGACCCCACAGGGGTGGGTCGTGGCCTACCCTATGAGGTTGCAGTCCTTAGTGGACTGCAACCCCAGAGGGAGGTTGAGGGAAAAGAGTTTTTTGATTGTAAAATTTGATGATAGTTGGTTGTGGAATAGGAGATTTTGTCATGTTAACTTTTATAGTTTGGTCAAAGTAAGTAAGATGAATATTGTTAGAGGTTTTCCACAACTTGTGAAACTAGACAATGTCATGTGCAAGGAATGTCAGTTGGGAAAGCTAACTAGTTCTATTTTTATCAATACGTCATTTTCATCTGAAGTTATTTTGGATCTAGTTCATACTGATTTATGTGGTCCTATGAGAACAAGAAGCTACTATGGAGATGGGTATTTTATTCTTTTTGTTGATGACTACTCTAGGATGATGTGGGTTGCTTTTCTGAAAGACAAATTAGATGCATTATATTTTTTTAAGGTGTTCAAAGCACGAGTTGAAAAAGAAATAGGAAAGAGTTTGAAGAGCTTGAGATCTGACAGATGTGGTGAATGCACATCTTTATAATTCACTAAATTTTGTGAAGAACATGGAATCAAGAGGAAAATGTCAGTACCTATAACCCCTCACCAAAATGGAATTGCGGAGAGAAGGAATAGATCTATCATTGATACTACAAGAATAATGTTGATACAAAGAGATGTGCCCCAAATTATTTGGAGAGAATTTGTCACCACTGCTATTTATACACTAAATTGGGTGTAGGTGAAGAAGGGTACTGATAATAATTCTTATGAGTTATGGTATAGTCACACACCTAGTGTGAAATACTTCAAAGTTTTTGGGAGCGGGTGCTATATAAAGAGAGATGACAATACAAGAAAAATTGATCCTAAGAGTGATAAGGGAATATTCCTAGGATATTCTACAAGTGTCTAAACAAGAGAACCAACAAGATGATAGAAAGTACGAATGTGAGGATTGATGAATTCCTTGATCATAATGATGGTTCCAGCAAGAATGAATCAAGAGATGATCAAGGGATTATATATGGTCAACTGGTGGAGCAAGAAGGTAAAAATTGGAACAATGTGGATGAACCAGTTTAATCGATAGAAGAGGCTCCTAGACCTGAACTGGTAATACCAAGGTATGTAAACCTTAATCATTCAGCCAATAAGATTATTGGAGATAAGAATGTTGGTGATCAGACTAGAAGAAAAATCAGAGAAAGTACTTGTCTGATTTTTGAACATGAGTTCCTAAGTCAGTAGGAGAAGCATTGAATAATGATAAATGGGTTAAAGCTATAGAAAAAGAGTTAGATCAAATAAAGAAGAACAATACTTGGATACTAATTCCCAGACCCGTTGACAAGAATGTGATAAAAACTAAGTGGGTTTTCAAGAATAAACTCAATGAAGATGGTGAAGTAGTCAAGAATAAGGCAATAATTGTAGTTAAGGGATATGCACAAGAAGAAGGTTTGGATTATGGTGAGACTTTTGCACCGGTGGCTAGACTTGAAGGAGTAAGGATTCTAATAGAATATGCTTCTTATAAAGGTTTTAAAGTTTACCAAATGGATGTTAAATCTCTATTCTTGAATGGCATTTTGGAAGAGGTTGTTTACATAGAACAACATGATGATTTTGCACTATCACAAGGTGAAGACTTGGTGTACAAGTTGTAGAAGGCACTTTATGTATTGAAGTAGACATCAAGGGCATGACATGAGAGACTTCACTTGTATCTAAACAAGATTTTTTTTATTAGAACAAGTGAGGATAGTAATGTTTACCTAAAGTTTGAGAAAGAAGACATATTATTGATAGCTGAAGTTTTTGTGGATGACATCATTTCTGGTGGAAATGATGAGATGAGAATTGTATTTGCAGAAGAAATGAGAATAGAATTCAAGATGTCTATGTTTGATGAGATCAAATTCTTTGTTGGATTGCAAAAATCTCAGCTCATTGATGGAATCTACATCATCTAGAAAAAAGTATGTAGAAAAATTTGAATATTTTTGGGTTAGAAGATTCTAAACCAGTAGGAACACCAATGGTGACCAGTTGCAAGCTATCTAAGGAAGATGATTCTAAAGAGGTGAGTGCAACTTTGTATAGATCCATGATTAGTAAGTTTTATTATTTTGTTCATAGTAGACCTGCTATAGAAAATTAAGTTGGGATTTTTGCAAGATTTTAGTCTAATCCAAAGGAATCCCATATGGTGGTTGTAAATAATCGTTAGATGCTTGAAAGGGATTGGAGATTATGGTCATTAGTATGATCATAAAGGATATTTTTCTTTGAGTGTGTTCACTGATACAAACTAGGAAGGTAATATAGATGATACAAAGAGAGCAAGTGGAGGAGCTTTATTTCTTGGAAAGAGACTTGTGCCATGGAAAAGCAAGAAGCACAATTGTATTTCTTAGTCTATCGTAGAGGTAGAATATGTTGCTACTGCTATTAATTGCACTCAAATTGCTTAGATGAAGAAGTTTTTGGAAGGAATCAAGGAAAAGGTAACTGGATCGGTGATAATATATTGTGATAATACTAGTGCTATCAACATATCTAAGAACCCTATGATGCACTCTAAGACCAAGCATATTGCAATTAAGTAACATTTTCTTAGGGAGCAATTTTATGAGAAAGAAGTACAGTTGGAGTATGTGCCAACTAAGGAGCAAGTTGCAGACATTTTTACTAAGCCACTACCAAAGGATATGTTTGAATATCTAAGAGGAAAGTTGGGGGTCATTTCCCTACCTGAGAAGAATTAAAGTGGTGTTGTTGCATCAGTCTAATTTTTTGTATTACATTTATCAGTGTTGGATTGATGTAATGAGGAAATAATCCTTAGGGGGAGAAGTCGGTGATGAAGATACTAAAGGAGATGCAATATTCTATGGTATTTTATCTTTGGCATTTTTGTCAAAGGGGAGAGATGTACAAATAAATTGTCAAGGAGATGATAGAGAAGTGGAAAATTAGTTGTAATAGATGATAGTCAATTCAGAGTTGAAGAGTGTAAGCACACAAGAAGAGTGAGAACAGTCTATGATTGTTTGGGTTTCCATCAATGCTAAAGGGGGAGATTGTTGGCATAACTGATGATATGATGGTAAGTCATGAGATGATAAAGATTCGGTGATTGATATGATCAGCTATTGTTTTGTCATTGATGTCAAGTATAGACCTAGTGTTCTTAGTGTGTTTCCAATTATGTGAGAAGAATGAACAATCTGGTCAAGTGGTACCAGTGGTTGTGATTGTTAAGAGGGACTTGGGGATGTCTCTAGATGATAACTGTATAACCATAACTATTGAATGTATTATTTGTGTGATTTATGACTGATTGAAGTGTGACAGGGAAACTACTAGAATAGTCTATGACTAGAAATGAGTGATTTGATTAGTTTATCAAATCTATGGAAAGTTAGGTGATGTGATCATAAAATTATGTTTCTAATGCTATGTTGAGTTCATGGTTATGAAAAGAATGTATTTATCTTGACAAAATCAATTATTTGGATCTATCATGTGGTTGACATGTTAGGTAAAGATGGTTGCTACATTAGGATATGTTTTTTGGTGCGATCTCTCTAGGAAAAAATATTGGAAAAGTGTTTTCAATGTGTTGGATAAGGTGTTAAGTCAATGTAATGTTTTAGGGCTTGAGTAGTAATATTTATATCACGGAATCAAAGATTTATGTGTAGATCATGATTGTGAAGGTGCAATCAATCCAAGGTATTCCAGAGTCATCTGAGGATAGATTGTATACATTTCAAAGTATCTGATCAAGAAAAGGTGTTGTTCTAGATCATTCTACTTGTATCATAACCGTTACAGTAGGCTAAATCCCTTAATTAGGTGGATCCTAAAAGATCTTTTATTTAAATCCTTTAACATGGTGACACTTTAGCTAGTGTTTGAAGTCCTCTAAGTAGGCTACTCCTAATAGGGTAAAGATCCTAATAGGGCTAGAGGTAAATCCCATAATTGGGTGGCACCTAATAGTGTCTTTTAAAAACTCCTAACAGGGTTAAGCTCCTAATAGGTCATACTTTAGAAGAGTACAAAATTTGCGAGTCTCATCTTACACGTGGTTTTCACCCTTTTGGGTTTCCATAGGAAAATTTATGTGTTATGTGTTTTATGTTTCATGGTGGTTGATGTTTATTTGGTTTACGTTTCACTTGATTATCAATCAGTATACTTGTAAATGTTATCTTTGAAGTTAAAGTAGTTGAAAAGTATTAAATATCAAGATTACTACTTGACCCCTCCTCTCAGTAATTCAGAACCCTTAGGACTAACAAAAGAAAACTCAATTATATGGACTTGGGGAGGACAAACCAAAATAATTGGTTGCCCCTTATTTTATAGCCACCCATACTTCTTTGGTCATTGATGAGTTACAGGGACAATGAAGGCTCCTATGATGAACAAGGAGAGAGTTCTAGGTGGGAAAGGCTAGAGAAGATGAAGGGATTCTATTGGAACCTGGAGTCAGGAGGATAATGGTAGAGAAACATTGGAGACTTCAAAATTCATGGGTGGATCAAAAAATTTCCTATTGCTAGATGAACATCAAGAGTTTAGTTGAGGGGCAATGATGAGCCCAAATAATGACACAATATTTATCATTATTTTGTCTATTTTTGGTCATAAGTTGTTAGAATAAATGAGAGGGGAGGTGAATCAATTATCTAGTGTTCCAATACAATATGTATAATTCAAAACAATTTCTTCAATTTCTGCTCGTCGATAAGCAATAATAACTCTTACTGTCTGTGCTTTTACCGATTACCAATCTAATACTTATAACTATTTACCGATCAAATCTAATATATAACATGCAAAGTATGATAACAAACAAATATCACAATCAACACATAACACAAGAGATTTAATGTGGAAACCCTGTAAAGGGAAAAACCACTTGGGATCGGCAACCCAAAATTGTTCACTCTTCTGAAGTGAGGTCGGTTAAGACCCAACCCTGTTAAAGGTTACAAACACACTGTCAGGTGTGACGTTGTTAGAGGATTTTAGACTAGAATTTATCATCCAACCAACATTCACTATGGGGTTGACAGGATAACAATGTTCATTCTATGAATGATACATCATAAGACTTTTAGAGTCCACTCGGTTAAGAGATTTAGACTGTATACAATGGTTAAATATGTAATAGTAAAATGACCTTCCTTAATACAACTTCAATTGCAGATTACAGATTAATATTTAGTCCATACAAATCCTTCTGATCAACAATTCACTTCAGATTCAATACTGTATCAACTTACTATCCGTTGGTAACTGCTATTTGTAGCTCGGTAATTGCTCTACAGCTCAACTCTTACTAACTAGTATGATCAGAATGCATGAAAACCTTATTCACATGATAATCTTGCAGCTTCTTCTTCTTTTGGCCTTTTCATAAAGAAATTATGTTCTCTTATATAGACGTGTAAATCATTTTCTTCTCCACCATCAGATTTTGCCGCTTAATCACATTCATAGATTTTTCTGCTTAAAAATTTCTCAGTACTTTTGTCAATAACACATTTCAATTTGCTCTATTAGATCTTCTTTGAATTTTGTCAGTCGTTGATCTACGTAACAAACTTTATCTGTTACCTCGATGTTATACTCTTGCCAGCTCATCAATCTTATCGGCTAAACTAATCATTTAATTCATTCTATTCTGCTCTGTTAACAAAGAATGCGTCGGTGAACACTGCTCAATTAATACTATGGTCGGTATACACTACACTCCATCGGTGTATACTAGAAATGCTTCATTTACCGACAACACTTCTTTGTGTCTTTCAGCTCTATACTTCATTATAGATGAATGCAACATAATGAAGTCAATATCATCAAGTCATAGACTCATCAACAAGTTACTCAATGTGTTCCTTATCCTCATCTGTCATGTACATCTTTCCTCATGTAGATTTCTTTGTTCTTCATCTCTTTTCCATTTTTCTTTAGATGTCTCGGTGTAGTAACTTACAAGATAAGTGTTGTCAAACTAGTTGACATCAATGACAACATAATACTGATTTAATCATATTACATATCTAATCAGCAACTTCTCAGTGATCTTGCAATCACAGATCCTTCAATCAAATTCCAAATAAGTTGTAGTCCAACAATCTCTCCCTTTGGCATTGATGGCAACTCAAGTAATATGAAATATACCATACACATACCAAACATACATTCTACATCTTTGTGAACAAATGTTGTAAGTCAAATAGACTTAATATGTTTAATCACTACGTTACTAAAGCAACATTAAGTAATACAACTTTACCTTTCTGTAGTTGTGATCTTTTCAGTTCTCCTGTTCCTGCTTCTGTTCTTTGTAACTGATCTTCAATACTCTGTCTCATTCAGATTGTCTCTCCCTTAGATAATTGTCATCGGTACTTGTTCCTTTTCATATTTTGTTTATCTCTCCCCTTTTCATTTCATATGGTTTATCTCTCCCTTTGACAGCAATGGCAAAGAAACAAATAAACAATCATCTCTGTAGTGGCCAAGTAACTCTCTGTGGTGTTCAATACTTCCTATGTATCTCTGTATACTGATATCTCATCGGTTCAAGTTATCAAGCTTAATGACAACCTTGAACATGATTCAAAGTGTGAACTATGTTGCATCAACATGAATGATCTTCTAATAAAAGTTGGTTGATGCAACATCCAGATCACCTTAGTGACCGATAGATAGGGGACGGACCCCAAGTCTAGTCCTCAAGTATTCAAATGTGTCCTTCGGTAGGGGCTTTATAAAAATATCTGCAAGTTGTTCTTTAGATGTAACAAATTCTAACTTTACTTGCTTCTCTTGCACTTGTTCTCTTAAGTAATGATACTTAATAGATATATGCTTTGTCTTAGAGTGCATCACAGGATTCTTTGAAATATTAATAGCACTAGTGTTGTCACAGTATATAATCATCAGGTCAGTGATTACCTCATTCATTCCTTCCAACACTTGTTTGATATATGCAATGTTTGAACAGTTAGTAGTAGCAACAACATACTCTGCTTCAGTTGTAGACTGAGAAATACAAGCCTACTTTTTACTTGTCCAGGTTACAAGTCTTTCACCAAAGAAAAATACTCCTCTAGTGGTGCTTTTTCTATCATCCACATTTCCAGCCCAATCAGCATCAGTGTAAACTTTCAGTTCAAACTTCCCTTCCTTAGAATACCATAATCCATAATTTTTTGTTTTCTTCAAGTATCTTAAGATCCTTTTTGTATCAATCATGTGTGATTCTCTAGGGTTAGCAGAAAATCTTGCAACAATTCCCACAACATGTGCTATATCTGGCCTATTGTGAACTACGTACATTAACTTACCAATCATAGATCGGTAAAGTGTCTGATTTACCTCAATAGTTTCATCCTCCTTTGTCAATTTGCATCTAGTAGCCATCGGTGTTCCCATAGGTTTAGCATCTTCCATGCCAAATGTCTTCAGTACTTCCTTTATGTATTTAGATTGTGTGATGAATATGCCATCACTCTCCTGAATCACTTGAAGTCCAAGAAAGAACTTAATCTCTCTGAACATAGACATTTCAAATTCCTTTTGCATTTCATCAGCAAATGCCTTGCAGACAAGATCTAAGCCACCAAAGATAATATCATCAACAAATATTTCAGCAATGCTAATAGTATCATCAGTATCACCTTTCACATACAGATTGTTGTTTTCACTTGTTCTAACAAATCCAGTACTTAACAAGTAAGTATGCAGTCTTTCATACCATGCTCTCAGTGCTTGATTTAGTCCATATAAAGCTTTATGTAATCTACATACCATGTCTTTATTGTTGGGATCAACAAATCCTTTAGGTTGTTCAATGTAGACTTCTTCTTCAAGTATACCATTCAAAAATGTTGACTTCACATCCATTTGATAGACTTTGAATTTCTTATGTGCAGCATATGCAAGTGGCATTCTAAGTCCTTCTAATCTAGCAACAAGTGCAAATGTCTCACCATAGTCAATGCCTTCTTCCTATGCATATCCCTTGCATACTAATCTAGCTTTATTTCTTGTGACTTCGCCATTTTCATTCAATTTATTCCTGTATATCCACTTAGTACCAATAACATTCTTATCTTTTGGTCGGGGTACTAAGGACCAAGTTTTGTTCTTTTCTATTTGTTCTATTTCCTCCTTCATTGCATTAACCCATTCTTCATTCTCTAATGCAACTTTCACAGTTTTAGGTTCAAACTCACAAATTAGACATGTACCTTGTCTTGTTTTGCTTATGGTTTGCATTCCAACATGTTTGTCTCCAATGATTTGTGTTTTAGGATGATGTCTCCTGAAAAAACTAGCCAAGACTTGATTTCTCCTTTCTTGTTCATCCTACTCAGGGTCATTTCCTTGCTCGAAAACTTCATGTTCATCAGTTTGTGGTGCTTGTTGTACTACATTGTTTCTCTGTTGACCGGTTGTTACAGCTTGCGGTGTTGGTAGATACTCTGGATGTTCAATGTAAGTGAATCTACCATAATCTTTTGATTCCTTTGTACTTTCCTCTATGTACTTGTCATCGAACTCATCAACACGAACATTAGTACTTTCAACAATCTTATTTGTAGCCTTATTCAAACATTTGTATGCTTTACTTGTAGTGGAATATACAAGAAATATTCCTTCATCTCCTTTAGAATTAAATTTTCCATTTCTCTCATCTTTCAAGATAAAGCATTTACTTCCAAAAATTTTGAAATAACTTACAGTAGGTTTGTGTCCAAACCATAGTTCATAAGGTGTTTGGTTGGATTCCTTCTTTAGTTGTACTCAGTTAAGAACATATATAGTTGTGCTAACAACTTCCCTCCAATATGTCTGAGCAAAATTCTTCTGTATCATCAATGTTCTAGCATAATCAATTATAGACCTATTCCTTCTTTTAGCAATGTCATTTTGCTAAGGTGTCCTCAGTGCAGATACCTGCCTCTGGATTCCATGCTCATTGCAAAATTTAGTAAATTCATCAGAGATAAATTCACCTCCTCTATCAGATCTTAAGCACTTTATTTCCTTACCAGTTTCTTTCTCTACCTTAGCTTTATACCACTTAAACATTTTGAAAGCTTCAGATTTCTCTTTCAAGAACATAACAGTCATTAGTCTAGTGTAATCATCAACAAAAAGAATAAACTATCTATCACTAGAACAACTCTGAGTTCTCATAGGAGCACACAGTTCGGTATGAACCAGTTCAAGTGTCTTCTTTGTTGAATAGTCCTTGCTTTTAAAACTAGACTTGGTCATCTTACCTTTCTGACATTCATGGCACATGGCATGATTAGGTTTTGTCAAGTTAGGCAATCCTCTAACTCTTTTCTTTCTACTAATCTTGATCATGTTGTCAAAGTTCACATGGCATAACCTTCGGTGCCACAACCAAGCATCTTCATCCTTTATTAACAAACAAGAAGAATGATCTATATCAAGATAGAATAGATTACCTTTGGATTGTGTACCAATTCTGACAAGTCTTCCTCCATCATCATAAATCTTCACCTTTTTGCTCTCAAAAGCCAGTCGGTGGCCTGAATTGTTCAACTGAGCCACATTTATCAGATTATAGTTCAGTCCATCTACCCAATATGCATTTTCACATTGTAATCTATCATTGATCATCAATGAGCCTTTACCTCTTACCATACAAGGTGCATCATTTCCCATTCTCACAGATCCTCCATTATATTCAACAAGATGATCAAACTTCTCTACATCACTGGTCATATGATGTGTGCAGCCACTGTCTATGATCCATGTATCATTTCAGCTTACTTTAGATATCAGTGCTATCTCTTCATGTTTCTCTTCCTCTTCTGAGTCATCTTTCATAGCAACAAATACAACTTCTATATCATCATTAGAATCAGATTCAGTTTCAATATCTTTGGCTATGTAACATACCTTTTTTCCTTTTTCATCTCGGTTGTCTCTGTTGTTGTGTCGGTAACCTCTGTTGACTCTTCTTCCATAGCTTCCTTCAGATCGGTCTTTGGATCTATCATCATCTTTCTTCTGTGGACATCTAGCAGCGATGTGACCGACTTCTTTACAATTAAAGCATGCTAAAGGTAGCTTACCTCTATACCTTCCTTTTCCTTTGGGCAATCTTCTGGCCATAAGTGCTTCAAGCTCATCAAGTTCATCATCGGTATTGTCATCACTATCACAATTCTAACTATTCCTGCTAGACTTTCCAATCTTCAGAGAAGACATGAAAGTGGATTCAATAGAAGGAACAACACTGTTATCAAAATAGTTTAATTTGAAGGTTGTAAGTTTACCAATCAGAGTGTCAAGAGTGAGGTTGGATGTAGCTCTTGTTTCATGAATTGCATAAATCTTGATTGCATAAACTGGTAGCAAATTTTTGAGAATCTTGCTTATCATTGTTTCATCATCAATCACTCCATCAGATGCTCTAATAGCATGTACCACCTCTTTGAGTCTATTTTAATATTGGACAATGTTATCACCTTCTTTCATTCTCATATCATCAAATTCGCCTCTCAGACTTTCAGCTCGGGCTCTTTTGACATTCAGATCTCCACTATAGATTTGTGCTAATTTATACCACATTCCTTTGGTAGTTGTGCATGTCTTGATATCTTCAAATTCAGCATCGGTACAAGCAGCAGCAAGTTCCATCATAGTAACATTATGTTCATGCTTATCCTTTAGTTGATCAATAGTTAGGGGACCAGTGGGTGGTTGCATGTAGCCATTTTGCATTAGATCTAGTGCTGAGTTCCCAATTCCAGATATGTGCAGCTTCATTCTGCTTTTCCATACTGTGAAGTTCTCTTTATTCAGTTTCGGTACTTCCCTCTTATACATCTTGAGACCTTTATGCTTAAATCCTTAAAAATCTATTCCAAGCAACGTAGCTCTAATACCAATTGTTAGAATAACTGAGAGGGGGGGTGAATTAATTATCTAGTGTCCCAATACAATATGTATAATTCAAAACAATTTCTTCAATTTCTGCTCGTCGATAAGCAATAATAACTCTTACTGTCTCTGCTTTTACTGATTACCAGTCTAATACTTAGAATTGTTTACCAATCAAATCTAATCTGTAACATGCAAAGTATGATAACAAATAAATATCACAATCAACACATAACACAAGAGATTTAACGTGGAAACCCTATAAAGGGAAAAACCACCTGGGACCAGCAATCCAAAATTGTTCACTCTTCTGAAGTGAGGTCAGTTAAGACCCAACCCTGTTAAAGGTTACAAACACACTGTCAGGTGTGACCTTGTTAGAGGATTTTAGACTAGAAGTTATCATCCAACTAGCATTCACTATGGGGTTGATAGGATAAAAATGTTCATTCTATGAATGATACATCATAAGACTTTCAGAGTCCACTCGGTTAAGAGATTTAGACTATATACAATGGTTAAATATGTAACAGTAAAATGACCTGCCTTAATACAACTTCAATTGCAAATTACAGATCAATATTCGGTCCATACAAATCCTTCTGATCAATAATTCACTTCAGATTCAATACTGTATCAACTTACTATCTGTCAGTAACTGCTATTTGTAGCTCGATAATTTCTCTGCAGCTCAGTTCTTACTAACCAGTATGATCAGAATGCATGAAAACCTTATTCATGCGATAATCCTGTAGCTTCTTCTTCTTCCGGCCTTTTCATAAAGAAATTTTGTTCTCTTATATAGATATGTAAATCATTTTCTTCTCCACCATCAGATTTTGCCGCTTAATCACATTCATAGATTTTGTCACTTAAAACTTTCTTGGTACTTGTGTCAATAACATGTTTCAATTTGCTCCATTAGATCTTCTTTGAATTTTGTAAGTCGTTGATCTGTGTAACAAACTTTATCTGTTACCTCGATGTTATACTCTTGCCAGCTCATCAATCTTATCGGCTAAACTAATCATTTAATTCATTTTGTTTCGCTTGGTTAACAAAGAATGCATCGATGAACACTACTCGATTAATACTGCGGTCGGTATACACTACACTCCGTCGATGTATACTAGAAATGCTTCATTTATCGACAACACTGCTTTGTGTCTTTCAGCTCTATACTTCATTATAGATGAATGCAACATAATGAAGTCAATATCATCAAGTCATAGACTCATCAACAAGTTACTCAATGTGTTCCTTACCCTCATCTGTCATGTACATCTTTCCTCATGTAGATTTCTCTGTTCTTCATCTCTTTTCCCTTTTTCTTCAGATGTCTCGGTGTAGTAACTTACAAGATAAGTGTTGTCAAACTAGTTGACATCAATGACAACATAATATTGATTTAATCATATTACATATCTAATCAGCAACTTCTCAGTGATCTTGCAATCACAGATCCTTCAATTAGATTCCAAATCAGTTGTAGTCCAACACAAGTTATGTGTCACTATTAGTCTTTGGACTTGGTCATTTCGTGTCTTTCAATGTCTTTTTCAACTTTCCATCATGAACTTAAACCTAATCCTTAAACACCTTTTTGGATGACAAAACACTCTTATATAATGGATTAATGAATGTTATTCTAACAATAAATAGATATATATATGTTTCATGTATTTGTGCATGCTAATGGAATGATGCAGGAACAATTAATGGAGTAGCTCAATTAAAATGTCACTCAAGAAGGATCATGTCATGATAACCAAGTCAAGACAATTTAGCATGCACCGACATTTGAAGAATTCAATCATGGATTGATTATAACTCATTGGAGAAAGTCAAAGGAATTCAATGGTCACTCTTAATGTGGAACAAATCCAGGAAGTAGTGGATAAACTATATTTACTCTCCATGTAAATGGATAGTTGATTGTTCCTAATTAGTTGGATGGTTTTCCTTCTTCCTAGTTCTGCAATAATTCCTATCTGCCTATTCCTTTAGGTGTTGATTGGTTAGTTAGTTAGGTTGTTAGTAGTTTTTTTTAAATAAGGCTCTAGAACTTCTTTGAAGGTTAGATATATAGAAGTAGAAGCAGAACTCAATGTAATATAGCCTTCTAGTTTTTAGTTCAAGTATAGTTTCAGTTTATGATGTATAACAACATTTTTGGATGAATAAATAAAATAATGATATTTTGAGTTTATAAAGTTTAGTTGAGCGATGGATATACTCATCCAAGGGGACCCACTTTGTGAGTAATCCCTTTCAATTTTAGCAATAATTTAATTTTATTTGAAGTAGTTTTTCAGAGTTGTTTGTTCGTACAACCATTGGAAACAATTTCCTATGATTATTTCTGCAGCCAAAGCAGATAGAGTAATTTCCTATTTGACTATCCTGAATATTGTTGTAGTTACTTGCATGATTTTAGCTCTAGCAATAAATTTTGTTTAGCATTTGAGTTACTTCATTTACAAGCATTTAATTTTCAACATTGTTTCCTTTCAAGTTGTAGGACAACATGGCTCAAGTAGGGAGTTAGTGCACATACAACATGATAGCCCATTTCAGTACACATTGCTTGGGTTAACAAGTAAATGGACCTTCTCTATGAGAGAGATAACTTCTTAGCATGGATGTCCAATCCATGGGTTGAGTTTTAAAACCTAGTTATTGATCTAATTGGGAAGTCAAATAGGAGGATTTATCTCTATAAGGAGATTTTGAATCCTATCATCATTATTCATATGCATTTTAGCAGGTTGGGAAGGAGTGTTCTCATATAGGTCTTCATCTTTCTCAGTGCTTTGTTAGGAGATAGATCATGAATGAAATGCATAACATCATCTTGTCTCAAAAAATATTAATGGAAATGATAAGATGTAGGAGATGCAGGAGGATCTAGAATGATGTGTACTAATATTTCCTCTTGCACCAATGTATATTTGTAAGGAGAGGATCCATTACTACTCTTTAATGTTTCATATCTATTGGGGAGATCATTCATAAGAGTTTTGATGTATAAGTGTGATTCATTAATGCTTCATCTATAGAAAATGTGTTATTTAGGTATAGAAAAGTTAGAGTAACATTAAGAAAGGTGTTTATAACATCATCCTCTTGCTTCAAAATATCCTTATGAGTAAGATGATATTTAGGAGGGACAAAAATTACTCATTAAGGCCTCATCTCTAGAGGGAATTTCATTGAAATACATAGAAAATGGAGTATCACTAGGAGAAATAGACATGATATCATCCTATTACACCAAATGATCCTCATAAGGGAGATGCATTTTACATTGTTCATTAAGGACTTTTTATTATGAGGGAGATCTATAAAAAGAAATTTCAATGATGTCTTCTTGCACCACAATGTATTCAAGGGTGAGATCAAATTTGGGAAAGGGTTAATCATAGCCATGGATGAAAGGAAGAACTAGATTGTCACTAGCTTGAAAAATATGGACAAGTACTTTAAGCTTCTCATTACCCAAAACATGAATGGTATTGACTTGATTAATCTCTTTATTCTCCAAAGTTTTATTTGTAGAAGGGAGGGTATCAAGGATATCATCTTGTTCTTCCAAAGTGTATCCATGAGTAGGGTAAACTTTAGGAGAGGGACAAACATATCTCATCAATGCCTCAACTCTAGAGGGAAGATTATTGAAATGAATAGAAGATGAAGTATCATTAAGGGAATTTTCAATCATATCACCCTATTCTATAGAAATAGCATTATATTGTATGAAGGTATTCTCATGCAGAAGGTACATATTAAGAGGATAATTAGCATATTTTCCAATTTCCATCTCAAATAGGGAGATCATTGAGAGAAGTGTTTGAAACATTTTCTTGCATCAATATGTCCTCATTAGGGAGATAAACATTGGGAGAGGAATCATTGAGAGCTTCATAAAGAGGATTGTCATATATCTTAAATCCTTGTAGCCTAAGAGAATAATTTTGTGCCAAAGTATCTTTGTAAGGGATATTATTGATAGTCTTCTCTAGAATGTCATAATGAGTAGGATAAAAATTAAGCATATCAAAGTAATAGGTATTGAATGACTCATCAAAGGTTGTAAATTCTTGTAAAAATAAAAATGACATGTTTCTAAACTAAGAAAAGAAACTTGCAATGAAAAAATCCAATCCAATAAAACAAAGTATAAATAGACTAATCTAAATGCACATAACAATGCATGAAAATAACTATTTTGTATTTTTATTATTTTGAAATATCAAAATATCAAAATGCAATACAATAATGAACTATATCTCTAAATGATAAATGATAAAGTAAGAGTATAAATGATAAATTTAAAAAATGATTGCAAATAGGACTCAACTAAGAGAATATGGATTAGATTTTAAATTAAATCAGAAATAAGCATGACGACATCGGGTTCACTAAAATTTAAGGTGAGGAATATGGTTCTCTAGGTCACATGGACAAACTAAGAAGCTTATATCTATTTCCTCTTACATTGGAAGGAAGATGATCCACTAGGATCAAGAAGGCTTAAGTGCTAAGTGGATTTAATGATTCTTTACTTTGGGGGTCTATGAGTTTTCAATAAAGATTGAGAAATACAAGATCTAGGGCTAAAGAGGAAGAAATGGTGATTTTATGCATGAACAGGGTGATTGGAACTAACAGAAAAATTTGGGAAACACATAGGGAAAACATAGATAGTAACTAACCAGCATATATTAAAGAAGGAAATGATTGTCTAGAAAGGGGCTTGCCTAAGTCAAACCCTAAGTCAAACCTCGGTTTAGGAATTAACATTGAAATTGAAATGAAATATTTGTGAAAGGAAATCATGTTGATATGTAGTAGAGGCTAGATTTGAGAATTATGATGTCGTATACCTTGATAATAGAATGCTCTTTGAATCTAATCACGTGTTGACGCAATAACATAATTCCACAAAAACCTAAAAGAAAATCATCAAAGACATGCTTGCATGAAGGTTGTTGAAGCTTGCTACAATGAAGAATATGGTGGGATGAAATACATTAAATGCTTGAAATTTCCCTTGAGGACTTGAAATGTGAAAGTAGTTCAGAGCTCTAATTGAACTTGTGATATTTTAAAAATGAGGGAGGGTACCTTGTTTATATATCTCTTTGGACCATTTCGAGGTGTTAAACTTGAAGGAAGATGACACGATTTTAAAACCCTGCTAAAATATTATATATAATAGTTGCATGGTTTTAATTTGGGGTTGAACATTGGGGAATAGGGTGACCAAGTGACCTTTTTCCCTCTAATGCAGTCCCAAATTGGGAACATATGTCCTATTTAGAGATAAGATGTTGGAATTACATGTGAAATTAGGCTATGTTGAACAAAATTGAATGTGGGAGTCTATACATGCTAAAATAGGGCCTATGGAAGTGATAAATTGCATAGGGATTATATTTAAGATGTTGAACATTCTTTATCAAAATGGGAAACTTATGGTAATAACAACTTAGGATCAAGAGTAGATACCATATGAATACTTCTATTCAAGAATTATTGTATGTTGGAAGATATTGGTTGTTTTTCGACCCTCTCCAGGAATTCAAACGTGTCCACATGACCAATCTCTATGGCCTTGATTTTATCACTATTGGATGGTGTGAAGGGTTTTGAGACCGAATTTTGGAATTTGTACATAATGGCCTTCTTGTTGGGAGAATGATCTAACATCTAGAAATAGTCTATAGTACTACCTAGTTTAATGAACTTAAGAACTCAAGTAGCATGTCTTGTCCTTCTACCATACTAGATACTTTTGCAAGTTTTCAAAAAAAATATTCCTCTACTTCTAACCCCTTGTTGGACTACAAATCATGACCCTTTGTCAAATTGTTCTTTATCTATTTCTCAAACTTATTGTCAGTTTAGACCCACTATTAGTAGTCTTTGTCCACCCAAAGTCATTAGGACTCTCCTCATCATTTGTCCAACCTTCTATTACCTACACATAAATAATTAAAAATAGAAATAATGTTAAGAGATTAAAGTTCCTAGATAGATGTTTCCTCTTTCTATATATTATGTCATTTAGCCATGCTCTCCATTCTTCTTTTTTATATGTATATTTTCCATAGCTTTTTGCCCTATCATAGACTAGATCAAGAATCCATTTTCCTCTTCATACCTTTCACATTCAGTCTTCACACTATCATTCTCTTTTATAAGGACTTCTTTTTCACTATCAAATGCAAGCCCTCCAAAGATCTCCACTTTTTTTGTTGCTTCATATATAAGGTGAATAACTTTCCTAGCTACAATATCTTGCACCACATATTTTGATCTTTTAAATATTTTCTTAATTTACAATAAATTTGTGGATTACTCATTGTCTCCAATTACAACTACTTAATTACCTAGCTAGATTGTTTACACATTTTAGAGGTTACATAAATTAGGATTAGATATTTATTTGGCTAAATGGTACTTAATAGAAGAATATAGTGTGCTAAAATATTATGAATCAAGACTCCTGAAAAGTGATGGCATGGATATTTGAAGGTCTACCTCTGGAGGGCTATCTTAGGATGAGGGATCATACCATGAAATTAGGTGGAAGGGGGTAGATTGTTTTTGGTATGAGGCGTTGGAATGAACATTACATAATATAGATCCTAGGCCCATACTTGCATTACCTTCTTGAAATGATGTGTAGGAGGAGTTGATGCTAGGGATTCAAGGTGGTCCTTTGTACTTATAATCAACATGGGAGATGGTGCTAATGAAGTGCTAGTTCCAAGGAGGACAAGTAATATGGGTAAAATAACGATTAATTTCTTATGTTTTTTCAATTTTTTTAAAGAATACTTTAAAATTTAAATACCTAGAAAAATTTAGTAACTAGGGTGATTGGTAAGGATTTATAATACTCCCAAATGTGGGAATAACAGGTTAATTTGTATCTAGGACTAAGTGGTTGTATAAATGCAAACAATTTGTCAGGCATAAGTTGTAAATTTTATTTTGATATCAATATATGGGTGTGGCTTGGTAGAGTCATATCAATCGATAAAAAACATATTCTTTATAAAAAAACATTCATTTCTCAATTATGGGGCAAGAAATTGGTGATATTAGAAGTTCAGCACACATTCAAGACATTTTACTCATAAAAAGTAGATTTTAATAGGCCAATAATAATTAAGAACACAATGAGCAGGAGATGAAGTGTAGGAGGTAACACGTGAGGTTCTGCATTTCCACAGGGCAAGTGCTCTACTCCAGAGAACAACAATGATGAAGATGACGATGATATTTCAATTTCTCTGTGGGAGTGGATTAGTGCTTCTTCTTCCTTTGTCTAGATTGTTTTGTGTGCCTCCTCCAGAATGGAGTCAATTTGGTACTAGTGGTTTGGGGTTTTCTATGTAGAAGGAATGGCTTTTGTGCTTGGGTCAGCTATGGTCTGATTAGTTTTACAACTCTTGGATTTCTCTATTTTAGATGGGGAGTAGATGTTTTGGATTTCAACCTTGAGGAGGCTATTTTTCTAATGGATTCAACTAGTTTTGGAAGCACCATTGTTGGTTCTAACTATGTGATTTTTGTGCATTGGGTCCCCTATTGGGAACCAATTTCTTGTGGCTATTAATGGGGAGGGGAGAGATGTCTGAAATGTAGAGATTACAACATGTTGGGCGTATCTTGAGACTACAAGGTTCCTAGGCTCCCTCCCTAATGCTTTTATTCCTTTTCTTGTGGGTAGTGGTTGTATTTTGGAATCTATTTCAGATAGAGGTAAGGTGGTTTTGGTCAATGATGGAACCCCCTTGGGTGGTGTTATCTATTTCAGATAGAGGTAAGGTGGTTTTGGTCAGTGATGGAACCCCCTTGGGTGGTGTTGTATTTATTTTCTTTGATCTTTGTTGGAGATTGTGTAGAGAGGGTCCTCATGATCCTTCTTTGATGATTTTGTTGTTACAACTTGTATCATCTTAAAATGGAAGCACTTCCATCTTGGTAGGTTTAGCACCCTCATTTAGTGCATTTTCATGATAGATTTGCATTTAGGATGCATCTACACTTGATTCTTCATTTCTAGGTGAAATTAGGGTAAGGATCCTAAGGATTATCCTTGATTTCCTTCTTTATGGCTATATTTTCTAGGTAGGACCTATGCACTGATCCTCCTAGCCTTCATCACATTACTTCTAGGCCTCTGTGCCCTTTTCCAGCATTCTATTTTGTTTTCCCATCATTCTAAGTCTCTGGTTGACCCAAAAAATTCACTGAAACTCTAAGTTGACTGGCCTAAAACCTCAAGTGAAGGTCGAGGTCGACCCCGACCTTTGTCAGGTTTTGGTTCCCGCTTTCAAATTTGGATCATAGCGGGGCCCTAAATTAAAAATGGGCCTTCAGATCCGAATGCAGAAGGGTTTTTATTCAAAATTCATTTAATAAATTTCCTCCTTAGTTGGCTATTGTGATTGGACCATAATTCAAGGTGAAATTTGAATTAGGGGCCCTTACATTGCCCAAGGAACTTTTCCTTGAAATCTCTATATAAGCACTCTCTTTTGCCTTCATTTCAACAAGCAAGAAGCAACAAGAAACAAGAAAAGTAACAAGAAAGAAGTTATGAGGAGATGATGATGCAAGATTGCAAGAGGATGCTATAGGAGAACAAGATATGATGATTCCTTGATGCAAGCAAGCATTTTTGTGGACAAGTTAATGTGGACATTCATTTGGAGCAAGAAAGATTCCTTCTTCCTTGATCTACCATTTTCAACATTCAAGCATTCTAAAGATACAATCATGGGGTAGCAACTATGGATTGTGAGTTTGGTAGGAGTACTTTAGCCTTGGGGGCTTAGTATGCTTTCTTTATCATATTCAAATCTATGCATTGCTCTCTCATTTCAATTCATGCTAGGGTTTCAATCTAGAGGATTAGATCTTGGCATTGCACACTCAAAGCTCTTCCTACGAGCAACACACACACATAATCTATTACATCCATCTATTCATGGAGGTGGAAATCACCAAAACAAGGGTTTGACTAAGGCAAAACCCTATATAGCCACCCCAAAACACCATTTTTAGATATATACAGTTGTTGTTTCAGGAGTTGCAGAGCAGATTTGGATACCCTTTTCGACAAAATTTCAGGATCCACGAACAGATTTTTTGTCAAAGCAGTACAGGTCAAGGTTGACATAAAGGGGTCAAGGTCGACCTGGTTTAGAAAAGAAAAAGATTTTTGGGTTTTCTCTGTCTCTGTGTTTCTATTGCAGACGTGTTTGCAAAATTTCCACAAACATGATACAGACACCAGAAAATAGGTATTTCCAGATCTGCTATGTTATGAGGTATGTATTTCATTTTATCTATTCTTTGCAAGCATTTCTAGATTTATATTCCTTATTATCAAAATTTTATGTTTTTGTTAAATATTGGTTTAGGGTCTCTTTTATGTGCAAACCCCCATTGTTCTAAACCCTATCCATATATTATACACCTAAACACAACTAATGGTTGTCATTGCACCAAAAGGTCGACCTGTTAATGCCTGATACAACCACTAGACTTATAGAAGATACATGAGGTTGTTAAACCATATCACGAATCCCAAAGGGGGACATTGAAAGTTAGTCCAATAATCCCCCCTCCCCGTCACCCGAGGGGATTCAAACCTGTGACCAAGCTCTGATACCACTTGTTACAACTAGCGGTTGATGTTTCACCAAAAGATCGACCTATTAATGCTCGATACAACCACTAGACTTATAGAAGACACGAGAGGTTGTTAAACCATGTCATGAATCCCAAAGGGGGACATTGGTGGTTAGTCCAACACTTTCTACTCCCTTCTCCCCTATAGAGAGGTTTGACTCTTGATGGGGTTGTGTTGCAATTATTGGTTGTTTGGTTCACTTCAATTTGATTCCTTTTTCTTGAAGTGGCTATCTTGATGGGGTCATTTAATCCTTACTCTCTACCCACACTTTGGTTGGTCTTATGGAGGTGGATAGTGCTCTTGTGGGTCTGTTGTTTTGGTTCTTATAGACTTGGAGCCCTGTTATGGTTATATTTGACTTCACCCTAGATGTTCCTCCAAGGTCTTCAATTAAGGAGGAGACTAGAAGTTTTTGAAGTGGATTTTACTAGGGTCTTTCCTTAGAGTTGGATGGATCAGGTTGGAAAACGGTTCCACGACTTGTGAGTGTGGATTTTGTTACCCAAATTAGAATGTTTTATTGTTGTTGATCCTATTGAGGTGGTTTCAGTGACATAGTACTTCTTCTATCTTTGTGGGGCCTCTATGGTCAACACTAGTGTCCTATATCTAGTTGTGGTAAATGTTGAAGATGGGGTCTTGTGCTCCTATGTTGCAGGGTTTATCGTCATGCGGGAGGCCTAGATTTGGGTCTCTAACTTTGGTAGAGGGATTGTGTTTATAGATATGGCTATTTCTAGGATTAACCTTTGTGCTAATGACGATCCTTTGAAGGAGGTTGATGAAGCTTTTTTTTATGGTGGCCACCTCTTGGTTTCCTTTCGTGTCTTGGTATGAGGGTGTGAATGGTTTAATTGGTAGGGTATTCTCTCCCTTTTGTTGTGGCTTGAGGGATATTTCTACTAATGTTCATTTGGCTAGAAATGATCAGGCCTTCCAATGCTATGTTTCCATCTACACTCATTATAGTCTTATAGAAGTGGAAATTGTCATTGAAGGTTGAGCAGTGGTCCTTTTTTGATGGTTGTGGTCTTGCAGATCTAGTTTGTGGTCTCAGTTGTGCACAACCTAGGATTTTCTGTAAAGATCCTACTAAGGTGGAGTCACTTGGTCCCTACCTAGACACAATTATCCTATTGAGTTAGATGATGGTGGAATCTGTACTCACATCTGTCCTATTGAAGTGGACACTACTTATGAAGGTTTGGTGGTGGTTATGTTTTGGTGGCTAAAATCACAAAGCTCCAATTTGAGGTCTCGACTTTGGTCTCACTTGTTGCTCCTTTAGAGTCTCCTATGAAGGTGGAGATTATTTAAGTCCCCTTTTTTTCATCCAAAGTTTCATTTTGAGGTCTTGAGATTGTTTGTCTACCAAGATCCTTACTATTGTCTTTTATTGAGGTGGAGACATTTTATGGTTTTGGCATCTTTTGAAGTGGTAAGTTTACCCCACTCTTGTAGGTTGTTAGTAAATTGTTTCTTGTTCTATAAGTAGACTTTTGGCCATGTGTTGTTAATTTCCTTTTTGTCCTATGTGTTGTAAGTGGCTAGTTATGGCCTCTTGTTCTGTAAGAAACCTTTTGGTTGAGTGTTGTTAATGGTCTATTTGGCCTGTGTGTTGTAAGTGACCAATTGTGGCCTTTTATGGGCCTTTGTTCCTGAGGGTGAGTACCCTAGTATTGCTCTTCATAATAATTAAAAAATTAAGAATATAATCTTTATCAAGCAATATTAATTCGTCAATCATAAATCAAGTATGTCTAGATCTATTATATTTACTTTCATAACTTAAGATTTAATATCAAAATTCAATAATCAACAAAATTACATACAACCCTCAATTATAAATTTATACTAAATTTGGTTGACTCATAAGTATATATTTTGATTACATAAGACTAATTATCAATATGTATGAGAGGCTTTTGGATTAAATTGTGTGTGCAATTTTTACCCTCAACATTTCAAATCATGCTCCATGATCCATCGTCACTCTCATTTTTTGCTCTCCCATCCTGATGAGGGATCATGGAGCATGATCTAAGACATTGATGGTAAAAGTTGCACACATAGTTTAATACAAAAGCCTCCAATACATATTAATATGGACTATGGAAACTTTATGCATCTAACTAATTATCAAGCAACCTTGCTCCCAATATAAAACAAAATATATCTTACATTCATTGTACAATGGCACCACAGATCTTATCCATATCATAAAAACAAAAGAGATAAGACTATGATTTTGTTCATGTCAATGTACACTACTATTTTTATTTGTATTTTTTTTAAATGTTAAATTTTTTTAAAATTTGATATCTATTAACAATTTTTAAATCTGATATCTATTAGCGTCCTTTACATAAATTTGATTTATAAAATATAAATACGCTAATGTAAAAAATTAAACACAAATTTTAATTAATAATTTATATTATATTAATAATCATTTAATTAACTTGAACTAATTTTGTTTAAAATATTTCTAATATAAAAATTAATTCTAATAATTATTTAAATTATTACCTATACAAAACATATTAATAGACATTTTATTATAGAGCATAGGACTATTTCATTTCTCTTAACCACTATTTATTGTACTTAATAATATATAAATTTAAAGTCATAAATTATGCCTAGTGCAAACGTAGACTTTGCCAACCTTACTATGCACTCGAAATTGGCTAAATCAAACACTTCTTTGAACCTTCCGAATCCATTTGTCTTCCGGCATGAGACTAAAATCTAACTCTTAATTGCATTTACAACACTCGGAATTGTTTGTGAATCTAAGCCAAGCTTCAGGAACTTGGATGAGAGCCAGAGCAACAGTTTACAGGGAACTTTCTTTTCTGATACAAATTTTGAGAATTTAATATGCAGAATGCTGCCCAGGTTCCTTCTTGGTCCAAATCCTCAATTATAGGATAGTTCACGATAAAATCCTGGCTGAAGATACATAACATACTCATCTTAGAAACTTCAAGCTTCAGCAGTTTATATAATTGAAAACACATTTTTTTGGAAGAAAACTGAAAGCAATGACATGAAGAAATGATATGCAAGCCACATAAACAGTGTTAGTTTCCATGGATTAACCACATCTGGAAGCTAGGGTTTCTCAATGCAGTGGGCTTCTTCAGATGGGTTTTTTATATGCTCTTTATTAGGATTTGGGTATGATTCATTTTTCTCAACATTTTCCTTTATCCACGCTTTTGTGCGTGAGATTCTTAGGCTAGCTGTGATACCCTGATATTTTCAGTAAACCAGCTAAAATTGGAACCTAATTCCTGTATGCTTCTTATTAAATTTGAGTGTGGGTTACACACAACAAGCAATCAGTACATAACTCAACGAGAACTACGGCTGTTTGAAAAAAAAATACAATTGTAATTAAAATATGGCTTACCTGCAAGAGCATGGAAGGTGCATTCCTGGTGTCGATTCTATTTCTGTTTTTTGGGGCTGCAGGTCTGTTGGTGATATCCCCAAAGGCGCGCTTTTTCCCTGATGCACGCAATGAAAATTCAGCAGATGGAGATGGAGATGAGCTCTTCGGTTGGACTTCTAAGAAGCCAGATTTCCTTTCCCATTGATCTGATTTTGGATGAATGTTGCCATTAACATTTTGAGAGTCTGACATAGTTTTCCCAATTGGTTGCTCAGGAGATGGCATGGGTTCTGTTGAAGAAAGATGAGTACTTATTGGGCTAAATTTAGTACTCTGAATCCTCTGTTCTAGGCCAGGTGCCGTCTCACAAAGCTTGTGCATGAGACCATCCTTGTGCTTCAGCTGGAGACTGTACTCCTGTTTCAGAGACATACGATGGGTGCCAACTTGCTTCTCCATCACAGAGGACTCCATTTTCACACCATCAGGGTCCTCTTTTAAAGTTTGGAGGTTACTCTTCAGTTCTTGAATGTTGTCTTCCTCAGGATGTTGTTCCTCCGCTTGATGAGGATTGTTGGACAACTCGGGCATGGGAATATACTCAGTACAAGGTGAAGTGAGCACGCGACATGAACATGAACAAGATGGAGTAGAAGCTATTCTTTGGTTTTCCATAGTAAGTAGCCTTTGTTGGAGCTGATCATTCTGCATTCTTAATTTTTTAATCTCATTTTGCATTTCAATCAGCAGCCTGGACTGTTCAGTTTGGGTTTCAGGTTTCTCCAACCCTTCATTTGCTACGCAGACCTGCAATATCATAGAACCTCCCATCAAAGATCTATTCCTTGACCAGTTCCAAATTCACCTAAACGGTTAAAATATATAAATTGAATAAATCTGGTCATAGCTTACTCTTGTGCGAATTTCTTTTGCCCGATCTGCCCAGTGAAGAGTGTTCTGTGTTTCAGAATAAGATAAATGACTTGGACTGATATTTGCAATCATGGCAGTTTGACAAGCTCCGCCTAAGGAATCCTGTAATTACTCAAGCTCTAAGTAAGTTATCATTGAAGAACTTTGCCCGGAAATATCACAAAGAAACTTAGCACTTCTGATAAAACTGTCAAAACCTCCTTAAGCAAATATGGGGGCACTTACATTAACAGCTAAGGGATGTTAATAGTTCCTTGGTTAAGGTCAAGGAAGTTTCCTACGCCTCACAGTCATGCCATGCAGTGTAAGGGGCTTAGCATGGGCTTTCATAGTTTTTAATATGAAAAAATACCAAATGGTCTGTTCAGTAAGCTCATGGATACTTTTTTAATTAATATGCAAAAATTTATGATCAGTTAGATAGAAGTACACATTCAATTCCAAATACTGGTCAATTTTTGCATGTACATTGTAATGTAGAAATACAAAACTCACAATGTCTTTTCTAGTTAGAAAAAAAAGCGTCTCAGAGATAATATAATTCATACCTTGAGAAGCTGTGTAAGTTTAGAATCTCTGTAAGGTATGTGCCTTTTCCCTTCTACTAGAGCATTTATGCAGCTACTAAGGGCCAATAGGGATTTGTTTATGTTGGCTCCTTCGACAGATCTGGCTGTCCTTTGATCTGTGGCAGTAGCCCTCTCAGATCCTGCCAGATCTACTAGAGATAATTTGCCCGTGCGAGTAGCAGTTCTTGACCCCTCAATTGCTTTGTATTCCACCAGAACCTACAGCAATACATTATGATAGATTCTTTAAACAGCCACCTCAGATTTATCGTACATAAACCCTTTAAGGCAAAAAATTCTCTACTAGAGAACTATACTTGTATAAAGTGCTAACCTGCAAGATGGCATGAGATCGAGATGAAGTCTCATTCATGCGAGTGGACTCTGTAGTTCTGTTCCGATTTCCTTGATGAAGCAATTCCATTACCTGCGAGCCCAATTATAGAAGTTTGTTAGTGATTTGTCTTTTTTCCTGTATATCTCATATTGAAGAGAGAAGTGAACACCATACCTCTTTAGTTGACCGAGCCCTATATTGGGTGACCCCTAGTGAAGATACATTGCCCTGAAATGTTATCAGTTCATCAGGTTTATAAAAGAATTCCGAAGTGTTCACACGAAGTGCTTGGGATAGGACTGTAACAAACCTGCTTATCCTCTCTCAGAACAAGTGGTCTTCCAGGTGAGAGGAGGTCCTTGACAGATTCATTGTAAATCTCAAGATAAGAAAGTAAAATCACTGGCTCAGAGTAACAGTTCTGCTGCTCAAGTTTTGCAAACAAATCTTTTATTGACATGGCCATCACTCCTGGAGTCTCAACAGTTCCCAACATTGTATAGGTTTTGCCTGCCCCTGTCGCTCCATAGCAAAACACAGATGCATTTCTTCCGTGGAGAACAACATCAACAAGCTCTGCAGTGCTGGACAGGATTCTTTCCAATCAATTATGCCAGGTCATAAAATCTTAGCAAACCCAAAAACGCTTTTAAAATGAAAACTAATCTGAATTAATCTACTTTAGACAAACTGCATATATCTAAAACGTTGTTCTTAGGGGAAGACATTGTACGGTTGCTAGTTACAATGCTTAACAGCTTAAACAAACTTGATATCACTCCATGTAGGATATCCAATGAAGCTGATAACAAGGCGTCTCTCCATCAAAAAGAACAGAGAAGCAGAGAATATAGAGATACAGGCAAGGGATCAATGCATTCTACTCAGAAAAGTCATCATATCAAGCTAGCATCTCTATAATTTTCTTCAGGTGTGATAATCATTGACCATTAAGTCACAGGCCATTGATTAGAACCATGGTCAAAGGATTTTCCTAACAGGGGATGCAGGGATACAGGGATGGGGTTTAGGGTTAGTGATGCGGAGCCGAGAGGATCTGCTTGTGAAGGCACTTCTCTAGTCCTCCAACCTAGGATCACACTCATGAACCCACCCACTCTCGAGACCTATCAATGGTCCATCAATCTTCAAGACTGATATCTCTTCCACTAGGTTCCACATACTAAACACACTCTCTTAACTTAATCACCCATTCACATTCAAAATAGGATCAATACAATGATCCACACCATACACACTTCAAGTTCTTTCAACATAAGGATAAATCTGCAACTAATACTATCATGACAAGACAATCCACATACCCCATGAAACCTTGTTCAATCCTGACCCTCACACGGTCCCCTAGCCCTTATCCAGGCTTCTAACTCTTAAGACAATCCACATACCCCATGAAACCTTGTTCAATCCTGACCCTCACACGGTCCCCTAGCCCTTATCCAGGCTTCTAACTCTTAAGACCACTTCATAAGGCTTTGTCCTTATTATACATGCAGATTTGAATCATTAAACTATTTGATCAAACAAAACACATACATGCTGTCTAAGTCTCGACAGTCATCAAGTATCCCTGCTTCCCTACGTAGCAGACCTCTGGCTATGCACTCCTTCACTACCAATCATTTGAACACTTCCAAGACTCACCCATGCACATTTTAAATCTATCATATCCCTTACATATACCCTATATGAGAAAAGTCATAGCCAAACTACCAAGCCACTGTTCTGTCTGGATTGAGACACCCGTACACAGTCACCCATAACGTTTTAACCATATTATATTCCAAAGATCGCTCCGGTGAGGTCCTTCGAAACTTGATTCTCTATAACATACGAAACTTGATTCTCTATAACATATTAAAAGAACGTTGAAATCCAACGGTTGGTTTGAGATTTATGCCCCCCGTACTGGGACCAATTTTCTCTTATTGAAACAGATTTTAAAATTTAAAACTATCTGCACTCAAACCTAAATAACTCCCTCAATATTTAATAAAAAATGATGAGACAAAAACTAGATGGGGCCTGGTTCAAAGCTTAACAATGTCTAAAAACATATTTAGTCCATGCAACTTAAATCTCATGCAAAAGCTCAAAATACAGTGATAGAATTCACTGGCTAAAACACTGTCATACAGAAATTTAAATGTTTTATTCATTTCACTTCCAAACCCAACCACCACTGACTCCCTTCTTCCGTCATCGGCAATACATATTTTAAAAAGATTCACCCCCCAACTAAAACCGATAACTAACTTGGAACTACCCCAAAACTTCCTCACAACTACCTTACTGCTCGGTTACAAGCGAGTTACACAGGTGTTTGACTTTTGGCAACCATTAGATACTTAAAACTTAATATGAGTTTTCATTATATGACCTTAGGTTTTACTATATGACCTTAGGAAACAAAACATTAAATTACCTCCTATACTTAAACCACCAAAACCTTGTAACCCCATACATTTGCCTTATGGGATTCATTTGCCAATCTTGGCATTACATGCACATATGACTTCATTTTTCTTTTGCATTACCTTGATGACTCTAATGGCCATGTTTACATTATTTGAAGACCTTATAGGCCTTTGTAAACTCCATGTGACCATCATATGACCCTAGGATCACCTTGTGATCCAAGTATACCACGTCCTTCAATAGGTGCTCCTGCACCAGTTAGGGGCCAAGGGTTTAAACTTGGAGATGGTGAGGGGACAGTGGCAGAGCGCGTGGTCAGGGAGAATGGCACTGATATACAAATTGAAGTAAAATTGAGATCTTTAAGGCAAAATCTGCAATATAACGTCTTTGTACCTCATGAAAGACAAACTGGTTTTCACAAAGTTTAAAAGTTACAAGCAGTTGTAATGACATGTGCCATATAGCAAGTGACCAGTCACCGTCACCCAAAGGAGATGACAAAGGTGGTGGTGCTACAGGGGAACTTAATAATACCAGTCATCGTCACCCAAAGGAGATGACAAAGGTGGTGGTGCTACAGGGGAACTTAATAATAACAGTCATGAGTCAATCATAAGATGGCACATAGGATATATAACAATTCGATTATGGAATTCACAAATCTAAAACCATGTTAATTTTATTAAAATCATTAAAATCATATTTTTAATTGTAGTGTTCTCCTAACAGAACAAGCCAAAATAAAAAGATTCAAATTCAAACTTATCACATGTATGTTAGATAGGATGTTCAATCCCTGGATCCTGTTCAATTTCTCTATAGATTGTTTTTTATCACTTCGAACTTTAGAGAGGAAAAAATAAATTGATACCTGGTGTTGTAAACCTCTTGTTGCTCAACAGATTGAGGAAAAACTGCATCGAATGTGTAAGTCCGAGTACAATTCCTCTTAGACCTTAAAAAGTCATCCTCGTTTCCAATCTCCTTCAAGAACAGATCTATGTTGTTAACAGTATTAACACAACTGCGGGCACCCAGCTCCTCTTCTTTCTTTGACAGGGGCCTCACCCTGACATAAACCATTATCCTCTGTGTATGTTCAGAAACTTTCCCCTGTTTGCCCTTTCTATTCACATTACCACCTTCAAATTGCCCATCTTCCGACTCTGTCTTTGGACCAGCACAACAGAAACCCTCTAATGGGTTAAAGCGAAGCCTCGAACTTCCCACACTGAAGGAATTGCTTGAAAATGGAGCCAACATTTTCTCTTTTGCCGCTGTTTTTGTGATCCAGCCACACCGATCTGAAGGGCTACTGCTACTCATTCTTTTGTCATACTTAGGCACTGGACTTTTTGCCGGGGAATTCCTCTTCTCTGCTTTAGATGGCTTGGGTGGAAGTTTAGAGGATTCAGCCGGGGACTCGACATTCTTCTCTGAATGACTCTGTGTCAGGGCTTTAAACTTTTCCTTAAAATGAGCAAAACTACTCTTGGCAGCAGCGGCAGAAGAATACATTCTTGGCTGGGAGGAACTGGAATTGGCATGAGAATCAACATCACCATTATTATTGATCTTCTTTGCAGGGGATTTGAGAGCAGTGCTTGACTGTGAACAAGCATAACCTGCCATTTTCATCCCTTCACCTCTCAATCAGACAGCTCAGGCTGTGTCAAAGATTCGACTTTCTGATTTCACTTGTATTTTGTGAATCCAAAGTTTCATCATTTTGATTCCAGATGCAAGCCAAAGATATATTTTGAATTGCTTGCCAATTCTGTTTCGATTATAATCATAATCTCAACTCATAAACTGATCAAAGTCCATTTTGGTTTATTACTATTTATAAGCTCCAGGGCGGGGTGAGGATCCCTTTGTTTGATTACATCTGCAACAGAAATTTGAAGTGTTGGTGGCATCAGTTTCTGGGCGCCCCGTACTGAAGCATTAGGAGGACTGAGCAGCGCAGTATTTCCATTTTGTTCCAACGGCTAGTCCACCCAGCGGCTTATTATACGCTTACGCTTAAATTTCAAAATTTCAAAAACAACGAGCGTTTCAAATTTCACAAGAATTTGTCAACTACTTTACCCGCCACATTAGCTTGAGTGTTGTTGAATTTGACTAATTTTTTTATATAAAATTTAAATTAGAATAAGTTGTTTGGACATTAGGGCCTAATGGGTGCATTCTAAAATGTCCACGATCAGTATAGATATTTTAAATATATCTATTTTTAAAAAAATTATTCGAATGTTTTCTAATTATTATATTTTTAAAAAAATTCTATTTAATTTAAAATTATTTTATTTAATATATATTTTTTTAAAAAATTTATTTTTATTTATTTGAAAGTCATTTTATTTTTAGAAATTATTAAGAATTATTTTAGTTTATTTATATTGTTTAGACTTTTATTTGAAGAGTTATTTTATTTTATTTACATAAGATTTATTTAATTAAAAATTTATTTTTATTTATTTGAAAGTCATTTTATTTTTAAAAATTATTAAGAATTATTTTTGTTTATTTATATTGTTTAGACTTTTATTTGAAGAGTTTTTTTACTTTATTTACATAAGATTTATTTCATAGTTTTAATTTTTTTAAATATATATGAGATTTGTTTAATTTTTGTTAGGTTTTTTTTTTTTTTTTTAATCAATAAACGGCCAAAGCCTTGATTTTATCTATTAAAATTTATCTTTTTACATTTTCCTCCCTTCGTGCGGGCACTGGTAGGAAAGAAAGGGGAAGAAAACCTCCAGTCTGGCCCGAGACTTTTGTCCAGAAACAAATCAAGTTTAGAGTTCCTACAAGCGTAGGATTACAAAGCTCCACTTGATGGAGTCGAAGAGGGCATTCCCTCTTTACTACAGATTAATGGAGGCATACCTCCATGATAGTGAACACAAATATATTAATCTTTTATATACAATGGTCTTTTAAGAAGAACTGATGAGCATTCCCATCCTGTGTCGAACATTTATTTAGATTGAGATTACATATACCTTGCTCTTATCTTTAGAGCTAATGAGCCTTCCTTTAATTTTAACTGTGCTTTTGAAAAATCATGTTATTTTCTCTCATCCTCACTCTTCGAGTATTTGCCTTAGCTTTGATAAGTTCTTGAGCCTCTTTTTCTTTATTTCTGCCTTTTTGGTCTGTTATGCTTTCCCTGTATACTTGCAAAATAGAAAGACACCATGCAACCTCTATTCTCCTAATTTACAGTTAATTAATCATTTTCATGATTCAATCCTCATAAAGCTAGTTCAGGTTAGGTATTGATGAAATTAAGGAATTTCAAATCTTAATCCATGAGTTAGTCTACTAAATAAAACATTACAATCTGAGTCCATTTCTATTGACAGTCATGCTATGAACATAAGAAATTTATGGGCACTTTACGAATCTTTTAATTTGTCATAACATTTTCTGTTTTAAAGATTATCATTTTTGTGATCGATGAGACTTCATTGTAGGTTGGCTTGCCCTTAATATATGATGATTGTTTTGACTAAATGAGATGTTAACTTCTTACATTCCCTATCTTGAAGTCTGCTATGTAAGAGGGCAGTATATATATGTGTGTGTGTTTGTGTGTGTTTGTGTGTGTATTTTTGCATTTTTATACTATACTCACAAATGTATCTATACTTGTTTACCTTTAAATTCATTTACATTTATTTACATCTAATCTTGATTTCCTATTTTGAAATCATTTTTCTTCACCTTCTGAGTTCTTCTTTCAAACTCTCATGAATTTCTTCAATTTCTTGCCCGTCAGCTCCTAGGTTAGCTAACTTATCTGCGTCTATATTGCCCTCCCTATAAATGTGATTCACTGTATAATCTCCTAAAACTTCAAGAGATTCCAATATTTGTTCAATAGCACTATTTAGTTTCCAATTCGGCGTTCTACCCTGTCTTATTGCATTTATAATAATAGCTGAGTCTCCTTCAATCGCAATTCTTTTAAGCTTCCATTTTTTGCACCAAGCCAGACCTAATCTTATAGCTTCTATTTCAGCTTCGTTATTTGTCTTAATTCCTATAGGTTTTGCTAACCTTCCTAATAACTTTCCTTCCGCATTATGTAAACATATCCCTATACCCGCCACCCCTGGGTTTCCCCTAGCTGCCCCATCAAAGTTCAACTTAATCCATCCTTGCTCCGGTGGTTTCCATTTACAGTTCGCCCTTGATAAGGATTTATTGTCAATGCTAGATCCAATCCAAGGAGGAATTTTCAAGCCATACCACTTCTTTCTCTGGTTGTTGTCTTCTAGTGAGAATTCCATCATTGATTGTCCCAACATATTTCTATTGTTTGTAATTTCTACTATATTTGCCTCTAATTTGTTCAAAAAACTCTCAATGTTCATCCTTTTATCTTGAAAAATCCTACGGTTCCTTTCCTTCCATAATTCCCAGATTAACAGAGATGGGATTATGTATCTCATTTTACTGTATAAATCCTCCTTACATGATCTTTGCCATGAAATAAAAACTTCTGTGATATCATTTTGAAGAGCAGTCTTCAGATCTAATTTCTCCAGAACCCAAAGCCAGCATTTATTGGCATACTCACAATTTAACAAAATATGATTAATCGTCTCACTTTCTTTCTCACACAGGGCACACCTAGAAGGACCATGGTACCCTATTTTTTCAAACCATTCAGCAGTGAGAATCCTTTTCTATAAAGCTGCCCATCAGAATAGACTTGCCTTAGGAAGACAGTTTCTATTCCAACATAGATCAATGGGAAGACTGGTGGGTGGATTATCTATCCCAGAAATAACTTTGAAACCTTCTTTCGAGTTGTATACACCACTCTTTGAGGCAGCCCATATAATTGTGTCCTCCCCAGAGCGTGGATAGAAGTTTCATTCTTGTAGAGCCTTGTTAAGTTTATTCTGGAAATCAAGGGGAAGTCTGAGTTCCTCTAGAGATTTCCATGCCCAGCTGCTACCCTCACTATTATTGATTTGTGAAAAATAGTCTTTAACCCGCTCTCCCTTACTTTGTTTGATTAGTTCAATTAGCTGATCGTTCCCAAGAATTTCACATAGGGCCGGTTTTCCACCCCATGAGTCATCCCAAAAAAGAGCCTTATCCCCGCTTTTCACGTCCCAAGAAAGGGACTCTAATACTATATCTTTACATTCTTTTATGAAGTTCCATATGCGTGAGCCCGTCGGATAATTATCAAAACGACAAACACTTTCCTCCTCTTCTCCTAGTAAGTATTTATATCTTAGTATTTTAACCCATTTTGCCTTTGGGTTTTTAATCATTCTCCATACTAATTTCGCCCCCAAGGCCTTGTTTTGAAGCGTAAGGTCTTTTATTCCCAAACCTCCTTCTTCTTTTGGCTTACAAATCTTATTCCAAGCAATTAAAGCTAGTTTAGATTTCTCCTCCGACCCTTGCCAGAAAAATCTCCTTAACTTTCGAGCAATCTCCTTATTAATACCTGTCGGGATTCTCATGCTCATCATTTGATAAATAGGAACTGCAGAGAGGACTAACCTGATCATAACAGCCCTTCCCGCATTTGATAACCATTTACCTTTCCATTGATCTAGTTTCTTGGAGATATTTTGAATTGTGCTTTCCCATAAGTGATTTGATTTGACCCCCTTATCCAGAGGTAAACCTAAATATTTACATGGGAAGAAACCTTCTTTGAAGTCTAGAATACGTTTAATCTCATTCTTTCGTCTCTCTTCAGTATTGATAAAAAAAATTTTGATTTTTCCTCATTTATACATTGTTCAGAAGCGTTAGCATAAGTTTTTAAAATTTCTTTGAAAGCTTGAGCTTCTTCTAAAAGCGCTTTTCCAAAAAGGAGATTATCATCGACATATTGTTGATGAGTAGTAGCCTCGACTCCTGAAGTAATCTTGATTCCTTTAACCTTATCCTCTTCCTGAAGTTTCTTGATACCTCTCCCTAAAGCTTCTGCCATAATAATGTACAAAAAAGGAGATAACGGATCTCCCTGCCTCAAACCTTGAGAACAGCTGAAAAAGCCTTCAGGAGACCCATTCACATAATTGAGAAGTGAGGGGTGGAGATGCATTCAAAAATCATATTGATCCATTGTTTTGAGAATCCAAAAGCTTCCATACATTTACACAAAAATCTCAAGTCCACTTTATCATACGCCTTACTAATGTCTAACTTAATCAACATACTCGGATCCTTATTATTTGTTACTGAATGTATAGCCTCATGAGCAATAATCACTCCATCCAAAATTGACCTATTAGGGACAAATCCTGTTTGTTCTTCGGATATAATCAATGGAAGAAGTTGTTTCATTATGCCTGCCAAAGCTTTTGAGAAGATTTTATACAAAGTGTTGCACAAGGAGATAGGTTTGAACTCGTTAAATTTCTCTGCATTGACCTTTTTGGGAATAAGAGCAATGAATGTGTTATTTAGCTCTTTAAGAATATGTCCTGAGTTTCTCATTCCCTCTAGAGCATCAGTAATTTCCTTGCCCATAAATGACCAACACTTTTGAAAGAAAAAAGTTGGGAATCCATCAGGACCAGGGGATTTATCCGGGTTCATTTCCTTTAAAACCTTGAGTATTTCATCTTCTGTAAATGCAGCATTTAGGAGGTTATTTTGATGCGAAGTTATTATACGAGGGATGTTTCTTAATAGCTTGGTCTGGTCCAACAAATCCACACTCCCTAAGTTATTCAGAGATTTTTCAAAGAAAGAGACTGCTAAATCTGCAATTTCTTCGGGATCCTCTATTGTATTACCATTGCTATCTTTGATTTTGGAAATCTTATTTATATTCCTTCTAGCTTTGACGCTATTGTGACAAAATTTGGTGTTTCGGTCCCCTTCCCTGAGCCATGTTTCTCTTGCTCTTTGCCCCCAAAAAGCACTAATTTGTGAAAGAGAATCATAGTATTTACATAATAGTTCTTGCTCTTTGTTATCATCTGAAGTCTGTTTACCTTCTTCAGTAATCTCCTTATTCACATTTTCCAACTCTTTTTCTATAAGATCTCTTTTCACAAATATATCCCCAATAGTGTTCTTACTCCATTGAGACAGATTTCTTTTTATTAATTTTAGTTTCCTTATGACTTTATATATCTTGGAGCCTTCAAATCTTGTCTCTGTCCACCATTTTTTAATTAGATCCAAACATTCCTCATTAAGTAACCACATTTTTTCAAATCTAAATGGGATCTTTTTATTTCTGATTGGTTCTGAAATTACTAGTTCTATAGGAAAGTGGTCGGAACCGGCAATAGGTAGTACCTCATTAGTAAGATCAAAGTCAAAATTTCTCAATTCCCCAATAAAGAAGAACCTGTCCAATTTTTCTACTATTAACTCTGTATCTTTTCATTTGTTAGTCCAGGTGTATTTCCCTCTGTCTGATTCAATTTCCGAAGCCCCTATATTATTTATCCATTCCTGAAATTCTAAAGTAGTTTTTGATATGTGTTTTGTCCCACCCCATTTATCTCCCAAGGATAGGATAGCATTAAAATCTCCTCCTAGTATAAATGTATCATTCGGGAAGCTTTCAATATAATCCTTAACCTCCTGCCATACAATTCTCTTTTCATGTAAGAATTTTGGAGCGTACATGTTTATTAGATTAAATTTTAAATCTGATTTTAAACTTTTGATTTGACCTCCCATCCAATTTTTATGTTTTTCATGAATATTGAAAACTATTTCTCTTGGATCCCAAATAAAAGCAATCCCACCCGAAGCGCCTTCTGCCTCGCAACCTATTAATTCTCTAATCCCTATACTCTTTTTTAAATTCTCATATCCTTCATTAGAAAGTTTAGTTTCTTGTATCATAGCCATATTTGGTTTAATTTTCGCTAATTGCCTTATTACAAGGCTTCGTTTGTTAGGGGCATTTAAACCCCTAACATTCCAACTAATGATCTTCTTGAGGACTCGGGAAGGATCTTCCCCTTCCCAAAGTATAGAATATCGGTAATTTTAACCTGACCTGGTGCCATTCCTTCCTTAGCTCTTAGTTCAGCAAGAGATTTTCTACCTCTTGGTTTGACTAGTTTCCCCGTATCAGCTTCTAACTTGCCCTTAATAGATTTTCCTAAACCTAAAGTTTTTGTATTGTTCCTAACGATGTTCTCTTTGTTTTCCTCACAGAGTTCCTCTTTCGATAGCGAGCCTAATACTCCTGTTATTATATCATTACTCCTAGAAACTTCCAGAACAGAGGCAGGGTCTAATCCTAAAAAGTCTAGCAGTGATCCTTGGTCAATGGTTTCCACTAAGGGGGACTTTTCCATTTCTTCTTTTTGCATTTCTTTTAACTGATGGAAAGATTCGGAATGGATGAGTTTTGAGTTTTTATCAATATTAGGAATATCTGCAATCTCTATTTGGGTTCCTGCATTAACATTTATAGTTCTTAACTCCACTTCGGATTCCTCCCCCTCTTCTTTTTAATTCTATTGATATTAGGGGTGCTCAGACTTCCTCTTTTCATTGCTGTTCCTAACTGCCTATCTTGGTCGGTGATGCCAAAGAGGCCTTCTATGGAGTCTTTAACCAATGAGAGATTGCCGTTGGGTTTGATTCCATCAATGGTTGTTGCCATTCCTAATTGTCTATCTTCATTGTTGATACCTTCTAGGCAAGTTCTGATCTCTTCCTCGTTCTGATACCTTGTATTATTTATTTCTTCTTTCCTACCATACGAGGGATCTTCTCTTTCATTAATATCCCTTTCCATGTCTCCTATCTCATCTAGATTTGGAAAGCACTCCGTTTCCATGTCTTCTTCTCCATTTTCCTGAGTATTATCTGATGCCGACATCTCTATAATGCTTTTTATTAGCAAACTTTTTTGGTGCTCAAGTTCCTCTTTGTCACATATTTTGTCTAAAAGAGTGTCCATTAACTCATTGGTGATCTCAACTATTTCTTTTTCTTTTTTTTGGTTCTCCTTAAGAAGTGATCTTTCTTTATCTTCTGGACTGTTGGAGATTCTATTCGGGCTGTAAGAGGTAATTTTAGTGTTAATTTCTTGCTTGAAACTCTGAGTACTAAGGTTATTCTCATGTTCTATGGATAAAGGTAGGGGAGATTTGACCTCAACATTTAAGGTCTTATTTATTGATATTTCCTTTTCTAGAGCAAAAGGGGGTTGACACTCAGAGTCTGAAGGTTGTGTGGAGATGCTGATCGGATTAGTTTTCTTAGGAGAAGTCATAGTGAAACCTCCTTTTTTCTGGGTTAAAGCTCTCCTTCAATTCCGATGTCTTCTGAATATGAGTGTCCATTTGTCCTAAATTATTGGTTTCTAGATCATTTGTTTGTCTTTCTACAAAATCTTCTAGAATAATGGGGTTAATAATAATAGAGTTAGAATTAAAGCATACTCTAATGGGATGTATCCATTTTTTATGATAGTTGATCTTTACTCTAATGATTTTTTCATACTGGTTATTATCATTATCAATAATGCTTAGAAAGTCACCAATTTGTTTTACTATTAATTTGATAGTTTCTGCATCAGATAATTCTATAGGCAGATTTTTAAGAACTATAGCTTTTTCTACAAGAAAGTCCTTAAGTTTTATTGGGTTGAATAGGGGAACCCAGTCAAAAATACAAAAATCAGAGTCTTTATACTTAACTAACCCTTCATTTCTAATTTTACTTTTAATATTTCGATCTTTACAATTAATGAAAATAAAATTTTCTAATAAGATAGATATACTTACCTCATTCGAGAGTTGAGATTTCAACCAGGCTATCAGATCTGTGGTAGAAGTTCCTACTCCAGACCATCGGCAAATCAGCCCTGTATCTGCAAAAGAATTTTGTCTCTGTTCTATGCATTTTCCATCTAGATCTATTCTAATCATGTTAGGATTCTGAAAGAAATTTCCTATTCTTTTATCATTGTTACTCTCCATAGTTTTATTACACTTATGAGGGGGCGTGCATACCTGTATGTTTTGTTCCTGAAACTTCCTTAATACATTGTTACTTGTTAAACCTTTTAGATTCTTTCTGTGTTTGATCCTTTTGTGGGTAGATCTCTGAGACATTGGTATGGAACTTATTCTGTCCTACCTTATGGCCTTTCTGGGGGGGTGAATATCTCCCATTATCTTCCTCTTTAAGCAAATCAAATGGGTTATTCAGAGATAGATTAAAAGGACTATGAGATAGCTGATACCTGTTAACCTTTTTCCTATTTTTAACCGTCTGCCAAGTGGATTCATTCTTCATCATGCAAACAGGAGGTGCTTGAGTAGGTAAGATCCTGCCTTCCCCCTTAGCAGATAGGGGTTCATTGGTTCTACAATTTAAATTGTACTCAGGTCTTCCCACCTTAGCAGCCCCGATGCTTATGCCCGATTTTGCATATTTAGTCTTGGAATAGATATTTATTTGTCTGTCCAATTCCTTGACTGAGAAGACTCTTAGCTTACCATTCCCTGTTTTCTTAGGGATTAAATTGTTTATTCTAAGTGCATAACCAAGAGTCTCCTCTGTAGCAATTTCTTTAAGTTTTTCTTTCTGGGAATCCTTCTCTTGCTTATCTGGTAGTGAAGATTCAGAGGAACCCTTAATCGGAGCAGAGACATCAATGAAAGGATAAAGTTTTTCTTGAGTGAAGACTACGCGCAATTCCAAATCTGTATTTTCTTCAGCTAATTTCTTCTATTTTGCTATGAAATCTTTCAAATGCTCATATGAAGGGTGATGCTGTACTGGTTTACGACAATCTTTTTTCTTGTGGCCATAGAGCCAACAATTAAAACAATAACTTGAAAAAACCTCTTCTTTGTCTTGCTTCTTTGCAGCACCTGTAGCCATATTGGGCCTTTCTACTCTAGGGTTATCCTTACTGTTTACGGCTAAATCTTTCTTTGCATCTCGATTCGCATGGAAAAGACCAATATTTATCTGACGTCTTTGTAAGGCGAATTTCCTTTTTAAATGAAAAGTTCGCATTTTGCTGATTGTGTAATGTCTCATGCCAGAATAAGATGAATTTATCTCTGTTTGTTAACTGAGAATTTTGTAAAATAGTTGTCCTGGAATGAACAACTATTGATGCCTCTTTCACTGGTCTGAATTGCTCTCTTTGGATTGCTAGCTGAAACTGAAAGAAAGGGCCTGGCTCCTCCTATTCAAACTGACAATTTTGCAAATTTTGTTCATCTCTATGGCATGGGCTGGGCAAGAATTCAGTAGCCTCCCTCTGTCAAAATCTGAGATCTCCCTCAAAATTCGTGGCTCTCTAAATGGCAGGTCTCATTTTTGCAACAAAGCAACACTTCTGTGCTGTCACCAAAACTCAGAAACATTCATAAAGGCGTAAGATGGAACGCCCCGGGATCGTTGTGGAATCGACGATGATGATCATTTCACAGAACAATTCTCCACAACTTAATTCATCTCCGCCCTCTACGAATCGGACCCCCAATGTGCTCGATAATAAAATTCTCCCAAAATGACAAAATGCTGATAGTTATGCACATATATCCGCCGATCCACTACTATAGAAATATGAATGTTCGAGCTAGGGCTACGAATCGATCCGCTGACCTCTGGAAACTGTAAAATGCAAAAAAAACCCTAGATCTAAATTTTGATGCCCCTTCTACACTCAAAAATTCTGCTCCAATGCCTTGACTGGATCACTGCCAATGTCTGGGATTCGAACTCAACAATATCTTCATCTTGGGATAATAATATTGATATTCTTAACACATTCCAATGATATGTTACAGTAAGGATTTGTATAGCATTATGCACCTGGTGGTTGTTAACAGTTCTACATATAAAATTTGCAAGCCAAGCCAAAGGCTCAGAAGTGGTTCAGTGTTTACAGATGATCCTAGCAACATGAAATAGAACTCCACGCGATCCTAGCGAATTCCCTATGAGCTGCAACTGTACCTATCGTTGGATGCCAACACTTGGTTCAATGGATGTAGTCCTTAATTTTTGTTAGTTTTTTTAAATATATGAGACATGCTTTAATTTTTGTTAACATGTTCATACTATTACACTTCACACCTTGTTGTCATTATAGTTACATCTATCAATGTAATAATAATTTACCTTATATTTAAAAAATAAAATATGGTTGATTAGATAGGAATGTGGGTGAATTTTCTTTTTCTTTTTCACAGTAGATGAACAATGCAACTTCCATTCATTGGTACTTGACATTCTAACACCCTAAGTAATATTTTGTCTAGGCTTTTAATTAGACCTATTTATAAATAGAAGTTATAATTATTTTCTTATTCTTAGTTATAAATTTGACTAAAGACTTACCAAAAGTTTGAATGTCTGTGCAAAGTTAGATTCACTTGTGGTTATCTTCAAAGCTCTCACAATGGGTGGTAGATTTAATGCTTAAAATTTTTGACCTACTATCTTATTTTATGGCATTTAGGTGAAACCATGACTCTTTTATTTTCCTTCTAGTTTATATATTTCTTAATTGCAAAATGATCTATCTCCAATAATAGAAACAACACCGAAGTGTATTATCTATATGGTTGTGTTTATGAACATCATCATATGTGTTTTCATTTTTATTTTGTAACACATATATTACTTAAATTATTTCAAATATCTTTAGAGTTTGATATAATCATAAACATTTCACTTTTTTTTTTCTAATCCACATATGTGATAGCTTGTACAATGTGAGAATGACATACAAATTATACTGTAAGACCATAAAAAGGCATAGTTAGCATATCAAGGAAACCACAAAACCTCAAAGACATGTGAACCTATCTAATCCTATCATGAAAACTACTTGAAATACAAAGGAATTAACCACAAATAAAATCCCCTTCAAGTAAAGTTCACATGTTCTCCTTTCTTCTCCATAAAAGGGGATTATGTAGCTCTTGAAAATGATGAAATACACTAAGAAATTGAAAGCAAAATGATGAGAATACTAGGAGAAAAATGATAGAAAAAGTGGTTAGCCAAAATAGTGCAAACGAGGCTCAATTTATAGGATTGAGAGCAAAAATGCAAGAAAGGGCAAGTTAGTGTGCAACTAGGAAATATGTCATAATTATGAAAAATTTATGCACAAATTAGTAGATTAAGAGGATAAATTAGAAAACTGTCAAATTATGACATACTATGACAAAGGGGAAGAGATACATTTTAGAATGCACAAGTTAAGGGGAAAATTGGCATAGAAAGATGGAGGCAACTTAATAGGAAAATGATGAAGGGAAAGCGTAAGAGGTGAAGCACAACTAGGGGGAAAATATTAGAGGAAAGGTGGAGGCTAAATAAGAGGAAATGAAGCACAATTTGGGGGAATGTGTAAGAGTCACATTTTCAAATTTTGAAAATTCAATATTTCCTCAAAAAGGATAATTAGGAATTAGGAATTACTGAAAATTCCAAAATTCATGGAAAAGGGAATTGTTAATTAATTCCAAAATTAATTAATTGTGGGAGACATAGGATAGGGGGAATTAATATAATATATAGATTAATACAAAAGGGATAAAATATGAGTTATCTATTCCAAGGGGACAAATTAGTAAAAATGATTGACCGAATTGATGATGTAGAATTGAGGCTGACTTGGTTCTAAATATCCTGATGATATTGATAAGGGTTTTGATTAATCTTGATGGTTTAAAACCAATTAGGGAAATATACAACATCGATGAACTTTGACAATGTGTGTGATCAAGGATGACATGATAAAATAGCATTGATGAACTTTGACAATGCTATTGAACTGGCTGACAATGATGAAATAGAATCAATGAACTTAGACAATGCTATTGAGATGACTTGGATTAGGATGATGATGACAAGACATCGATGAACTTTGACAATGCACTCAAAATGATGAAGAGGATCTGAAAATAACATTGATGAACTTAAAAAATTTATTTAAAGGATTGATGATCAAGTTGATGATGACAAGGCATCGATGAACTTTGACAATGCGCTCAAATTGATGAAGATGGTGATTAAGGACGAGGCGTCGATGAAATTTGAAAATGCCTTGGAATGGTGATGAAATTGCTAAGATTGACAAGGATGTGATGGGATTGGATTGATTTGAAAGAGACTTGATCAAGCATCGATGAACTTTGACAATGTCACAGAGTTGATTTGAGAATGATCAAATGCGTTCAAAATGATCTTGAACTAGTTAGGACTAATTAAGACTAATTTGGAATGATTCGACATGGTTTAGGATCAACTAGGAACAATTAGGATCAGTTTAGGAATGTTTAGGATTGACTAGGATAGGTTTAGGAACGTTCCAATGATGATTCAGACTTGATCTATTTGGCCTAAGGGATCGAGGTCATAATTGCAAAGTTGTAGGAAATGTTAATCAATTAAAAAAAAATCAATGTATAATTGATGAAGAAAGACACAATGTTGACATATAGTGAAAACAATATGCGAAACATAGGGGAGTAAATAAGATGCAAAAAAATGTTTCAATTGTAATGCAAAAATGGTAACACATAGACTAGCAGGCCTAAGCCTTTTTTAAGCATCTACATTTTTCCCCTCTTTGATAAAATGTGATTATGAGTGTTGTGTCAAAGAATAGTGATAAAAATGGCATAAAACATGCCTCAGTGACAATGGGATACATGGGTGATACAAGGGTGCCCCCTCGAGAAATTGACTGAAAAATACAAATGATTAGTCAATTTGTTGACAATGATGAGAGGAATCCAATGCAACAAACAGTTTAAAAAATGGACACCAAATGAAAAAGATATGAAGCTCAAAGTGCAAAAAGCATCACGACCAACACAACTGGAAAAGGTTGCACATCCATCTAGGAAACAAGAGGACTATAAAAAGGTTAGAAGAGGAGTTTGGAGGTCATTTTCACTCTCTTTTGAAAGATTTGGAGCTCTAGAGAAAGGAGGATGGATTAGCTGCCAGTGGAGAAGCATCATAGGGAATGAGTGCAGAGCTATCGATGGCTGGATGATGTAGGACCATGAGTGAGTAATTTGAGGCCTCTCAGTTATTAAATTGCTTTCACACATTTCTAGGCAACATAAATATGTATGTCTGGTCAAAAAGTAAGTCTGGGGGTGGATTTTTGGGTCCAAACGCCCAACTACACAACTGGTGTGCCCAACTATGTATCTTGCATAAAAAGTGCTCAAACTGCGTAGTTGTTATGACCAAGTGCACAACCTACAGAGTTGGTCTAGGAAAACTACAAACATGGGTAAATTGTGATAAAGAGCTTTGAAAGAGTCAAAATTAGTAAAACCCCTTGGGTAGGTAAAACATTAGGTCCACATGGTCAAACTTAGGTAAAAATTGGTTAAATTGAATTCAAACTTAGGTTAAACTTGGTCTACAACAATAGAAAGCAACATAATGCTGACACAAGTTACATGGTAAATGCAAGAGGAGCTACCTCTCTTACTGACACGGAAGAGTATACCAAGATGCTTAGGGTTATGTCATTGATTGAGTCCTCATGAGAGGGACATCCTAGATGAGTTAGGATTATACTACATCACCTTCATGCTCGAGATGAGGGTAAATAGAGTGTTTATTACATCACTTATAGAGAAGTGGCACTTAGAGATGAGCTCATTTCATTTACTGACAAGGGAGTCCATAGTGACTCTGGAGGATGTCTGGCGCACCTTTAGGATACCGATACATGGAGAGCTCACATCTAGTATGACCCAATAATAGGACCTTGTTAGGATTCTATGAAATGCATTCAGTACATGTCAGTCTGTGTTAGGAGACTTTGAATCCCTGTGAGGAGATTCTAACCCTGTTAGGAATTAAAGAAGATAAAAGGACCCACTATCCAAATGACTTTAAGGGAAAGATCACTAAACACACTGTCCAATTGATCTCTATATTATCCAAACAGAATAATACCAAGCCTAACTGATCTTATCAACTTTTGTTCTCTCCTCTAACTGTTCCTAAATCACACCAAATACTTCTCCAGATCTCAATACCAAATCTGCACACTTAAAATCAAATTACAATCCCTTAGATCACTTATTCACATTATTTCACATCCACACACACTATAATCAAGGAAAACAATCATTCCTTTATATCATGCTCAATATTTCATAATTGAGTCGGCCAATTAGGCTTTACCAATTACAAAATATAAAACATTACACGTTACATAATATTTCCATAATTACACAAAACTGTTGGCTCCCAAACTTAATAAATCCTCACATGTACAACTTATGACTATGATGACTTATCTAGGTCACCTCTGTAATGTCTTCAACCTATGTATAACTTCATTTGTTCAGATTCTATCTCTGTTAGGAGATATAATCTGATTATCACAAACCACTTCTCAATAACTCTGTCAGAATACAGTTTCCACTAGATTACTTATAACTGACGCAAATAATAGAATTTATGTACGTTCTCTTAACCATGATATAAAGACACTATAAGAAACATGTCCTCAACTCTGCATAACCTCATTTGAAATGCTCTATGTGTGCTAATTTAAACTCTTTCTACTACTCTGCTAATCTTCAGTAAAAATAGTATGTTGACATCAATGAAAAACACAATCATGAATGCAACATTTGACTACTCCAGTAATGCTTGAATACTCCCCCATGGGAAATATTTATCATTCATGCTAACAATCTCCCCCATTGGCATTGATGGAAACACAGATGAAAAACATCCAAGTTCCATGAATACCAAAATAACTCTGTTGCTCTTGCTTTTTAAAATCCTCTTCATTAATCATTTCAAATCCTCTTCATCAATCATTTCAAATGTTTTTCATGTATTCTTCTCCCCCATTGACACCAATGACACATGCATCATTATGTCAAAATAATCTTACTGCTTAAAAGTTTTAACCAGCTCAAGTGTCTAAAGATACTATTCAAAAATACCTTTTACCAAGAGTCCTTCATGGCTCAGATCAAAACTCAAATACTCCCCCATAGAGAAAGCATCAACATATAGTCCAGAAAGATAGTGCTTTGTACCACTGGATTGATGCAACTTTTTGCATCACCACTCAAAAGCAGGCTAGGGTATAACCCCAAGCATACCTCTCAAATACTCAAATGTATATTTAGGTAGAGGCTTTGTAAAGATATTTGATATCTTCTCCTTTGTGCTGATATACTCAAGTCTGACTTCTTTCTCTGCAACTTTCTCTCTTACAACATGATACTTTATCTCTATATGTTTTATTTTTTAATGTAAAACAAGATTCTTAGACATACTTACTGTACTCATGTTATCACAATGTATGATAACAGGTTCATTAAACTCAATTCCAATATCCTTCAACATTTGTTTCATCCATATTATATGGTTACAATTATTTTTTGTTGGTAGATATTTTGCTTCTGTTGTACTCTATGAGATACAATTCTATTTCTTGCTTAGCCAAGAAACCAATCTTACTCCAAGAAAGAATGCTCCAACATTTGTACTCTTTTTTATCATCCACACTACCTCTCAAGTCCGCATTTGTATATGCACATAAGGTAAAGTCATTTGATTTGTCATACCACAACCCATAATCAGTTTTACCTTTCAAATATCTAAATATCCTCTTTACTATTGCATAATGTGATTCCTTAGGATCATCTTGAATTTTGACAACAATTCCAACTGCATTTTCTATATCTGGTTTTCTGTGAGTTAGATATTGCAAACCTCCAATCATAGGTCTGTACTTCATTTTCTCAACTGTAGGAGTCTCATGTTTGCTAGATAACTTATGACCAATTACCATAGGTGTATCGACAGGCTTACAATTTTCCAAACCAAATCTTTGCAATAAGTATTTCAAATACTTAGTTTGAGATAATAAAATACCATCATTTTTTATGCACAATCTGCCAACGCAAGAAAATTTTAATTTCTCCAATCATACTCATCTCAAATTCTTTCTTCATTTCATCAGCAAATTTATCACTTGCCTCATCTTCTCCTCCAAATATTATATCATCCACAAAAATAACAATAATCAATAGACCATTATCTATTTCTTTTAGATTCAAGTTATTGTCTATAGTACCTTTAGTAAATCCCAAATTTTCCAAATATTTATCCAACCTTGCATACCATGTTCTAGGTGCTTTCTTTAGTCCATCTAGTGCTTTGTTTAACTTACAAACCATATCTCCTTTGAGTCAAAGGAAAAATGTCTGGCTGCTCAATGTAGAATTCTTCTTCTAATTCACCATTTAGAAATGTTGACTTCACATCCATCTGATACACTTTGAATTTCTTATAAGTTGCATAGGCCAAAAACATTCTTACTGCTTCAATTCTTGCAACAGGTGCAATTTTTTCTTCATAAAACAATACCTTCTTGCTATGAGTATCCTTTACATACCAGTCTTTCTTTTTTTCTTACAACTTCACCTTGTTCATTCATCTTGTTTCTAAAAACCCATTTAGTTCCAATAACATTTTTGTCCTTAGGTCTGGGAACCAATTCCCAAGTGTTATTCTTCTCAATCTAATCTAATTGTTCCTTCATTACTTGAATCCAATTATCATCTTTGCAACCTTCATTAGTAGTCTTAGGTTTAATCTGATAAATCAAACATAATTCTTCATGTACCTTATTTCTTGTCATAATTCCTTTGTCTTTGCTCCCAATAATCTGATCAGTAGGATGATTCTTTATCAAATTCTTATTAGGTGTTACTGTTTCAACTCTAGCTTCAACTCTAGGTTCAGATCTTGGTTCTTCTCTTTGTTCTTCATCATGAGTCTCATTCTACAAATCATTGTTAGTTTCATAAAAAAACTCAATATTTTCTTGATTAGTTTTAGGATAGGCTTCTTCATTTGAATCATAATCAAGTACTCTTTCCTAAATTCTAAACTTTTCATCCACTTTAACATTTGTCCTCTCAACAATAGTCTTAGTTCTCTTATTAAAACATCTATAATCTTTTCTTTTTAATAAATAATCAAGGAACATACATTCATCACTTCTCAGATCAAATTTACCAATGTCATCATCTCTCTTAATGTAACACTTACTTCCAAAGATTCTAAATTATTTTACTGATGGTGCATGTCCAAACCATAATTCATAAGGCTTGTTTGTGTGTGCTATGATTTGTACTCCATTTATTGTATATACTGATGTGTTTATTGCTTCTCTCCAAAATATCTTTTCTACATCATTCTCAAATAACATATCTCTTACTGCCTCAATTACTCACTTGTTTCTTCTTTCAGCAATACCATTTTGTTCAAGTGTTTTAGGGGATAAAAGTTCTCTTAATTCCATTCACTTCACAAAAATTATTAAATTCATTTGAAGTAAATTCTCCACCTCTATCAGATCTTAAACATTTAATCTTCATTCCTGATCATTCTCAACTCTATTCTTAAGAAATCTAAACTTTTCAAATGCTTGTGACTTTTCTTTAAGAAATGATACCCACATCATCCTAGTAAATTCATCAACAAGAATCATAAAATACCTTTCACTATATAATCCTCTTGTTCTTGTAGGACCACTCAGATCTGTATGAACAATCTCCAATTTTTTTGTTGTGGTGAACTTCTTGTTGGGAAAAGAACTTCTCTTCTGGTTTTCCATAACACATTCCTTGCACACCATGTTAGTAGGTTTCACAATTTTAGGAAAATATCTTACTGCAAATGTAGTACTTGATTTCACAATGTTATCAAAGTTTATGTGACAAAACCTTTTGTATCATAACCAATTGTCATCAACTTTATGAATAAAACATGTCATCTTAGTAGGATTCAACTAAGATACATTACCTCTGGTTCTTTATCTTGTTCCAATCATCTTACAATTCTTATCCTTGATCATGCAAGTATTTTCAATCAACCAAACCAGATATCCCTTATCAACTAACTATCCAACACTTAAAAGATTATGTTTTAATCCATCCACAAAGTAAAAATCATCAGTGATAGTGTTTCCATCAAAAGTAATAGATCCTATTCCTCTTATTCGGCAAGGTGCATTGTTCCAAACTCTAACAATTCCTCCATCATATAATGGTTAAACTTATTCATATCACTAGTCATATGATGTGAACAACCAGTCACCACTGTCTATGATCGAATCAATTTTCCTTTCAACTTGTGACACTAAAGCTTTTTCTTCTTTGACTTTTATTTTATAATTTTCTTCTTTTATTGCAACAAATCCTATATCATCACTTTTATTATCACTCTCACTTAAGAATTTCTCAATACTAACTTCAAATTCTTCATCATTAGCATAATAACATTCTTTAGGTCTTCTAGGCTTAAAGTTATTCTTATATTTCTTCCAACTCTTAGGCCATTTAGAAGCAAAATGATTACATTCTTGACAAGTCCAACATTTAAAGATTTTCTTACCTTCTGGTTCTCTTTTCACAAGAAAGGAAATTCATTTTTTAATCTTTCTATCTTCTTCAGATTTAGATCTACTGATGCTGGCATAATCTCCACTGACACTTGCACTCCTTGACAAAGTAGGGTGAACACTAAGTGCGTTGAAGGTAGTTTCAATCCTAGGTAAATCTCTAGATTGTTTCAGACTTATCTCTATTGCTTCCAATCTTCCAAAAAGAGTCCCTCTAGTAAACTTCTCAGTATAAGGTACGACTTGTTGAATCATCTACACTATCTTCTTAAATGCTGGAGTCATAGTTTTCAAGATCTTCCATATGATCTCATCTTCATCCTTATTTCATTCACAAGCTTTGATACTTGTAACAATCTCTGATATTTTTCCATTATAACTTCTAATAGATTCATCATCTATCATTTTAGCCTCTTGAAATAAGAATATCCAATTTTTGTAATCTGATTCTCTTAGCATGTTTATCACCTTCAAAAGTAGATTCCAAAGCTAACCAAACTTCATGAGATGTCTTTAGAGTTTTTACCTGACTATATTCATTCTCAGGAAGAGCTGACAAAAGAGCTTCTCTAGAAAGTATGTTACACATGAATAGATCTCTTTCTTTTTCAGTGTAATCCTCAATCTTTTCTTCTTCAATGATAGTTATCTCATTCTTTGTGATCAACCAATATCCTAGCCCTAAACATAGAAGATGTGTCTTCATCTTCTCTTTCCACCTATCATAGTTAACTCCATCAAACTTAGGACTTTATTTTATGAAATGACTCGCCATGGATCTCCTTAAGCTATTAAGCTTTTCCTTTAAGGACCTGAGGCTGTAATACCAATTTTTTTTGTTTTTTTTTTACAAAAGTGGGCAAGCCACTGTATATATTATTAATTATTTAAAAAATCTGATTCAAAAAAGCTCAACCGGGAAAGAATCAATAAGAAAAATCATCATCGTCACTCATAAAAAAATATCATCGATATTTACAACTATTTATATCGACAATTAATTTCTCAACATTACAATTCGGAGGATATCCTTCCTCCCATATTTACATAATTTTGAGCAATTAAATACAAATTCATCAGATTTTGACAATATTTAATCATAATTCAAAATATCAAAAAATGTTTGCGTGACCATTCTTATTCCTCCATTTCTGCACATTCCTCCACCACATGATCTCCTGACGTACACTCCCAGCCAATGGATGATTGGTTGTGGGGAAATGCCTCCCACCCTGACTTGCTATCTAGGCCCAAATCAAAAGGAGACCGAGTGGTTACCTTTGGCTTCCAACGATGAATTTGCACACCCGAGTGGGGCATTTTCCATTCTGCAATAGCGGCCACCTTCCCTGGCAAAGTGGTTACTTTGAGTGCGTTCACCCGAGTAGCTACATCATTAACATCTTGTGTGCCATGCACCAAACCCTGACTCAAAGATTGCCCTCGAAGAGAAACCCCTGAAGACAACCCCTCGTAACTCTTTAATGCATAGTCCACATTAGAAAAACTCAACATATCCAAGATAGTGTAACCAGTACACTTCACTCTTTCTTCAAGCTGATATCTGAGAGCCCTAGCCGTAGTTGGGAGAGCCTATTTCATGATGTGAGGGTTCTATTTCTCAAATGACTTTTGAAGAGTGTCATACATAACCGTGAACTCATGCCTCCGTAATAACTGAGACCTTTGAAACAGCCCACCAACTAATGCATGTCTAGCCCATAAATCATATTGCTGCATAGCCTTCCTAAGTTTATTTTCATTCCAAAACTTTGGGAGGACAACCTTCCTCACCAAGATTTCTAGTAGAAAGACTGACTGTAATAAATCCATGGCATTCGAGAAGAAGATAGACACTACGTTTGATGGAAATAGAAAATGTCAAGTTAAAGGGGATAGGACTTCTTCCCCAATTACCTGTCGAATACTCTGGTGAATAGTAGGAGAATTAATAGAAAACATTGCATCCATTACCATTTCATCAATTCGCAGGGGCAGAACTATTTCATCCACATTTGGAGTAATCCAAATTCGGTAGTTTTTATGCAACAGGCTCCTGTGAAATTGATTGCAAGAGTCACACTTGACGCAAGACTCCAAAGACATTGACATTTTCAGATGGGGAAAAGCCGAACTCACTCAAATCTATTGGAATGAATGAGAAGATAAGCCAATCTTGCCTGTTATAAGTGCAACTTAAAAGAGGGCTTCATAATATCGAGGCATGTATAATAATTATCAAGCACATGTAGATATGTGTAGAAAATTCAAAGGACTATACACCATGTGACAAATGAAACTAACCGATCTCCTTACTGATCTCCCATCATGCTAGATACACCATGTGGCCAATTTAGGGAGTTTTCTGTATCTAGTTGATGTCATTTGTCTTGAAGCTTGGCGGCTGAGACTAAATTGACATGAAATTCATTCACCTTTCCCTATGCATTGGTAATGAATGCAATTGGGGGTAATAATTTATGCTTAACCCTGACAATCCACTAACTCATGGGTAATCAACATATGTAGATCTTTGTACTGCTCAATGATTAATGTTGGTTGCAATGTGAAATTAGTGATTCCATCGCAGCCTAGATTGGATAGACAATCTATGACTTTATTCCCTTCTCTAAGTGTGTGCGATATAGTCACTTCAGAAGTTTGGTCAATTAAAATCCAAATTTTCTATAGAATATACTGAAGCTACCATGAAGACGTTTGTCTCTTGATACATGCATTCACTATTACTTGAGAATCACCTTCAATCTGGACCCATTGATATTCCACTTTCCTTGCAAGAATTAATCCTGAGAGTAAAGCTTGAGCCTCTGCTATATTGTTAGTTCCTACTGGTAAAGGGGTCATTGTAATTGCAAGCACATTACCTTTACAATCTCTTAAACATGCACCTAAACCTGATTTACCTGGGTTGCCTCTGGATGCCCCATCAAAATTGAGCTTCACAAATCCTGACTGTGGAGGCTGCCATTGCATTGTTGATCTATCTATTTTTGTATGATGTCTCTTAAGTCCACTTCCTAATGGAATAAATAATGATTTCCATTCACGGATGATACCTCTATCCCATGTAGTGATAGGTGGATTGATTTTACATTTACTAACGCTTGCATTAGTAACCTCTGATATCAATTTTTCAATACCCTCTATCACCTTGTCTAGGGATGAGAATTCTTTTCTGAATATCCTCTTATTTCTTTCCCACCAAATTGCCCAAAGTACTAATGCTGGAGTGCATTTCCAAATTCCCACAAAGAATGCATTGGGAAAAAGGATTGGCCATGCTTGAAAAATATCCCAAATGTTATTCTGTAATGGGGTGGGGTAATTTAATTTTTGAAGAACAAACATCCAACACTGATATGCAAATTGACACCTTACAAAGAGATGATCAACTGAGTCATATTCATCATCACATAATACACACTTAAATGGAGGGGCAATACTTAACCTTTCCAATCGATCACTTGTTAGAATCCTATGCTTAATTGCTAACCACGCAAAGCAACCTACCTTTGGTAACACCACATTATTCCAACAGAACATATAGGCTCAAGATGGACTTTTCTCCGATGTAGCTCTTTGTAGAAGTTTGTAACCTTCTTTGATTGAATATTTACCATTTTTGGCTAGTATCCACAGTAATCGATCCTCGTGGTTGGAGACAAAAGCTAGTCTATCTGAAAGTATAGTTTGAAAAAGCTATCTATTTTGGTTATCTAAAGGGAGTTGATTCAGATCCTTCCATAATACTTTCCTTGAAAAAAGACAGACTGCATCTATAAAATGAATAACAAGATTTCCCCAAGCTGATTCTGAAGCTGTCACTATTTCTTGAATTTTTGGCAGTGTGATTAGCAGGGGTTGACCATTCCAAGAGTCTCTCCAAAAGTTAATCTTATCACCATAGTTTAATTCCCAAGAAATGTACTTGAGGACAATGTCTCTGGAGGAAATCATAAAATCACAAATAATAGAGCCCTTAGGGGGATCTAACATGGAAAATATTCTATGTGGATCATTGTTATCTAAGTATTTTTGTTGCATTATTTGACACCATGTTGATTGTGATTTACTGTACATTTGCCAAACCAACTTGCCACCAAAAGCATTATTCCTCTTTGATAGGTCATGCACTCCCGTACCCCCTAGTGCAGGAATATGTGCCATGTCTTGAAGAGAGATAAGTGGAATTTTCTTTTCATTTGTCATATTTCCCGCCCAAAGAAAGCCTCTAATTAGTTTTTGAATTTGAAGTAGGACTGACAGGGGGCTTGCAGGACAACCAAGTAGTAATTTGGAATTGCAAAAAGTATTGATTTAATAAGTAAGATTCTGCCTGATAAAGAAAGCCATCTTACTTGCCAGGACACAACTTTACTCTTAATTCTTTGAAGAACACCATTCCAGTAGCTTGTCTTATTAGATCCCATAAAAAAAGGAATACCAAGATAAGTGGAAGGTAAAAAATCCTCAGAAAAACCTAAAATCTAAACTATCTTGTCTGATATGACTCTATTAGTGTTGAATAAAAAGATCTTTGACTTTTGAGAATTTATTTTCTGCCCTGAAACATCTGAATATAGTTGTAGAATTTTCTTAATCTGCTTATCTTCTGAAACTTGTGACACTCCAAAAAGCAATGTGTCATATGCAAACAATAAATGTGTAATGGATATTGACGTGCCCTCAATTTTTTCTCCTTTCCACTTGTTAATTAAATGATGATGCTTAATATTCCTGCTAAATGCTTTAGCCATGATAATGAATAGAGTCGGAGAAAGTGGATCTCCTTGTCTGACACCTTGGGTAGAAGAAAAGAAACCTAATGTTGATCCATTGATAATAACTAAAAACCAAGCCCCTGAAATGCAAGCTTTGATCCACTTACACTAACATTTGGAAAATCCCATTTTCTGAAGAACTTGAAAAAGAAAAGTCCAGCAAACTCTGTCATAAGCCTTTTGCATATCTAACTTGATAACAAAATTGGAAGACTAATTCATGTTAATGGAATGGAGAACTTCATGAGCTACCATTTCTCCCTCCATTGTTTCCCTGCCTGGAACAAAGCCACCTTGTTCAGGAGAAATTATGTGTGGAAGAAGATGTTGAAGGCGTAAGTAAATAGCTTTGGTGACAATCTTATATGTCTGATACCAATTGTTAGAAGTAAAGTCCACCAAGATAAATGAGAGAGGGGAGGGGGGGGTGAATCATTTATCTGATTAAAACAAATTTTATCAACCTTATTATATTTGAAACATGTGATCAACATAAATGACAGCCATAAAAAGATAACCATACACAATGACACCAGATTTGTTAACTAGGGAACCTCTTGATTAGAGAGTAAACCCCAGTGGGGATGGTACCCACAAAAGATCTACTAATGTGAAAATTCCTTGTGAGAGGATAGAACATGTTAGGATTCTATGAAATACATTCAGTACATGTCAATCCCTATTAGGAGAATTTAAATCCATGTGAGGAGATTCTAACCTTGTTAGGAGTTAAAGAATGAAAAAGGACCCACTATCCAAACAACTTCAAGGGAAAGATCACCAAACACACTGTCCAACTGATCTTTGTATTATCCAAACATAATAATACCAAGCATAATTGATCTTAGAAACTTCTCTTCTCTCCTCTAACTATGCCTAAACTACACTAAATACTTCTCTAGATCTCAATACCAGATCTGCACACTTCTCGTCACATAACAATCCCTTAGATCACTTATTCACATTATTTCACATCCACACACACTACAATCAAGGAAAACAATCCTTCCTTTATAGCACACTCAATATTTCATAATTGAGTCTTCCAATTAGGCTTTACCAATTATAAAATATAAAACATTACATGTTACATAATATTTCCATAATTACACAAAACTGTCAGCTCACAAACTTAATAAATCTTCACACGTGAAACTTCTGACTATGCTGACTTATCCAGGTTGCCTCTGTAATGTCTTCAACCTTTGTATAACTTCTCTAGTTCAAATTATATCTCTTTTAGGAGATATAATCTAATTATCACATACCGATTCTCAGGAACTCTACCAAAATACAGTTTCCACTAGATTACTTATAATTGATGCAAATACTTTAATTTATGTACGCGCTCTTAACCATGATATTAGGACACTATAAGAAACATGTCAGATCTACATAACCTCATCTACAATGCTCTATGTGTGCTAATTGAAACTTTGTCTTCTACTTTGCTAATCTAAAGTAAAAATAGTATGTTGACATCAATGACAAACACAATCATGAATGCAACATGTGACTGCTCCAGTAAAGATAGAATACTCCCCCATAGGAAATATTCAGCATTCATGCTAACAACTCTTACATGGGTGGACCCTCATGAATACCTTGTCTTCATCCACAAACTGTCTATCAACTTTGCATACTTTATCTATCTATCTTTAGTTGTCGCAAGGTTCTCTCTAATTCTCTACACCAGTTATTCCATATACTGCAACATTTCTGGTCCAAGGAGTACTGTTTCCTCTAAGAAATCCCAAATCATAGGTGTACAGAAAGGATGACCATATAGGGCCTCAAAAGGTAACATACCAATATAACTATGATAGCCATTGTTGTATGAAAACTCTACTAGGTTCAAGTAGTCTGCCTAGTCTGTCTGTCTGTAAATAACATACATTCTAAGAATATTCTCAAGTACCTAATTTACCCACTCGGTCTGACCATTAATCTCTAGATGATATGCCAAGCTAAAGTTCATATGAGTCCCTAAGGCATGCTACAAAGAGGTCCAGAGCTCCAAAGTGAACACAAGATCTCTATTTGAGATAACCTTTCTAGGGACACTATGCAACCTGAAAATATTCTTCATGAAGACTCTATCTATTGAGGAGGTAGTATAGGATGACTGCATAGGATACAAATGTGCTACCTTGGTCAACTTATCAACTGTGACCATGATAGTGTCATGTCTCTGATGAGTGAGTGGTAGTCCCACAATAAAATCTATAGATAATGTATCTCATTTCCATTATGGGATTAAGTGTGGTTCAAGGAGGCCTGCTGGGTGATGATGCCCATCCTTAACCCTCTGACATTATAAGAACC